>JAGHMJ010000029.1:5258830-5693830 GCA_018749465.1 Paracanthobrama guichenoti
CAGTAAATCATGAGAGTCACTACAGTAAATCGTGGTGTCTCTGCAGTAAATCATGTGGGTGTCATTAAATCTACAGTAAATCATGTGGAGTAGCTACAGTAAATCATGTGGTGTCTCTACAGTAAATCATGTGGTGTCACTACAGTAAATCATGTGGAGTCGCTACAGTAAATCATGAGAGTCACTACAGTAAATCATGTGGCGCGCTACAGTAAATCATGTGGCGTCTCTACAGTAAATCATGTGGAGTCACTGAAGTAAATCATGTGGTGTCACTACAGTAAATCATGTGGTGCGCTACAGTAAATCATGTGGAGCACTACAGTAAATCATGTGGTGTAAACACAGTAAATCATGTGGTGTCTCTACAGTAAATCATGTGGTGTCGCTACAGTAAATCATGTGGAGTCACTGAAGTAAATCATGTGGTGTCACTACAGTAAATCATGTGGTGCGCTACAGTAAATCATGTGGAGTCTTCTACAGTAAATCATGTGGTGTCGCTACAGTAAATCATGTGGTGTCGCTACAGTAAATCATGTGGAGTCGCTACAGTAAATCATGTGGTAAATCATGTGGTGTCGCTACAGTAAATCATGTGGAGCCGCTACAGTAAATCATGTGGAGTCGCTACAGTAAATCATGTGGTGTCACTACAGTAAATCATGTGGTGTCTCTACAGTAAATCATGTGGTGTCGCTACAGTAAATCATGTGGTGTCGCTACAGTAAATCATGTGGAGTACGCTACAGTAAATCATGTGGTGTCTTCTACAGTAAATCATGTGGTGTCTCTACAGTAAATCATGTGGTGTCGCTACAGTAAATCATGAGGAGTCGCTACAGTAAATCATGTGGTGTCGCTACAGTAAATCATGTGGCGCACTACAGTAAATCATGAGGAGTCGCTACAGTAAATCGTGGTGTATCTACAGTAAATCATGTGGTGTCGCTACAGTAAATCATGTGGCGCCGCTACAGTAAATCATGAGTCACTACAGTAAATCATGTGGCGTCTCTACAGTAAATCATGTGGTGTCGCTACAGTAAATCATGTGGAGTAGCTACAGTAAATCATGTGGTGTCTCTACAGTAAATCATGTGGTGTCGCTACAGTAAATCATGTGGAGTCACTACAGTAAATCATGAGGAGTCACTACAGTAAATCATGTGGCGCCGCTACAGTAAATCATGTGGCGTCTCTACAGTAAATCATGTGGAGTCACTGAAGTAAATCATGTGGTGTCACTACAGTAAATCATGTGGTGTACAGTAAATCATGTGGAGCCGCTACAGTAAATCATGTGGTGTAAACACAGTAAATCATGTGGTGTCGCTACAGTAAATCATGTGGTGTCACTACAGTAAATCATGTGGTGTCGCTACAGTAAATCATGTGGAGTCTTCTTGAGTAAATCATGTGGAGTCACTACAGTAAATCATGTGGTGTCGCTACAGTAAATCATGTGGTGTCGCTACAGTAAATCATGTGGTGTCGCTACAGTAAATCATGTGGTGTCTCTACAGTAAATCATGTGGTGTCGCTACAGTAAATCAGTAAATCATAAATCATGTGTCGTCTACAGTAAATCATGTGGTGTCACTACAGTAAATCATGTGGTGTCACTACAGTAAATCATGTGGTCGCTACAGTAAATCATGTGAATTACAGTAAATCTACAGTAAATCATGTGGTGTCTCTACAGTAAATCATGTGGGTGTCGCTACAGTAAATCATGTGGTGTCGCTACAGTAAATCATGTGGTCACTACAGTAAATCGTGGTGTCTCTACAGTAAATCATGTGGTGTCGCTACAGTAAATCATGTGGAGTCGCTACAGTAAATCATGTGGTGTCTCTACAGTAAATCATGTGGTGTCGCTACAGTAAATCATGTGGAGTCACTACAGTAAATCATGAGAGTCACTACAGTAAATCATGTGGTGTCTCTACAGTAAATCATGTGGTGTCGCTACAGTAAATCATGTGGAGTCACTGAAGTAAATCATGTGGTGTCACTACAGTAAATCATGTGGTGTCGCTACAGTAAATCATGTGGTGTCGCTACAGTAAATCATGTGGTGTCGCTACAGTAAATCATGTGGAGTCGCTACAGTAAATCATGTGGTGTCGCTACAGTAAATCATGTGGAGTCTCTACAGTAAATCATGTGGTGTCTCTACAGTAAATCATGTGGTGTCGCTACAGTAAATCATGTGGTGTCACTACAGTAAATCATGTAGTGTCGCTACAGTAAATCATGTGGTGTCGCTACAGTAAATCATGTGAGTCACTACAGTAAATCATGTGGTGTCTCTACAGTAAATCATGTGGCGTCGCTACAGTAAATCATGTGGCGTCGCTACAGTAAATCATGAGTCACTACAGTAAATCATGTGGTGTCTCTACAGTAAATCATGTGGTGTCGCTACAGTAAATCATGTGGAGTAGCTACAGTAAATCATGTGGTGTCTCTACAGTAAATCATGTGGTGTCGCTACAGTAAATCATGTGAGTCGCTACAGTAAATCATGAGGAGTCACTACAGTAAATCATGTGGCACTACAGTAAATCATGTGGCGTCGCTACAGTAAATCATGTGGAGTCTCTACAGTAAATCATGTGGTGTCACTACAGTAAATCATGTGGTGTCGCTACAGTAAATCATGTGGTGCAGCTACAGTAAATCATGTGGTGTCGCTACAGTAAATCATGTGGTGTCTCTACAGTAAATCATGTGGTGTCGCTACAGTAAATCATGTGGAGTCACTGCAGTAAATCATGTGGTGTCACTACAGTAAATCATGTGGTGTCGCTACAGTAAATCATGTGGAGTCGCTACAGTAAATCATGTGGTGTCGCTACAGTAAATCATGTGGTGTCGCTACAGTAAATCATGTGGTGTCGCTACAGTAAATCATGTGGAGTCGCTACAGTAAATCATGTGGTGTCGCTACAGTAAATCATGTGGAGTCGCTACAGTAAATCATGTGGAGTCGCTACAGTAAATCATGTGGTGTCACTACAGTAAATCATGTGGTGTCTCTACAGTAAATCATGTGGTGTCGCTACAGTAAATCATGTGGTGTCGCTACAGTAAATCATGTGGTGTCGCTACAGTAAATCATGTGGTGTCGCTACAGTAAATCATGTGGTGTCTCTACAGTAAATCATGTGGTGTCGCTACAGTAAATCATGAGGAGTCGCTACAGTAAATCATGTGGTGTCGCTACAGTAAATCATGTGGCGCCGCTACAGTAAATCATGAGGAGTCGCTACAGTAAATCATGTGGTGTCTCTACAGTAAATCATGTGGTGTCGCTACAGTAAATCATGTGGCGCCGCTACAGTAAATCATGAGGAGTCACTACAGTAAATCGTGGTGTCTCTACAGTAAATCATGTGGTGTCGCTACAGTAAATCATGTGGAGTAGCTACAGTAAATCATGTGGTGTCTCTACAGTAAATCATGTGGTGTCGCTACAGTAAATCATGTGGAGTCACTACAGTAAATCATGAGTCACTACAGTAAATCATGTGGGCGCGCTACAGTAAATCATGTGGCGTCTCTACAGTAAATCATGTGGAGTCACTGAAGTAAATCATGTGGTGTCACTACAGTAAATCATGTGGTGTCTTCTACAGTAAATCATGTGGTGCAGCTACAGTAAATCATGTGGTGTCGCTACAGTAAATCATGTGGTGTCGGTAAATCATGTGGTGTCACTACAGTAAATCATGTGGAGTCACTGAAAATCATGTGGTGTCACTACAGTAAATCATGTGGTGTCGCTACAGTAAATCATGTGGATCGCTCGCAGTAAATCATGTGGTGTCACTACAGTAAATCATGTGGAGTCGCTACAGTAAATCATGTGGTGTCTCTACAGTAAATCATGTGGAGTCTCTACAGTAAATCATGTGGTGTCTCTACAGTAAATCATGTGGTGTCGCTACAGTAAATCATGTGGTGTCGCTACAGTAAATCATGTGGTGTCGCTACAGTAAATCATGTGAAGTGTCGCTACAGTAAATCATGTGGTGTCGCTACAGTAAATCATGTGGTGTCTCTACAGTAAATCATGTGGGTGTCGCTACAGTAAATCATGAGGAGTCACTACAGTAAATCATGTGGTGTCGCTACAGTAAATCATGTGGCGCTCTCTACAGTAAATCATGTGGTGTCGCTACAGTAAATCATGTCAGTGTCACTACAGTAAATCATGTGTGTAAATCATGTCTACAGTAAATCATGTGGCGTCTCTACAGTAAATCATGTGGTGTCGCTACAGTAAATCATGTGGAGTCGCTACAGTAAATCATGAGTCACTACAGTAAATCATGTGGTGTCTCTACAGTAAATCATGTGGTGTCGCTACAGTAAATCATGTGGAGTAGCTACAGTAAATCATGTGGTGTCTCTACAGTAAATCATGTGGTGTCGCTACAGTAAATCATGTGGAGTCACTACAGTAAATCATGAGTCACTACAGTAAATCATGTGGCGTCGCTACAGTAAATCATGTGGCGTCTCTACAGTAAATCATGTGGAGTCACTGAAGTAAATCATGTGGTGTCACTACAGTAAATCATGTGGTGTCGCTACAGTAAATCATGTGGAGTCGCTACAGTAAATCATGTGGTGTAAACTACAGTAAATCATGTGGTGTCTCTACAGTAAATCATGTGGTGTCGCTACAGTAAATCATGTGGAGTCGCTGAAGTAAATCATGTGGTGTCACTACAGTAAATCATGTGGTGTCGCTACAGTAAATCATGTGGTGTCGCTACAGTAAATCATGTGGTGTCGCTACAGTAAATCATGTGGTGTCGCTACAGTAAATCATGTGGTGTCGCTACAGTAAATCATGTGGTGTCAGCTACAGTAAATCATGTGGTGTCGCTACAGTAAATCATGTGGAGTCGCTACAGTAAATCATGTAAATCATAAATCATGGTGTCTCTACAGTAAATCATGTGGTGTCACTACAGTAAATCATGTGGTGTCACTACAGTAAATCATGTGGTGTCGCTACAGTAAATCATGTGGTGTCTACAGCTAAATCATGTGGAAATCATGTGAAGTCATGTGTCGCTACAGTAAATCATGTGGTGTCTCTACAGTAAATCATGTGGTGTCACTACAGTAAATCATGTGGTGTCGCAACAGTAAATCATGTGGTGTCGCTACAATCATAAATCATGTGGATCATGTACAGTAAATCATGTGGTGTCGCTACAGTAAATCATGTGGTGTCTCTACAGTAAATCATGTGGTGTCGCTACAGTAAATCATGTGGTGTCGCTACAGTAAATCATGTGGTGTCACTACAGTAAATCATGTGGTGTCTCTACAGTAAATCATGTGGTGTCGCTACAGTAAATCATGTGGAGTAGCTACAGTAAATCATGTGGTGTCTCTACAGTAAATCATGTGGTGTCGCTACAGTAAATCATGTGGAGTCGCTACAGTAAATCATGTGGTGTCGCTACAGTAAATCATGTGGTGTCGCTACAGTAAATCATGTGGCGTCTCTACAGTAAATCATGTGGAGTCACTACAGTAAGTAAATCATGTGGTGTCACTACAGTAAATCATGTGGTGCTACAGTAAATCATGTGGTGTCGCTACAGTAAATCATGTGGTGTCGCTACAGTAAATCATGTGGTGTCGCTACAGTAAATCATGTGGTGTCACTACAGTAAATCATGTGGAGTCTTCTACAGTAAATCATGTGGTGTCGCTACAGTAAATCATGTGGAGTCGCTACAGTAAATCATGTGGTGTCTCTACAGTAAATCATGTGGTGTCGCTACAGTAAATCATGTGGTGTCGCTACAGTAAATCATGTGGAGTCACTACAGTAAATCATGTGGTGTCGCTACAGTAAATCATGTGGTGTCGCTACAGTAAATCATGTGGTGTCGCTACAGTAAATCATGTGGTGTCGCTACAGTAAATCATGTGGTGTCTCTACAGTAAATCATGTGGTGTCGCTACAGTAAATCATGTGGTGTCGCTACAGTAAATCAATCATGGAGTCGCTACAGTAAATCATGTGGTGTCTCTACAGTAAATCATGTGGTGTCGCTACAGTAAATCATGTGGTGTCGCTACAGTAAATCATGTGGTGTCGCTACAGTAAATCATGTGGTGTCGCTACAGTAAATCATGTGGTGTCGCTACAGTAAATCATGTGGTGTCACTACAGTAAATCATGTGGTGTCACTACAGTAAATCATGTGGTGTCGCTGCAGTAAATCATGTGGTGTAAATCATGTGCTACAGTAAATCATGTGGAGTCTCTACAGTAAATCATGTGGTGTCTCTACAGTAAATCATGTGGTGTCGCTACAGTAAATCATGTGGTGTCACTACAGTAAATCATGTGGTGTCGCTACAGTAAATCATGTGGTGTCGCTACAGTAAATCATGTGGTGTCGCTACAGTAAATCATGTGGAGTCGCTACAGTAAATCATGTGGTGGTAAATCATGTGGTGTCACTACAGTAAATCATGTGGTGTCAGCTACAGTAAATCATGTGGTGTCGCTACAGTAAATCATGTGGTGTCGCTACAGTAAATCATGTGGTGTCGCTACAGTAAATCATGTGGTGTCACTACAGTAAATCATGTGGTGTCGCTACAGTAAATCATGTGGTGTACAGTAAATCATGTGGCTACAGTAAATCATGTGGTGTCTCTACAGTAAATCATGTGGTGTCGCTACAGTAAATCATGTGGTGTCGCTACAGTAAATCATGTGGAGTCGCTACAGTAAATCATGTGGTGTCGCTACAGTAAATCATGTGGAGTCTACAGTAAAATCATGTGGTGTGCTACAGTAAATCATGTGAGTCGCTACAGTAAATCATGTGGTGTCTCTACAGTAAATCATGTGGTGTCGCTACAGTAAATCATGTGGTGTCGCTACAGTAAATCATGTGGGTCACTACAGTAAATCATGTGGTGTCTCTACAGTAAATCATGTGGTGTCGCTACAGTAAATCATGTGGAGTCGCTACAGTAAATCATGTGGTGGTGTCTCTACAGTAAATCATGTGGTGTCGCTACAGTAAATCATGTGGTGTCACTACAGTAAATCATGTGGTGTCACTACAGTAAATCATGTGGTGTCGCTACAGTAAATCATGTGGCGTCGCTACAGTAAATCATGTGGAGTCACTGAGTAAATCATGTGGTGTCACTACAGTAAATCATGTGGTGTCGCTACAGTAAATCATGTGGTGTCGCTACAGTAAATCATGTGGTGTCGCTACAGTAAATCATGTGGTGTCGCTACAGTAAATCATGTGGTGTCGCTACAGTAAATCATGTGGAGTCACTGCAGTAAATCATGTGGTGTCGCTACAGTAAATCATGTGGTCGCTACAGTAAATCATGTGGAGTCGCTACAGTAAATCATGTGGTGTCTCTACAGTAAATCATGTGGTGTCGCTACAGTAAATCATGTGGTGTCGCTACAGTAAATCATGTGGTGTCGCTACAGTAAATCATGTGGTGTCGCTACAGTAAATCATGTGGTGTCGCTACAGTAAATCATGTGGTGTCGCTACAGTAAATCATGTGGTGTCGCTACAGTAAATCATGTGGTGTCGCTACAGTAAATCATGTGGTGTCTCTACAGTAAATCATGTGGTGTCGCTACAGTAAATCATGTGGAGTCGCTACAGTAAATCATGTGGAGTCGCTACAGTAAATCATGTGGTGTCTCTACAGTAAATCATGTGGTGTCGCTACAGTAAATCATGTGGTGTCTTCTACAGTAAATCATGTGGTGTCGCTACAGTAAATCATGTGGTGTCGCTACAGTAAATCATGTGGTGTCGCTACAGTAAATCATGTGGTGTCGCTACAGTAAATCATGTGGAGTCGCTACAGTAAATCATGTGGTGTCAGTCTACAGTAAATCATGTGGTGTCGCTACAGTAAATCATGTGGAGTCTCTACAGTAAATCATGTGGAGTCACTACAGTAAATCATGTGGTGTCGCTACAGTAAATCATGTGGGAGTCGCTACAGTAAATCATGTGGTGTCACTACAGTAAATCATGTGGTGTCGCTGCAGTAAATCATGTGGTGTCACTGCAGTAAATCATGTGGAGTCACTGCAGTAAATCATGTGGAGTCGCTGCAGTAAATCATGTGGTGTCGCTACAGTAAATCATGTGGTGTCGCTACAGTAAATCATGTGGAGTCACTACAGTAAATCATGTGGTGTCACTACAGTAAATCATGTGGTGTCGCTACAGTAAATCATGTGGTGTCGCTACAGTAAATCATGTGGTGTCTCTACAGTAAATCATGTGGTGTCGCTACAGTAAATCATGCTCGCTACAGTAAATCATGTGGAGTCGCTACAGTAAATCATGTGGTGTCGCTACAGTAAATCATGTGGTGTCGCTACAGTAAATCATGTGGCGTCTCTACAGTAAATCATGTGGTGTCGCTACAGTAAATCATGTGGTGTCGCTACAGTAAAATCTGGAGTCAGTAAATCATGTGGTGTCGCTACAGTAAATCATGTGGTGTCGCTACAGTAAATCATGTGGTGTCGCTACAGTAAATCATGTGGTGTCATGTGCTACAGTAAATCATGTGGTGTCGCTACAGTAAATCATGTGGTGTCACTGACAGTAAATCATGTGGTGTCGCTACAGTAAATCATGTGGAGTCGCTACAGTAAATCATGTGGCGTCGCTACAGTAAATCATGTGGCGTCGCTACAGTAAATCATGTGGAGTCACTACAGTAAATCATGTGGTGTCATCTACAGTAAATCATGTGGTGTCGCTACAGTAAATCATGTGGTGTCACTACAGTAAATCATGTGGTGTCACTACAGTAAATCATGTGGTGTCTCTACAGTAAATCATGTGGTGTCGCTACAGTAAATCATGTGGAGTAGCTACAGTAAATCATGTGGTGTCTCTACAGTAAATCATGTGGTGTCGCTACAGTAAATCATGTGGAGTCACTACAGTAAATCATGTGGGAGTCACTACAGTAAATCATGTGGTGTCGCTACAGTAAATCATGTGGCGTCTCTACAGTAAATCATGTGGTGTCACTACAGTAAATCATGTGGTGTCACTACAGTAAATCATGTGGTGCGCTACAGTAAATCATGTGGAGTCGCTACAGTAAATCATGTGGTGTCGCTTACAGTAAATCATGTGGTGTCGCTACAGTAAATCATGTGGTGTCACTACAGTAAATCATGTGGTGTCGCTACAGTAAATCATGTGGAGCCGCTACAGTAAATCATGTGGTGTCGCTACAGTAAATCATGTGGAGTCGCTACAGTAAATCATGTGGTGTCACTACAGTAAATCATGTGGTGTCGCTACAGTAAATCATGTGGTGTCGCTACAGTAAATCATGTGGTGTCTCTACAGTAAATCATGTGGTGCTACAGTAAATCATGTGAGTCATGTGGTGTCGCACAGTAAATCATGTGGTGTCTCTACAGTAAATCATGTGGTGTCTCTACAGTAAATCATGTGGTGTCGCTACAGTAAATCATGAGGAGTCACTACAGTAAATCGTGGTGTCTCTACAGTAAATCATGTGGCGTCGCTACAGTAAATCATGTGGCGCCGCTACAGTAAATCATGAGGAGTCACTACAGTAAATCGTGGTGTCTCTACAGTAAATCATGTGGTGTCGCTACAGTAAATCATGTGGAGTAGCTACAGTAAATCATGTGGTGTCTCTACAGTAAATCATGTGGTGTCGCTACAGTAAATCATGTGGAGTCGCTACAGTAAATCATGAGGAGTCACTACAGTAAATCATGTGGCGCCGCTACAGTAAATCATGTGGCGTCTCTACAGTAAATCATGTGGAGTCACTGAAGTAAATCATGTGGTGTCACTACAGTAAATCATGTGGTGTCGCTACAGTAAATCATGTGGTGTCTCTACAGTAAATCATGTGGTGTCTCTACAGTAAATCATGTGGTGTCGCTACAGTAAATCATGAGGAGTCACTACAGTAAATCGTGGTGTCTCTACAGTAAATCATGTGGCGTCGCTACAGTAAATCATGTGGCGCCGCTACAGTAAATCATGAGGAGTCACTACAGTAAATCGTGGTGTCTCTACAGTAAATCATGTGGTGTCGCTACAGTAAATCATGTGGAGTAGCTACAGTAAATCATGTGGTGTCGCTACAGTAAATCATGTGGAGTCGCTACAGTAAATCATGAGGAGTCACTACAGTAAATCATGTGGCGCCGCTACAGTAAATCATGTGGCGTCTCTACAGTAAATCATGTGGAGTCACTGAAGTAAATCATGTGGTGTCACTACAGTAAATCATGTGGTGCGCTACAGTAAATCATGTGGAGCATACAGTAAATCATGTGGAGTCGCTACAGTAAATCATGTGGTGTCTCTACAGTAAATCATGTGGTGCGCTACAGTAAATCATGTGGAGTCACTGAAGTAAATCATGTGGTGTCACTACAGTAAATCATGTGGTGCGCTACAGTAAATCATGTGGAGCCGCTACAGTAAATCATGTGGTGTCGCTACAGAAAATCATGTGGTGTCGCTACAGTAAATCATGTGGAGTCGCTACAGTAAATCATGTGGTGTCGCTACAGTAAATCATGTGGAGCCGCTACAGTAAATCATGTGGAGTCGCTACAGTAAATCATGTGGTGTCACTACAGTAAATCATGTGGTGTCTCTACAGTAAATCATGTGGTGTCGCTACAGTAAATCATGTGGTGTCGCTACAGTAAATCATGTGGAGTCGCTACAGTAAATCATGTGGTGTCGCTACAGTAAATCATGTGGTGTCTCTACAGTAAATCATGTGGTGTCGCTACAGTATATCATGAGGAGTCGCTACAGTAAATCATGTGGTGTCGCTACAGTAAATCATGTGGCGCCGCTACAGTAAATCATGAGGAGTCGCTACAGTAAATCGTGGTGTATCTACAGTAAATCATGTGGTGTCGCTACAGTAAATCATGTGGCGCCGCTACAGTAAATCATGAGGAGTCACTACAGTAAATCGTGGTGTCTCTACAGTAAATCATGTGGTGTCGCTACAGTAAATCATGTGGAGTAGCTACAGTAAATCATGTGGTGTCTCTACAGTAAATCATGTGGTGTCGCTACAGTAAATCATGTGGAGTCACTACAGTAAATCATGAGGAGTCACTACAGTAAATCATGTGGCGCCGCTACAGTAAATCATGTGGCGTCTCTACAGTAAATCATGTGGAGTCGCTACAGTAAATCATGTGGTGTCACTACAGTAAATCATGTGGTGCGCGCTACAGTAAATCATGTGGAGTCGCTACAGTAAATCATGTGGTGTCGCTACAGTAAATCATGTGGTGTCGCTACAGTAAATCATGTGGTGTCACTACAGTAAATCATGTGGTGTCGCTACAGTAAATCATGTGGAGCCGCTACAGTAAATCATGTGGTGTCACTACAGTAAATCATGTGGTGCGCTACAGTAAATCATGTGGTGTCACTACAGTAAATCATGTGGTGCGCTACAGTAAATCATGTGGTGTCTCTACAGTAAATCATGTGGTGTCGCTACAGTAAATCATGTGGAGTCACTGAAGTAAATCATGTGGTGTCACTACAGTAAATCATGTGGTGCGCTACAGTAAATCATGTGGAGCCGCTACAGTAAATCATGTGGTGTCGCTACAGAAAATCATGTGGTGTCGCTACAGTAAATCATGTGGAGTCGCTACAGTAAATCATGTGGTGTCGCTACAGTAAATCATGTGGAGCCGCTACAGTAAATCATGTGGAGTCGCTACAGTAAATCATGTGGTGTCACTACAGTAAATCATGTGGTGTCTCTACAGTAAATCATGTGGTGTCGCTACAGTAAATCATGTGGTGTCGCTACAGTAAATCATGTGGAGTCGCTACAGTAAATCATGTGGTGTCGCTACAGTAAATCATGTGGTGTCTCTACAGTAAATCATGTGGTGTCGCTACAGTAAATCATGAGGAGTCGCTACAGTAAATCATGTGGTGTCGCTACAGTAAATCATGTGGCGCCTTCTACAGTAAATCATGAGGAGTCGCTACAGTAAATCGTGGTGTATCTACAGTAAATCATGTGGTGTCGCTACAGTAAATCATGTGGCGCCGCTACAGTAAATCATGAGGAGTCACTACAGTAAATCGTGGTGTCTCTACAGTAAATCATGTGGTGTCGCTACAGTAAATCATGTGGAGTAGCTACAGTAAATCATTTGGTGTCTCTACAGTAAATCATGTGGTGTCGCTACAGTAAATCATGTGGAGTCACTACAGTAAATCATGAGGAGTCACTACAGTAAATCATGTGGCGCCGCTACAGTAAATCATGTGGCGTCTCTACAGTAAATCATGTGGAGTCACTGAAGTAAATCATGTGGTGTCACTACAGTAAATCATGTGGTGCGCTACAGTAAATCATGTGGAGCCGCTACAGTAAATCATGTGGTGTCGCTTACAGTAAATCATGTGGTGTCGCTACAGTAAATCATGTGGTGTCACTACAGTAAATCATGTGGAGTCGCTACAGTAAATCATGTGGTGTCGCTACAGTAAATCATGTGGAGTCTCTACAGTAAATCATGTGGTGTCTCTACAGTAAATCATGTGGTGTCGCTACAGTAAATCATGTGGTGTCGCTACAGTAAATCATGTGGAGTCGCTACAGTAAATCATGTGGTGTCGCTACAGTAAATCATGTGGTGTCGCTACAGTAAATCATGTGGTGTCTCTACAGTAAATCATGTGGTGTCGCTACAGTAAATCATGAGGAGTCACTACAGTAAATCATGTAGTGTCGCTACAGTAAATCATGTGGCGCTACAGTAAATCATGTGGTGTCTCACTACAGTAAATCGTGGTGTCTCTACAGTAAATCATGTGGCGTCGCTACAGTAAATCATGTGGTGCCGCTACAGTAAATCATGAGTCACTACAGTAAATCGTGGTGTCTCTACAGTAAATCATGTGGTGTCGCTACAGTAAATCATGTGGAGTAGCTACAGTAAATCATGTGGTGTCTCTACAGTAAATCATGTGGTGTCGCTACAGTAAATCATGTGGAGTCACTACAGTAAATCATGAGGAGTCACTACAGTAAATCATGTGGCGCCGCTACAGTAAATCATGTGGCGTCTCTACAGTAAATCATGTGGAGTCACTGAAGTAAATCATGTGGTGTCACTACAGTAAATCATGTGGTGCGCTACAGTAAATCATGTGGAGCCGCTACAGTAAATCATGTGGTGTCGCTTACAGTAAATCATGTGGTGTCTCTACAGTAAATCATGTGGTGTCGCTACAGTAAATCATGTGGAGTCACTGAAGTAAATCATGTGGTGTCACTACAGTAAATCATGTGGTGCGCTACAGTAAATCATGTGGAGCCGCTACAGTAAATCATGTGGTGTCGCTACAGTAAATCATGTGGTGTCGCTACAGTAAATCATGTGGTGTCGCTACAGTAAATCATGTGGAGTCGCAACAGTAAATCATGTGGAGTCGCTACAGTAAATCATGTGGTGTCACTACAGTAAATCATGTGGTGTCGCTACAGTAAATCATGTGGAGTCGCTACAGTAAATCATGTGGTGTCTCTACAGTAAATCATGTGGTGTCGCTACAGTAAATCATGTGGTGTCGCTACAGTAAATCATGTGGAGTCGCTACAGTAAATCATGTGGTGTCGCTACAGTAAATCATGTGGTGTCTCTACAGTAAATCATGTGGTGTCGCTACAGTAAATCATGAGGAGTCACTACAGTAAATCATGTGGTGTCGCTACAGTAAATCATGTGGCGCCGCTACAGTAAATCATGAGGAGTCACTACAGTAAATCGTGGTGTCTCTACAGTAAATCATGTGGCGTCGCTACAGTAAATCATGTGGCGCCGCTACAGTAAATCATGAGGAGTCACTACAGTAAATCGTGGTGTCTCTACAGTAAATCATGTGGTGTCGCTACAGTAAATCATGTGGAGTAGCTACAGTAAATCATGTGGTGTCTCTACAGTAAATCATGTAGTGTCGCTACAGTAAATCATGTGGAGTCACTACAGTAAATCATGAGGAGTCACTACAGTAAATCATGTGGCGCCGCTACAGTAAATCATGTGGCGTCTCTACAGTAAATCATGTGGAGTCAATGAAGTAAATCATGTGGTGTCACTACAGTAAATCATGTGGTGCGCTACAGTAAATCATGTGGAGCCGCTACAGTAAATCATGTGGTGTCGCTACAGTAAATCATGTGGTGTCTGTACAGTAAATCATGTGGTGTCGCTACAGTAAATCATGTGGAGTCACTGAAGTAAATCATGTGGTGTCACTACAGTAAATCATGTGGTGCGCTACAGTAAATCATGTGGAGCCGCTACAGTAAATCATGTGGTGTCGCTACAGTAAATCATGTGGAGTCGCTACAGTAAATCATGTGGAGCCGCTACAGTAAATCATGTGGAGTCGCTACAGTAAATCATGTGGTGTCACTACAGTAAATCATGTGGTGTCTCTACAGTAAATCATGTGGTGTCGCTACAGTAAATCATGTGGAGTCGCTACAGTAAATCATGTGGTGTCGCTACAGTAAATCATGTGGTGTCTCTACAGTAAATCATGTGGTGTCGCTACAGTAAATCATGAGGAGTAACTACAGTAAATCATGTGGTGTCGCTACAGTAAATCATGTGGCGCCGCTACAGTAAATCATGAGGAGTCACTACAGTAAATCGTGGTGTCTCTACAGTAAATCATGTGGTGTCGCTACAGTAAATCATGTGGCGCCGCTACAGTAAATCATGAGGAGTCACTACAGTAAATCGTGGTGTCTCTACAGTAAATCATGTGGTGTCGCTACAGTAAATCATGTGGAGTAGCTACAGTAAATCATGTGGTGTCTCTACAGTAAATCATGTGGTGTCGCTACAGTAAATCATGTGGAGTCACTACAGTAAATCATGAGGAGTCACTACAGTAAATCATGTGGCGCCGCTACAGTAAATCATGTGGCGTCTCTACAGTAAATCATGTGGAGCCGCTACAGTAAATCATGTGGTGTCACTACAGTAAATCATGTGGTGCGCTACAGTAAATCATGTGGAGCCGCTACAGTAAATCATGTGGTGTCGCTTACAGTAAATCATGTGGTGTCGCTACAGTAAATCATGTGGTGTCACTACAGTAAATCATGTGGTGTCGCTACAGTAAATCATGTGGAGCCGCTACAGTAAATCATGTGGTGTCACTACAGTAAACATGTGGTGCGCTACAGTAAATCATGTGGTGTCACTACAGTAAATCATGTGGTGCGCTACAGTAAATCATGTGGTGTCTCTACAGTAAATCATGTGGTGTCACTACAGTAAATCATGTGGAGTCGCTACAGTAAATCATGTGGTGTCGCTACAGTAAATCATGTGGTGTCGCTACAGTAAATCATGTGGAGTAGCTACAGTAAAGTCTCTACAGTAAATCATGTGGAGTCGCTACAGTAAATCATGTCTCTACAGTAAATCATGTGGAGTCGCTACAGTAAATCATGTGGAGTCACTACAGTAAATCATGTGGTGTCGCTACAGTAAATCATGTGGAGTAGCTACAGTAAATCATGTGGAGTCACTACAGTAAATCATGTGGAGTCGCTACAGTAAATCATGTGGAGCCGCTACAGTAAATCATGTGGCGTCTCTACAGTAAATCATGTGGAGTCACTGAAGTAAATCATGTGGAGTCACTGAAGTAAATCATGTGGAGTCACTGAAGTAAATCATGTGGAGTCACTGAAGTAAATCATGTGGTGTCACTACAGTAAATCATGTGGTGTCGCTACAGTAAATCATGTGGTGTCGCTACAGTAAATCATGTGGTGTCGCTACAGTAAATCATGTGGTGTCTCTACAGTAAATCATGTGGAGTCACTACAGTAAATCATGTGGAGCCGCTACAGTAAATCATGTGGAGTCACTACAGTAAATCATGTGGTGTCGCTACAGTAAATCATGTGGTGTCGCTACAGTAAATCATGTGGTGTCGCTACAGTAAATCATGTGGTGTCACTACAGTAAATCATGTGGTGTCGCTACAGTAAATCATGTGGATTTTAAAACATGTAAATGCATTGTATGAACATGCTATATCACAAACAAATGTTGAAATGGCACTTACTGTCCATCTATGTCCATGAGGTCAATTATGTCATTTTTTTCAGCTCTTTTCAACAGCATGAGCAGGCAGTCAGTTTGACCACTGGCAGCTAAGAGAACAAATCAATAGATTATTTTTTTTGTACAAATTTATAGTTTTGAACCATCCCACAACAGCAATTATTTAGGCCTAAATTAACCTTAAATATGTTTTTCACATATTTACATTATTACAGCTCCTCTCCCCCAGTCTGGGTCGAACCAGAGCCGTTGAAAAATGTAAACACAAACTTTTATTTTGGATGCGATTAATCATTTGACAGCCCTAATTGAAACTATAAATAACTGAATTTGACATGACAAGAAACGTTTTGCATTTTTACATATTACACAGACGAAAATAAGAGTGAATGTGTGCATATTTAAAATGGCTCTGGATCGAACACGCCGATTTTATTGAAGCCCTTCCTTCTAGTGATGTGTCACTCATGAACCATTCGTTCATTTTGAATGAATCTTTAATATGACTCAAGAATAATGAGTTTTGTGTTGACTGCACATGCGCAACATCCCATATGTTCTGTACAGGAAAAATAATTGATTAGTTCATCTCTCGAGTCTTCGGGTTCGAGCCGTTCGTTCAAGTCCCCAAAGGCTGAATGCAGAAACAGAAATGATTAGTTCATCTCTCGAGTCAGTCTTCAGGTTCTTTTGTCACGTGACAGACATGTGGGATACAGAAATTTGTTCATTCACAACCTTCCTTGCAAACAAGTGCATAGTTTTTGTTTGTTTAGTTCAGTTTTTTTTTTTTAGCTAGTATAATAATTGATTTTCATCATTGGGTTGGTCAGAATGGATAGGCATAACATGTTTATTGCACATATCTTCTGATGATTTTATTATAATAAATATATTACAACATGCAGTCAATATTACGACTGTAATGTTGTATATGTTGCGAGACACTTAACAGGGAAGCGGTCACGTAACAAAAGAACGAGACTCGTACCCGTACTCGTAATGATTTCTGTTTCCGGGACTGCATGCATTGCATGAGGCTGTCACGGCCCAGATCAGACATGATGACGGAACGGCTCGAACCCGAAGACACGAGAGGTGAACTCATGTTTTCAGGGAACAGACGTGATTAAATGTGAAGTGACAAAAGAAAGAACGATTTGGATTGGGAGGTGAGGTGAACTAACAGACTGTATACATAGCCTGATTAAGCTAAGCAATTCATTAATCATTTCTTTCTCAGAGTTTGGCCATGGCTGCATTAGCTTATAGTTTATTTTTTATTCCAAAAGTACTAAATGTGTTGGAAAATGTAACATGTAACATTTCAATTAGATTCTGCTGAAATGAACGAAATGACTTGAAAAAAGATGAGTTCATTTTGCTGAACGAGATTCAAAGATCCAAAGTCAGCAAAATGATCCGAACTTCCCACTACTACTTCCTTCCGAAATACGAAATGTGCTGTGATTGGTTAGCTGACCCAGTGTGTTGTGATTTGCAGCACTTATCACGTGTTAGGAAAATGTCCTGCCCCTTCATAACCGGTCTGCTCAGATGTAAATATTAACAATGGTGTCAATTTCACACCAATTCAAGCCTGATTCAGACTCTGACAATGTTAACGAGCAAGAGAACGTATTTCATGCACGGACTTTGCACGCACGTATTTCACAGCATGTTTCAGGTGTGTTGTTTTTGTCATTTTTTTTATAGATATGATGTTATGCACCATTTAATCATATTTGTCAGAAAACTGTGGTAATACAAGCTTTTTCCGGGGTGGAAAAAACTGCGAAAACTGTTTTCTCTAGCACAGCTTAAAGTCCCCCTGACGTTTTGTGGCTTTTAGTATGAATATTCACAAAATTCCCATTTAGAAGATATAAGCGTTCAAAACTTACAGTCTCTCACTTCCGCCAATAAGGATCAATGGTTTTGATGACATCACTCTGCACTTCAGATTCTCATCAGATTTTCTGTCCAATCAAATGCTCTCTAGAATCTGAAGCCCCGCCCCTACACTATAAATAGACGCTGAAGCTGTGGGGATAGGGAACGATTCAGACAGTGCACTATATAGGGGATAGGGAACGATTCAGACAGTGCACTATATAGGGGATAGGGAACGATTCAGACAGTGCACTATATAGGGATAGGGAACGATTCAGACAGTGCACTGTATAGAGGATAGGGAACGATTCAGACAGTGCACTGTATAGAGGATAGGGAACGATCAAACAGGGCACTGTATGGGGATAAGGAACGATCAGACACTGCACTATATAGGGGATAGAGAACGATCAGACAGTGCACTATATAGGGGATAGGGAACGATCGGACAGTGCACTATATAGGGGATAGGGAACGATCAGACAGGGCACTGTATGGGGATAAGGAACGATCAGACACTGCACTATATAGGGGATAGAGAACGATCAGACAGTGCACTATATAGGGGATAGGGAACGATCGGACAGTGCACTATATAGGGATAGGGAACGATCAGACAGGGCACTGTATGGGGATAAGGAACGATCAGACAGTGCACTATATAGGGGATAGAGAACGATCAGACAGTGCACTATATAGGGGATAGGGAACGATTCAGACAGTGCACTATATAGGGGATAGAGAACGATCAAACAGTGCACTATATAGGGGATAGGGAATGATTCAGAGAGTGCACTGTATAGGGGATAGGGAACGATCAGACACTGCACGATATAGGGGATAGGGAACGATTCAGACAGTGCACTATATAGGGGATAGGGAACGATTCAGACAGTGCACTATATAGGGGATAGGGAACGATCAGACACTGCACGATATAGGGGATAGGGAACGATTCAGACAATGCACTATATAGGGGATAGGGAACGATTCAGACAGTGCACTATATAGGGGATAGGGAACGATTCAGACAGTGCACTATATAGGGGATAGGGAACGATCAGACACTGCACGATATAGGGGATAGGGAACGATTCAGACAGTGCACTATATAGGGGATAGGGAACGATTCAGACAGTGCACTATATAGGGGATAGGGAACGATCAGACAGTGCACTATATAGGGGATAGGGAACGATCAGACAGCGCACTATATAGGGGATAGGGAACGATCAGACACTGCACGATATAGGGGATAGGGAACGATCAGACAGTGCACTATATAGGGGATAGGGAACGATTCAGACAGTGCACTATATAGGGGATAGGAAACGATCAGACAGTGCACTATATAGGGGATAGAGAACGATTCAGACAGTGCACTATATAGGGCATTAAAGATGGATGTAAACAACCCGGTGAGCTGATCAGCACAGGACCGCAGAACACGACCTGAAATACCATCCGGCCCAGTAGCTTTCCTGACGTCCACACGCTTGAGTGCTCTCCGAACTTCATCCTCCGAGACAGAGATCACGTGGTTGTTGCTGCTCTGAGTAATTCCCTCTGACGCGTCACTTGGCGGAATCGCGCTGCCGCGATTACAGTCAAAGCGAGCATAGAAAGAGTTTAACTCATTCACAAGCGACGGATCAGCTCTCACCTCTGCAGAGGACTTTGTTTGTATTCGGGAGTGAGGAAAATGGCGGCATGATCCGATTTGCCAAAAGCTGGTAGTGAACGAGCTTTATAGGCGTTCTTAAACAGAGAGTAGCAATGATCCAGTGTGTTTGCTCCTTCCTCGTGTAGGACAGGAGACGTGCTGGTTAAAGTTTGGCAAGACTTTCTTTAGGTTTGCTTTGTTAAAATCGCCAGCGACAATGAATGCCGCGTCGGGGTGTTTGTTTATGACGCCGCTGGTAACATCATGAAGGCCAGATAAAGCCAGCGCTGTGTCTGCCTGCGGTGGAATGTAAACAGTGGTCGCGACGAACGCAGAAAACTCCCTCGGCAGATAGAATGAGCAGTAAATGATTGTTAAATGTTCCAGATGAGGCGAGCAGGATCGCGAGAGAATGGTGATGTTCCTGGGATCCATACTCCACCGCCTTTGGATTTACCGGCCTCGGCTGTTCTGTCCATCCGAAAAACAGAGAAGTTCTCCGACGGCGTCACAGCTGTGTCCGGGACCGCGGGCGTGAGCCATGTTTCGGACAAACAAAAGATGTTACAGTCTCTCATGTCCCGTTGAAAACTTATCCTGGCTCTAAGATCGTCCATCTTATTTTCCAAGGATTGGACATTTGCGAGCATGATGCTCGGGAGAGGAGGGCTGAATGCCCTTTTCCTCAGTCTGTTGCGGATCCCCGCGTGTTTCCCACTGTGTTTCTTGTTTCTTCGCCGTCGACTTGTTCAACTCGGCGTTCCGACGAATCTCATATGGCCACAGAGGATTGGTGAAAGTAATCAAACCTAGTGCACTATATAGGGGATAGGGAACGATCAGACAGTGCACTATATAGGGGATAGGGAACGATCAGTGCACTATATGCTTTCTATTGGGGTGAATGAAGTCTGGTTTCAAGTTAGACTTACAAGACTTTCAAGTTAGTGTCAGTGAACTGCCGCAGCTCCGGTCCAGAGACACGATAGCACAGAGTTAGTCATAGTGGCATTCATTATAAACAACACGTCAAGCCAAAATTAATTTATTTAAAGCGAAAATTAAACGGCATTAGACTCATCTATCTCATTCTGCAAGAAACCAAATATGCTTCAATATTTGCCATGAAACATTAGGTTGCTAAACTGTTATTCATCATGTAAACAAGGCTTTGTACTTCATTCATGTTCCAATATCCACGGAAAACAGCTTCACATGTGCAAAAAATGTGTTTGGTTGGGTGCTGGGCTGATTTTACAGCAGAACATTTCATTTGAGCAATAATTTAGAGTAGTGTAACTTTTACATTAGATTGACTGCATTTTAGTTTGATGATGAATAGCTGAAATGTCAAGTCAACAATGCTAGAACTGATATGTTGTGCCTGTGATCAGTTAGATAAAATAAAAGATATAAAAAGATATAAAGATACAGTGCGTTAGAGTGTTACAAAAACGAGCACCAGTTATTTCAGTGAAAAATATTTTGTGTAGGCCTATTTATTTTACTCCTTTATATAGTTAATTTTATTCAGTTTTTCTCCATTCACAGAAGTGCTGAAGGTGCGCGATGTGACGATGTGTGAATCCTCATGTTCTGTTGTTTATGTTTAAGTATGCACGTAAAGCTAATTTACTTTAACATTCTAATCTTAATGGTTAATGGTCGACTAATGAGCTTTTTTTGTTAGTCAGGAAAATAATCAAAATGATCAAAATGCGCTCATTTCAGTTCACCGCCAGATTTGCTATGCTGCACCCAAGTTCACGCTAACTCAAAAACTTGAGTTGAGCTGAGACCTGACGTGAGATTTGATCGTAGCCACCGCTCATGTCCATATTGATAAATGCCAAGAAACGGATGTATGCACAGTTTTCTGTTGTACATTCATTTCATAAACGAGGTCCACTGTCTTTACTGACTGAACTTTTCATCTTGATTTAAAAAATCATTTCACAAATTCTTCCTTCCTTCACATGTTAAAGGTGCGGTATGCAGGATAGGCAAATGGGTACTGCAGTCCAAATTCGAAATATGGGAGAGAGTTGTTTCCCGGCCCCCTCCTCCTCAGAACCGACGTTTGCGCGGGTTGCCACACTGTAAGTTGATGAGTTGATTTATCCGTGTTTTAATATGCTCGTTCACTGAGATTTTTTGATGGATGCTGAGGCTTTTTAGGTCAGGTAAAGTCTGTGATTTCTGACTCAGTTTGTTCGCTGGCTTCCACGGCTGCAATATGCTGTGTTTTCTGCCAAATAGCAACCTGTGCTATCTAGGTAAACTGGCGGCATGCGTCATCGCACAGACCAAAACAAAAACAGACATTCCCACACAGAACGCACATTTCAAAGTAGAATAACTGGCTGAAGCATTGTGTTTCTGAGAAGCAGGTGAATTTAGCATGTTTCCTACATATCTGCAAACATATGATGGTGTTTTTATAAAGTGAAGAACTTACATACAGCACCTTTAATATCCGTACACACCTGAAGCATGTAGGGGTGTCCACCTGTGGATGTGCTCCCTGATGGCATATGAGGCCCCCTGAAGCAGCAGCAGCTCCACACAGGGGCCGTGACCTCTCAGAGCAGCCATATACAGAGCCGTATGACCCCGGGAATCTTGCAAGTCAACATTAACCAGTGTTTCAGAGAGAACCTGGAGCGCTTCAGTGTGACCGTTATATGCCTGACAAGAACAATTAACCAGGATTGGGCAAAATTCAAAACTTAAAGGATTAGTTCTAAATGAAAATTGTCAAAAATTAGCCCATGATTTACTCCCCCTTAAGCCATCCTAGGTGTATATGACTTTCTTCTTTCAGATGAATACAATCAGAGTTATATTTAAAAAAAAATCCAGCTTTTTCCAAGCTTTATAATGGCAGTGAATGATAAAAGAGATTTTGAAGGTCAAAAAAAGTGCATCCATCCATCCATCCATCATAAAAGTGCTCCACACGGCTCTGGGGGGTTAATAAAGGCCTTCTGAAGCGAGCCATGCGTTTTTATAAAGAAAATATCCATATAACTATAATCACTGGCTTCCGGTAACAGCCGTAGGCCAAAACAAGTTACATTTGAGCACTTCCGGTTCCATCGTCCGAAAAATGTAGGTTTTGAAATGTTGATTTTTTTTTTGCTTCATCGGAATGGGATGACACTCGGTGTTGCATTAGCTATGTGAACGCACAAACAAATCATGGAGATGATTCGGATATGTTAAAGGGTCAGAAAAAAATAGTCACATTTGGCTCCTTCGCAGTCAAAAATTACCGACATAGTAAATGAATGGGAAATATGCAAAAATACAAAAACTCAGAGAATCTTTTGTTGATACAAATTACAAATCAGCCATGATGCAAAAAAAAAAACAGCAAGGAAGAGGTTACACTATAAAACATCAAGAGTTCAAAACAGACACACACACACTCACGTAAACACACTCACAGACACACACACAAAGCACAATATTATACGCACACAAATGAACTGGTGTGGCTGTAACAATATGGTAAAATTGAGCCAAAAGACTCAAATAAGAGGTTGATATCAGATCCAGATTTATTAAGCTGTGATCAAACATACCTGTTAATTTTTGTTACATTTTTATTGAATTTTGATGTGTGTAACAAAATGTTCTCTCGGTTCAGGTTTGAATGTAGTAAAATTAATGCAAAAACTGACACTTCAAATCAACATTTCAAAAACAAAAATCTAAACCTTGACAAAAAGTAGTCTTTGAGATTGTCTAAGTATAAATGCACAACTTCATAAAAATAAGTATTTATGTCTAAAAACTAGAGAACTTATAAGGCACTTTATATAGAACTATATAAGAATCTAGTGGTCATAACAGGGCATTACATAAAGTTTTTATTTTTTTACTCCCACCAGATGGCACTAATCTACCTTAAAAAAAATTGGATTTGAAATGCCATGTCTCTATTTTAACATATTGGGGGCTTCATTTTAAGGCTTCAGTAACTTTTGACCGTGAAGGAGCCAAGTGTGACCCCTAAACGAAGAGGACCAGAGATGGCTGAAGTAAGGTCTGTGGTGAACACGAGCTCAAGACACTTTCACGTTTTATTCTACGACATAAAACACGTCATCACGCCAAACAGGTAACCTCAGTCCGCTTTTACAGCCTTATGCTCATAATTTTGCTCTAACTTAAACGCTCTGGGAAAATGTTTTGAGATAAAACTGAAAGAGTTGTCAGAAGTTTAGTGATGATAACATTGAAGTCGAGCTGCTGTTGTTTAGTTCGTTTATACTAGCCTTTAGCTTTTTACTTCTGACGACTTCATTTAGGCTTCAAAATTAACAAAAATTCGGTTCATCTGTGATGATGAATGATCTTGATGGACAGAACATGTAAGTATCATAAACGTTTATTGATCACAGAGCTTGTTTTTTGTGATAATCCAAAAGCCTATGGGAAAATCCTGGGTTTTTCTCTAGGGAACCAGTGCGATGCGAACTGCTGGATGGCCTACAAAGTGACATCACACCTGCACCACTATTGATGAACGCGGAAGTGCAGAGGATAGAGAGAAACAAAACACCAGTTATGAATTAAGAGTCTAAAATTAGATTTTGTCAGATTGTTGTTTGAATTGCAAGAGGCGTCGACTCTCACCTGAGCTTACGCTACTCCTACATCCTACATCAGGTCAGAGGTCACTCTTCCGCCGGAACTAGACTCATATACGGCCCTTACCGGAAGCCAGTGATTATAGTTTATAAATATGGATATTTGTCTTTGCTTCATGAGGCCATTATTAACCCCCCAGAGCCGTATGGATTACTTTTACAATGGATGGATGCACTTTTTTGGGCTTCAAATTTTGGACTGCTATTCACTGCCATTAACCAGGATATTTTTTATATAACTCTGATTGTATTCATCTGAATGTCATATACACCTAGGATTGCTTGAGACTGAGTAAATCATGGGGGAATTTTCATTTTTGGGTGAACTATCCCTTTAATAAATGTCAATTAATCAATTAATACTGGATTACAATCCAAGGAAATTCAACAGGCAATGGCATAATATTTTTAAGCAATGGCAACTTTCAAATGAGGCTTTGCCAAACTTACCTTTTCTACTGTAGTTAAAAAACAAAAACACTTGTAGCAGTTATTTGAATTTCAGTTAACTTTAATAAATTCACATTCAAGTTGCAATACTGACTTCATTAGAAAGAGAGCGAGAGAGAAGGAAAGAGACAAGACTAGAGACTGAATACTCACCGCTAAGTGTAAAGGGCTCACAGGAATGCAACTCTCCAGATCCTCCACACATTTGAAAGACATTTCTATTAGCTAATAAAATAAAAAATAAAAAAACATTGCCAGTTCACTTAAGAGTGACATACTAGATAAAAGTAAAGAGTGCACTGTAGGCTATTCTGCATAGAGTATAAGGTGCCACAACAGTTCCTCAAAGTATTTTGGGAGCTTAAAGGGATAGTTCACCCAGAAATGTAAATTCTGTCATTAATTCCTCTCCCTCATGTCGTTCCAAACCCGTAAGACCTTCGTTCATCTTGAGAACACAAATGAAGATATTTCTGATTAAATCTGAGAGCTCTCTGACCCTCCATAGACAGCAGTGTAATGAACACTTTCAAGGTCCAAAAAGGAAGTAAAGACATTGTTAAAATAGTCCATGTGACTCCATTAATTCCATTAATTCATGTCATTGAGGGAGAGGAATTAATGACAGAATTTACATTTCTGGGTGAACTATCCCTTTAATTTACCATTGGTGAATGTTAATGCATTAGATAGCAAAATACCAAATAAAGTGGCATCAGCAAACAAATGATGTTAGAGATTTTCTCAGAACTAATTTTACAAAGTCCGTCAAGCCAATCAGTTCATGATGGATCAGTATTTGTTTATATATATATTAAAAAAAAAACATTTTGGACAATCCATGGCTAGCTGAGGATTAAACGATTTTAATGCACGACGTGGAGGTAAACCACCTGATACAAATCATTTAAACGGTCCATAACACACACAGTTTCTGGCAGTCTCATGTTAGTCTTGAGTATCTATACAGTAGTATTGATCCTCCATATCTCCCAAGAGTCTTTAGTTTTATCATATTTATAAAAGACTGATAAGTTGTACCGATTCTTTCTGAAAACAGCCGAGCTCGTGGAGGCATGCAGGGGGCGGAGCTAAAGAGTCACGAGCACACACACACACACACACACACACACACACACACACACACACACACACACACACACACACACAACACCATAACATTGTTCACATTATATGCACTTGCGTGCCACTTGCCAACAAAACACACACATTTGATGCAGTTTCACTCACCGCCTGCGGTTTCCACTCATGACCGGGAACAAACACACACACTTGCAGAACTCCGGAAACACAAACTGCATCCACTGTTCCCTTAACGCTGGGTTATTTGGGAAGCTGAACAAGGTGATCTTTCCCTCACACCAGAAACACACTTCTTTAGTGACATTGTTGATCTTGTGTCTAAAAACACAATGGCAGCTCTGCCAATGGCTCCCGTAACCCGAACATAGCTCGTTGATGGGCACGCTCTTACTCTCGCTCTCGCTGATGGCTAGATTATTGCAATGCTTTACTGGGTGGTTGCCCTGCTCGCTTAATAAACAAACTCCAGCTGGTCCAAAACGCAGCAGCTCGAGCTTTTACTAGAACCAGGAAGTATGACCATATTAGCCCGGTTCTGTCAACACTGCACTGGCTCCCTATTAAACATCGTATAAATTTAAAAATCTTGCTAATTACTTACAAAGCACTAAATGGTTTTGCTCCCCAATACTTGAGCGAGACGTGATTATACTCCATCACGTCTATTGCGGTCTCAAAACTCTGGCCAGTTGATAATACCTAGAATATCAAAATCAACTGCAGGCGGTCGATCCTTTTCCTATTTAGCTCCTAAACTCTGGAACAGTCTTCCTAGCATTGTTTGGGAAGCAGACACAATCTGTCAGTTTAAATCTAGACTAAAAACGCATCTCTTTACTATGGCTTACACATAAAACATTATCAATTTCTATTATTCAAATCAGTAAATGATTGTTAGGCTGCTTTAACTAGGTCAGCCGGAACCGGGAACACTTCCCATAACACCTGATGTACTCGTTACATCATAAGAAGAATGGCATCTACGCTAATGTTAGTCTCTCTGTTTATCCCGAGGTTTACTGCAGTCAGCCGGATCCGGGCCGTATCCAGATCAGATGGTGGGCCTGCGCCTGGACATGACCAATGCATCCCTGAAATGTCTGCAGAGAGCGTGTCAAATAAACTCCCCCCGTAAATGCTGCATCGACACAACATCCTCATTAAACCCGTCTCTGGCGTGACGACTCCAATCTTTCAAACAATCTTACGAATATCTATTTACCTAATATGAATTAAGACCTGCAATGTTGCCAGAATTATAATCATACACTGTTTGTTCGTCAGCCAGAGGAGAACTGGCACCTCGACTGAGCCTGGTTTCTCCCAAGGTTTTTTTCTCCATTCTGACCCTGAAGGAGTTTTGGTTCCTTGCCACCGTTGCCTCTGGCTTTAGGCTTGATCAGTTGGGGACACCTAAATTTCAACTATATTCCCGATCTGCCCGCATTGACACTATATGATACTTGAAATTAGCTGGATAACATCACCGTTTCACCAGAACGGCTGTACAAATTCTGTTGCATTATCTTCCTGTTAACAATGTGAAGCTGCTTTGAAACAATTGGACTTGTTAAAAGCGCTATATAAATAAAGCTGACTTGACTTGATGTGTGTGTGTGCTCATCCGGGAGAAGTGCCCATACAAGGAATTCCTCCCTTTATGACGTCATAAAGGGCCATACTCAAAAAACGTTCAGAAACTTACACAAATCCTGAAGGAGTGTATTTGGCACAGAACTCATATGTCATACTCATATGTCATATGTCCAACTCCAGTTGTCCATGTTTAGCATGAGAATCAACTCTTTAACAGTGTAAATAAGTCAGAATGCATGAAATAGCATTAGACCCACTCTCTCTAACAAAGCCATGAGTGTAATTACTTAAAAACAGCAATGTAACCCCCTCAATGCTGCGATTCAGTAGCGAAGCTATTTTATTATTAAAGGTCGCAGGGCAGCGTTGATTACAAGTTTCTGTGCTCCTGAATGTTTCTGTGTGTGCGCTCTGTGTGCGAGTGACGTATGAGTGTGTGTGCTTCAATGAAAATGGTGCATTAATACAGAACTGTGATTAAAATTACTTGGAACTACCTGTACATTAAACAGCTTTTTGTTGCACACCTTCCAGCCAATCAGAATCAAGTATTCAGAAAGGCCATGGTTTAAGTGTATTTGTTATATAATGCAATGCCATTCAATTTAATTCAATTGTTTTCAACTAGACAGAATTGGCAGGAGTGAAAACATCAAACTTAAGCCAACTGAAAGATAAATTCTACTCACATCCCATAATTCCCATAATATATGGTATGACATGATATGAGTATTGGCAAATCTTTTGGTTTGATTTACCAGTTTTAGGTTGAGTTTGTCGCCACGGGCAGCTGCGTAGTGGACTGGACTGAAGCCTTTACTGTCACGCAGCGTTGGATCAGCACCGCTATGCAAAAGAAACTCCAAACACCTATACGAAGACACAACACATAAAGGGTCAGGTAGTATTAAAGGGATAGTTCACCCAGAAATGTAAATTCTGTCATTAATTCCTCTCCTTCATGTCATTCCAAACCCGTAAGACCTTCGTTCATCTTCTGAACACAAATTAAGTTATTTCTAATTAAATCTGAGAGCTCTCTGACCCCTCCATAGACAGCAGTGTAATGAACACTTTCAAGGTCCAGAAAGGAAGACATTGTTAAAGACATTGTTAAAATAGTCCATGTGACCATGGTCTAGCCTGTGTCAGTCTTCGGGAGCTGCAATGAAACCTGCGTAGGAGGCTGGCACAGGCTAGACCGAAATTGTTGAATAAAGTAATTATTTTTGTTTGTGTTGCTTCATTAAATTAAGGTTGAACCACTGGAGTCACATGGACATTATTAAAGATGTCTGCGATGTCATTTGTTTTCTGAAAATGAACAAAGGTCTTAGGGGTTTGGAACGACATGAGGGTGAGTAATGACAGAATTTACATTTTTAGGGTGAACTAACCCTTTAAGCTTACTTATAGCCAGTCATTTTAGTTTCAAATCCAAAAGGATGTTTTACCACAGAGCCTCCTCGTCACTATAACTGCTGGATTGTTTGTAAGGACAGTTGGGCTCAACTCTGCAGGGTGAAAACATAAAGATAAGTCATATTTGAAATTAGTTAATAAAATAGATATGAATTGCTATTGGTATATATACACCGATCAGGCATAACTTTATGACCTAATATTGTGTTGGTCCCCCCTTTGCTGCCAAAACAGCCCTGACCCATCGAGGCATGGACTCCACTAGACCCATCGCAGATTCACCACTGTCCCTTCCTTGGAGCACTTTTGATAGATCCTGACCACTGCAGACCGGGAACACCCCACAAGAGCTGCAGTTTTGGAGATGCTCTGACCCAGTCGTCTAGTCATCACAATTTGGCCCTTGTCAAACTCGCTCAAATCCTTACGCTTGCCCATTTTTCCTGCTTCTAACACATCAACTCTGAGGACAAAATGTTCACTTGCTGCCTAATATATCCCACCCACTAACAGGAGCCGTGAGGAAGAGATCATCAGTGTTATTCACTTCACCTGTCAGTGGTCGTAATGTCATGCCTAATCAGTGTATAACTCACATTAAAGGGTTAGTTCTCACAAAAATTAAAATGAGCTCATAATTTCAATCAAAGTTACATTAAAAAATATCCTGGCTCTTCCAAACTTTATAATGGGAGTGAATGGAGCCCGAGTATTGTTATTTCACATAAACCATTTTGAATTAGGGTCTTTGTTCTCAGCATCATTTTCTCTTTATGAGTTTACCTGATGCTTACATTTCTCATTTTTTTTCAATCACACTTTTGATATGA
Organism: Paracanthobrama guichenoti; assembly: GCA_018749465.1. Taxonomy (NCBI): domain Eukaryota; kingdom Metazoa; phylum Chordata; class Actinopteri; order Cypriniformes; family Gobionidae; genus Paracanthobrama; species Paracanthobrama guichenoti. The sequence goes on from JAGHMJ010000029.1 coordinate 5,288,654, forward strand.
TGTCAAAAAAGCCCATCAAACACTGCTTTATTTTAAATGTTTGGATAATTATTAACAAATTACTGTACTTTACAATAATGCTATTTTGTTTTAATGTTTCTTTTCTACAAGCCACAGCAGCAGTTCAGCCTACTGTAATGAACATCATGTTTCTTAAAGGGGGCCTATTATGCTTTTTCCCTATCTTCATCTCTCTTCAGTGTGTGGTGTCGCTGCTTGAGCATGAAAAAGCTCTGCAAAGCTCCAGTTCTTCTCTATATCAGTGTTTCTGAACTCCTGAAACACCTCCATTGTAGTTTCGAGTTTTCTTCCGGGAACAATCACGTCAAAATATTCCTGATTTAAATCATTCATATGCAGAATAAAAAGGCGGGACATTTCCCAAACACACTCGGCAAACTGGGAAGAGAGGAGCTGCAACAATGTAAAATATTGGGAAAATATTCAAACATGAAAACCTGTTCTAGTACAGCCCAAAAACAAAATCAAAACTTTAAAAAGGGCACAATATGGCCTCTTTGGTGCGATGAGGTTGTAATGATGATTCTGTAGAACAGTAATCGTTACATTTTTCAGTTTTGATACCGACTTGCTACAACTGTCTTTAAATGAGCCGAGGACCCAAAAGCAGAGGACAATTTAAAAGAGTTTACTGAACATAAAGAGGCGACGATTGATAACAGAGCTGAACAAGACTAGACAAGACACAACTAGACTGAACTCAACTAGAGAACAGGTTAGCAGCGAAAATAATCTGGCAAAGAAACAAGAGAGAGGACAGGAATAACTAGTAAAGAAGATCACCGTAAAGGAGAGACAAGTGGGAAGTTACTGAGCAGCCGGTCGCACTGATTGCGGAGAGCGTTTAGATGAGATGAGCCACCATGTGAAGGGTGAATAACCAAAACAAAAGAAAGAGAACAGAGTTGAAGAGATAAAACCTAAGCATTGACGATACGAGACGCACTGCCAGCTCAGTCTGGCCATTGGTCTCTGGATGAATCCCAATGACAGCTGGGTGGAGCACCAATCAGATGGCAGAATTCCCTCCATAAGTTGAAAACAAATTAGGTTCCCTCTGCCAGAGTCCACCTGTCAGAGACCTGAGGCGCCCACTTAAAAGATTAGTTCACTTCAGAATTAAAATTTCCTGATAATTTACTCTCCTCATGTCATGCAAGCTGTTCATGTCTGTCTTTCTTCAGTTGAAAACTGTTTCTCCATATAGTGGACTTCAACGGGAACCAACGGGTTGATGGTCCAAATTGCAGTTTCAATGCAGCTTCAAAGGGCTCTCTACTTATCTAGCAAAACAATCTGTCATTTTCAATCAGGCTGCGAATACTCGATGATACTTAATTGTGATTTTTTTCATTTTTAATTTTTAATAAATTTGCAAAGATTGTAAAAATATTATTTCACGTTGTCATTGGGGTATTGTTTGTAGAATTTTGAGGAAAATAATGAATTTAATCCACTTTGGAAAAAGGCTGTAACATGACAAAATGTGGAAATGAAGCACTGTGAATAATTTCCGGATGCACTGTAAGTTTTATACCTGTGTGAGGTTTGGGCAGCAGCTGCGTAGTGCAGAGGACTGCATCCATTCACATCCAGTTCATTAACATCAGCTCCAGCTTTCACCAGAGCCACTGTACACAGGTATGAGCCATTCACTGATGTATAGTGCAATGGAGACCTGCAAAGAATTAAAGCAAAGTTTTTGAAATTGCATTGACCATTTTAAAAAGATCATATTCCCTGGTTTGTATTAAAGGGGACATATTATGCCCCTTTTCACAAGATGTAATATAAATCTTTGGTGTCTCTGTGTGAAGTTTCATCAAAATACTCCCCAGATCATTTATTATAGCTTATCAAATTTGCCCCTATTTGGGTGTGAGCAAAAATGTGCCGTTTTTGTGTGTCCCTTTAAATGCAAATGAGCTGCAAATGAGCAGCTGCTGATCCTTTACATGAGCTTCAGATACTCCGTCAACAACAAAACAGACGACTCTCACTCAGACAAAATGTCAGAAATAACCAGTTGTGGAGCAGCCGTACATGTTTGAACCGGAGTCGGACACAGATGAGAGACTCAGGAAGAGGTTGACACTTTTAGACACACCTGGACGTTTCTGAATGGTTAGTGGATCATTTATGTAACGTTAGTTGTTGTGGAGTTACGTTGATTCAACTCATGGACTAGCATGTACCATCATGTTAATATATTAATTGTTGTATAGGTGCTCGTGAGGGAACATAACACGATCATCACCCGACTATACAATGCATAATAAATGTGCATTTATGAATTGCGCAGACGTTGAGCGTTTTCGGGATAAAACTAATGACACAGCTCTAGTCTCTGTGAATACAGTCAGAGATGATGGTAACTTTAGTCATATTAGCCGTACAGCGTTCTAGAAAGCTCATTCAGAAAGGAAATTCATCCACATTGTCCTAGTCTATGAGACTCGTGTGTTTGTTGGTTCATCAACAACAGAACATTATTAATGTTTTTGGCGCAGACAATGTAATACTCTAGCGCTGATACAGCGAGTAAACAGAAATGGTGTCTCTGTGCTTCTCACTGAGGGGCGTGTCTATGCTAAAAGGGCCAATCATCAACAGTCATGGGCGGGGCTTCCTTACTCTTACTTAGGAGCAGGGGGAAATATCAAATATTGCATTATGAGAGATTGATAATGATTAATGGGATTATAAAAAAGTATTGTTAAGGATTTTTACCATTATAGGCTGGTTGTTTAGACACACTGTGGACACACATCTGTGTTCAAACACCTTATAAAAGTGAATTTTGCATAATATGTCCCTTTTAAAAGTATATAAACGCTCTTTGAAATATCCTTAAGCCGTGCTGGGATAATGCCGATCATCAGGTTTTCAACATGCCAGTTTTAGTGCATCAAATAAAATTTGCAATGGTATAATTAACAGAAACATTTTCACTAGTGGTCTTATACTTATGGACCCCACTGAATACGTACATAAGATTTCACGATGTGAATATACAACAGAATTATTATTATTATTGACAAATAAAGTTTTTACCTTCCAAAGTTGTCCTTTTTACTTAAATCAGCACCACTGCTCAACAGCAATTTAAGACATTCAACATTTCTGTAAGTGAACAAATTGAAAAAAAAAGTATGAATACCAAAATAATATATTAAATGTATATTAAATATGAAGCACATAAATGGTAGCCATTTAGCATACCCGCCTGAGGCAGCTACATGCAAACATGTCCTTCCCAGGCTGTCCAGAGTGTTTATGTCAAACCCTGCTGACAGTAAATGTTTGTTAGACAAAAACACAATACTAGACAGTTGACATACATCTGGTTTAATGTCAAAGCAATGGGATAATGATTATGCATTTACATACATCTGAAAAAATTGATAATGTGTGACCTACTAGACACTATATATGTGACTTTTACCTGAGGAGAGTAACTTTCGACAACAGTCTGAAAATCCGTAAAATACCGCCATGTGCAATGGAGTCATCCCATTAATGCCTCGCCTAAGCAGTTATTGCAAAAGCATAATTACTATTTAAATAAGCATTTGAATATTTTATAAACATATTTTCAAGCTGAAGATATGACATGATTCAAACCATCACACTACCAAGAGTCATTCCATACATTTTTTTTACAATACTTAAAATACTGGCTAACCCCTTAACTTCACAGCACAAACCCCAGTGATGAATTAACTCTCCTCAGAGTTTGAGTCCACACTCAAGAGTGTTTTTTTAGTGAAAATGTATTTATTGTTATTTTATCCATTTTATGTTATGTTATCCTACCATTGCATTACCCCTTCTAGTCATAACTCTTCTCCGTTTTTAGCGTATTTCTGTGGCAGAATTACCACACCACATACTGGTTTGGCATGTATACTACATCGTTGTGAGTCGGTTTCAGTGCTCTCGTGTGTACACAGATATTTCTTGAAACGAGGGGAAAAAAAGATAGGATAGGGAAATCTCTGGCTTCGTGTGGACGGGGCCTTAATTAGTGTTAAAGTTAATGAAATAATTAGGTGATTAACTGAGTGATGATTGATCATTAGTGATGAACACCTGCTGTTAACAATCACTGAAGGAAAGAGTCACCATGTTAGATCACCATTATGGTGATCAGTATTTGCTTTAGTTGGGCTCTTGACCCTTGATTTCTAATGTTAGATTTTGTCTGGCTGCTGTAACCAAGTTGTAGATGCTAGACAACATAGAGAAAATGTGATCTCATTTAAAGCCTAATACCTGAATTAGATTTCTCTTATCGATTACAGCATCCCTGTGATTCTGGGATTAAATTTCTTTTAAATTTCTTTCTTACTATTTTCTTTTACGTTTGCTGTTTTTATGTGACTTTTTAGTAACTTGTTTTGTGATGTTTAGAGTTCATCTGTTTATCTGAATATGCTGTTTGTCACTGTTTGTGTCTGTGTGTTTGTGCGCAAGTCTAAAAAAAAAGAAAAAAAAGAAATTGTGCAGAATCTCAAACTGTAACATCTACACTGTTGTAATCAATAATGTAAAGTGAACACATCACCATATCAACCAGAGATTGGGCTCAGAATGATATCAGTTAATCAGGTCACTACATGGTGATTATGACTATCAAAACATAACCAACACCTGAACAAATTTTCTCTGTGCTTTCTTCTTCATAACAAATGTGTTTTATAAACACAGCCAATCAGTCAGAAAAAAAATTAATAAGTCAAGGGCCAAGAGCCAAACTAAAGCAAACACTGTTTCTTGTTAACAGCAGGTGTTCATCACTAATCGGTAACAATCATAACTTAATTAATCAATTATTTCATTAACATTTACACTGCTTCAGTGTTACTTTTAAAACTTGAGTGTGGAGTCAAACTCTTAAAGTAGCACTGGGGCTTTTACAGTGTTTATGAATCCACAAACATTTACATTGATTTCACATTGGTTTAAAGAGAGTGTATGCCATATTTAGTCACTTGTGTTTCTGTATACTGTTGGCAACATTAAAGGCATTAAAAACAAGCATCAATTTCAATATATTGGACTGTAGTCCCTCCCCATCCCCCATTATGAAAAAAAGAATCAGATAATTAATTTAATTTACACATAAGGTTGGATAATGGGCATACTTTTAAATCTACTTCTGCTATGATGTCTCAAATCTTGGTCTGTCTTTGAGTTGTCCTAAGCCAATGAACTGCACCAGCTGTGTTTGGTTGTCAAGTGGAGATACAAACTCTAAAGTGTCTGTTCTACTTGAGTAGTTGGTGTGTTTAAATGGTTTTGTAAAGACACACCTGGCCACGTCCGCACCGTTATTCAAGAGTATACCGATGAGCAACTCATGACCATGTTTAGCAGCAGCGTGAAGAGCAGTATTACCAAATTTATCAATACACTCCACCTCTGCACCTACAACAGAAAAAATATATATATATATTATAACATTGCCAATGTTTACAAAGACCATTGTTACGTTTGTCACAAGCAAACTACTACAGGCCAGAAAGCATGATGGTGGCAAACTAGAAAGCCACTTTGGCAGGCAGGTGGTATAAGGGGAAGTGACATTCCCATTTTATTGGATACATTTTTTGATATGCCCCTGAAAGCAAGACACATCATCAACATTTTTGGTCTGTTTTCTAAGAAGAGAATGGCTGTGAAGTTTAAATGCATATCTGCTGATCTGTTAAGAGTACTAGCATCTACAGCTGTAGTCATAATTATTGGCACCCCTGGTAAATATGATCAAAGATGGCTGTAAAAATAAATCTGCATTGTTTATCCTTTTGATCTTTCATTGACGTAAAATAATTTAAATTGGGGGATAAATCACATTATGAAATAAATGCTTTTCTACAAAACACACTGGCCATAATTATTGGCACCCCTAGAATTTTTTATGAGTAAAATATCTCCCATTAATATTTAAATATTTTTAGCACACCAGGCTGACTAGGGACATAAAATTATGACTTTTATGAAGCAAGAAGTCAGCTATGAATATAGCTGAGTATAAATATGAGGAAACACAAAGGCCAAATTCCCTTAATCATCATCACAATGAGTAAAACCACAGAATATAGTTCTGATGTGCAGCAAAAGATTGTCGAGTTTCACAAAATAGAAAGTGGCTGTAAGAAAGCTAAAGCATTGAAAATTCCCTTTTCCACTATCAAGGCAATAATTAATACGTTTCAATCAACTAAAGATGCTATGATGTTATTATCATCTTAATTCACAGTGAGGAGAGTTTGAGTGGACAAAGACTCTTCAAGGATGGAGAATCGCAGACAGTAGTTGAGTCTTGGGGTCAGAAAGCCAAAAAAAAATTTAAGCAACCTGTACATCACCACAGGTTGTTTGGGAGGGTTTCAAGAGAAATCCTTCTTGCTCATCCAGAAACAAACTCCAGCACGTTCAGTTCAGACATGACTGGAGCATCAGACGGAGAGTTTTTTAAAACAAGAGATTTTAGGCAATAAACACACCAGATATGTTTGGTGCAAACAGGGATAAAAAGCACCCTATGCCCACGGTTAAATATACAGCTGGATCTTTAAGGTTGTGGGCCTGTTTTTTTGTTGGAGGTCCTGGACATCTTGTTCAGATACATGGTATCATTGATTCTAGCAAATACCAATAGATTTAAAAAAAATAAATAAAAAAATAAAAATCAATGCCTGACAGCTTCTGCTAGAAATCTTATAATGGGCCGTGGTTGGATCTTTCATCAGGACAACGATCCAAAACAAGCATCAAAATCAAGAATGTGTCACTGAGCAAAACACCAAGCTTCTGCCATGGCCGTCCCAGTCCCCAGACATGAACCCTATAGAGATTGAGTGATGAACCTAAGAGAAGAGCTGGGAATCTGATAGCCTGGCTCCGCCCTACTACGTACTAATTTTCCTTCAGTACGTCGTCTGGGTTTGCGGTATATTCTCTGGTTTTCTCCGGCCAGATTTTAACCGGTCTAAACAGCGAACAGAGGGAGTGGCTAAGAACGATGACGTTGATGTCATGCATTAGTTTGAGATGACATACGTCACAACCAAACGTTAGCGATTGTTTATGGCAGATCCAGAGTGGCTCTGGGAAGATCCAATAGTTTTTCAACAGAACACGCCTTCAAAGAAGTTAACGCTTGTCAATGGAGAGTGGCCAGAATCACTGTACAAATGAAATGTATGAGAGTCCAGGCTAGGAATCTGATGGATCTGGAGAGATTCTGTATGGAGGAATGACCTCTGATCTCCAAACTCATCAGGCATTATAGGAGAAGACTCAGAGCTCAGATCTTGGCAAAAGGGTGTTAATAATTATGGCCAACGTGATTATTTCATAGTGTGATTTTCCCCCCACTTCCGGTTCTTTTACTTCAATGAAAGGTTCGATTTTTGGGAATTCTTTGAATGAAAGGTCAAAAGGATAAACAATGCAGATTTATTTTTTACACCCATCTTTGATCATATTTACCAAGGGTGCCAATAATTCTGACCACAGCTGTAAATGGTCTCACAGCAAACAGATATGGACTAAAAAGCACCAGAGTAAATGATAACAGAATTTGCTTTCTTTGTGACTGTTCCATTAATATTTGTAAGTGTAACAAATACTGTTGAAGACAAGCGTATGCTGTGTTTCTGATGTTATTCGCCAGCTGTCAGGCCTTGGGTTTGATTTTTCCTTCCGCAGCTCTATTTATCTGTATTTACTTTGTTTTGGGTTTCCAGACAGGAGAAAAAAAAAAAAAAAGTATACAAAAGCTAACACTGGGACAGAGCCGTTTAAAAAGTAATAATATGTACCTTTAAAGTCACCAATCAAAATTTAAAAAATGTATGGAACATTACAGTATTCATTCTAAATGATTTATCCGTGCACATCATTATTTGTTTTAATTCATGAGCCTCATAATCTTGAATCAAAATAACTTTTTTCCTCTCGCAGCAACATCTCTTCTCTGATGATGAGGGGCGGGGCAACCTGTCACTCACATGAGATCCACCAATAGCAAACCACAACCATCCAATCAGTTCCCCACAGACAAAATCAAGCCCTGGCTCACATTTGTTCTTGTTCCTGAAGCGTTTTACTTAAAGAAAAGACTTATCGCAACTTCATGTACTCCTTTTAGAGGGTTAAGGTCCCCATCATATCATAATGCATTGTCAGGCTCGTGTTTTTTTCTAGTTTCAGCCCGACGCAGTTCTCATGTTCACGTCCAGCTCCACGGTGTTTAAATATCAAACGCACTGGCGCATCTGTTAACCCATGGGCGTCTGGTCTGAACACCAGGTGTGTTCAGGAGCATTGTTGGAGCGTTGCTATTGTTAGGAACTGAAAACGACTGCGCCATTGACCAACACAAACCTGCTCTAAAGTCAATAGTGCAGTATTTTTTGTGTTATTTAAAGGGTGTGTTAGTAATATGAGCCTATAGGCGGTGCACAACACACGTACACTCTGCTTATTACACACACAGGGATGTGCAACAGCACACACACACACACACACATTTAAATATGAAAAATAAAAGGATTCCTCTCTGGAGAAGCGTTCAGTCTTTCCTCATGTAAATAGTCAATCCTCCATGGTGCGAGCACAACTGGCTTTTAAAGGGAATGGGAGATGAGACTCTGATTGGTTTATTGCACGTTAAGCCCAAAACACACCCATGACTCATTAAGAGATGAGGGACAACCCTTTTGGACTATGTGCCGTGTGTGCAGATTGTTTTTCCCGTCGTTAAACTAGCAAAAGTGGATTCGGACACACCCTAAGAGCACCTGCGCCATGAGCGTTAAAATAGGGCCCTTAAAGTTTATGGTTTGAGCTTGGCTTTACCATTCTGAATGAGTATCTGGGAACGGGTGAAGTGTCCCTGAGTGGCGGCCATATGCAAAGGACTCTTCCCTTCTTTATTCTGAAATCAAAACAAGAAAGGTCAAAGAGAAAAAACTCTGCAATATCCATCTGACATTTTTGAGTTCATGTCTCCTGACCGGAATGTTAACGTCTGCCCCGTTATTGACCAGCAGCTCCAGACACAGGGCTCCGTTGGTGGAGACGGCAGACAGGTGCAGCGGTGTGCAGCCACATGTGTTTGAATGGTTAACATTGGCACCACAGTTAACCAGCTGACTTGCTATAACCTCTTGCCCAGCATAACAAACCATGTGGAGAGCACTGTTACCAGAACCATCGGCTTCATCAATCTAACAGACAAAATGAGAGAGAAAACAAAAATCTAATTTAGTTTCTCTAATGCACAATTCATAAGTACACATTACTCCAAAGACAAAATCTGTCTGATGTTGTCAGAATTAAAGGGTTAGTTCACCCAAAAATGAAAATGATCCCATGATTTCCTCCCCCTCAAGTCATCCTAGGTGTATATGACATTCTTCTTTCAGACGAACACAATCAGTTATATTAAAAATGTCCTGGCTCTTCCAAGCTTTATAATGGCAGTGGATGGCAGTTTCTGTTTTGAAGTCCTTAAAAGTGCATCCATCCATTATAAAAGTGCTCCACATGGCTCCGGGTGGTTAATAAAGGCCGTCTGAAGTGAAGCCATGCGTTTGTGTGAGAAAAATATCCATATTTCACTGTATATTATGCATATTATAAACTGTAATCTCTAACTTTCGCTAACGGTTGTACGCGCGTTCGCAATAGACTACTAGTCACATGTAGAAATGCCCACTAATGTCTAGACATGATTGCTCACCTGTGCTCCATGTTTCAGGAGGTACTTGACCACTTCAGTGTGTCCACTAAGAGCCGCCGCATGTAGAGGGGTAAATCCCTGCTTATCCCTGCAGGACACATCAGCACTGCACGCTACTAAGAGCTTCACAACCTCCAGATGCCCTGATGGTCAGACAAAATCTATAAGATAACACTCTATACAGAAGTCTATATAATACACATGCTTATTCAGAGGACCAGATACCTAGATGAGCAGCCAAATGGATGGCCTGCCTGTCCTTTATGTCTCTGGCACTCAGGTTGGCCCCTTTATTTAGAAGCAGGGTCACTGTCTAAGGACATCATTGATTAGTTTTTATGAAAAGTGTTACATAACATCCAAGCCTTGCCAATAATGTGTAAAGGAGTAAAGTGTAGTAGGGCCAGATTTACTAACAGCTTGCACCAGCACAAACCCTCTTTTGGTGTTAAAAAACTACTGTCAGGATTCACTAGACACACGCAGTGATACATTAGCACTGAAAAAATATATAAACAGTCACATGACTGTCGCGGAACCTTGGAGGGCAAAACCACCATAGAACTCCATTGAACTGCAGCACAAGCCTGTCAAATTTCCATCTTAAAATAAAAATATGTGCACAAGATGCACATTTTGGGCACTTATGATCCATATACAGCACCTGCCGCAGTATTTCAATCACTAAAAACAGCGGGACGTTTTTTAAAATGCTTAAAGTAAAAAACACTATAGGGTGAGTTTCACCAATAAGGGTTAAATTAAGCAAAGTTTAACACTAATCTAGGATTTGCTTGTTTTGTGGGTTTTATTTTAAATCGAGTTGTTGCACCACTTAATTTTAAATTATAGAGCTGATCAAGCAGCAGACGGAGGGTGAACCGACGACAGGCTAAAGATCTTATTAGTGCAACCCACCCTATAATGTGCCTTAATGTACTATAACAGTGATATTAAAAGATCAAATTCAGTTTACACCTTTTCGATGATGCATACTATGTACAGGCGAGCAGATGAGCCAAGAATATGAACGCAACGTGTTTTCTTTATAATGGGTTTCGATGGGAAAACACTTAACGAAAAACCTTGTGTTGCATTAATATTCTGTGCTCATCTGCTTTCCTGTACAAAGTATGCAACGTCAATAAGGCGTATATTGAATTTGGTATTTTAATATCACTGTCTTACTGCATTAATACTGACTACAAACCTGGTAAAAATGACTGGCGGGCAATGGAGGAAAGCCTTGTTTTGCCCTCCAGGTGGGTGTTCCTATAAGCGTGTGAAGACACATGAAAACTGTGAATATCCAAGAACAAATGTAGGGCGGGGCTTGATTTTGTCTGTGAGGAACTGATTGGATGGTTGTGGTTTGCTATTGGTGGATCTCATGTGAGTGACAGGTTGCCCCGCCCTCGTCACAAAGAGAAGAGATCAGAGAAGAGATGACGCCACAAGATGGAGGGGGAGTTATTCTGATTCAAGATTACCAGGGCACATGACTTTAAAACAATAATGATGCGCACGGATCAATCATTTAGAATAAATACAGCAATATTGCATAAAAATAATAAGAATTGTCCAGTTTGATTTCATGGTGACCTTCAGAAACCTTTGGAAAACGCTAGTGTGGACAGAGAGCATGTATTTTCCATTTTCAGATATATGCAGATTAATGTAGACGTCCACTATATTCAGTGTCAGCTCTTGCCATACCTCTGCATGTCCACTGTGGACGGCGTGATGTAAAGCAGTCCTCCCAAACCGATCGGCTACATTCGTCCCGCTCATGTACGGAAGCAGAACATCCACACATGTTGTCGCTCTGTTGGCTGCAGCAACATGTAATGGCGTCTGACAGAACCTGTCCTGTGCGTTCACCTCTGCTCCCTCCCTCAGCAGCAGCCCAACAGAGCCCTGCAATCACAACAGCACAACGTGAGAGAAGAAAAACACAATAAACAGCTATATTACGTTTTAAAATCCTCTCATACTTTGTTCTGTGAGGCAGCGGCCCGATGCAGAGGAGTCAACCACTCCTGGTCTTTAGCATTAACATTAGCACCTGAAACACAAGACCACAAAGACAAAAACTGAAAGATAACATGTTCTATTTAGTTTAAGATTAACTTCAATCACAATGTATACACCACCGGTCAAAACAAAGGCTTAAAATTAAAGTAATATTGTTAAATACAATTACAATTTAAAATAGCTGTTTTCTAGGGCTGCCCCCCAATCGTCTCCAATATTTGTATAGTCGGTTAGTCAAAAGAAACAAAATCTTGTGGCCTGTGGTAATTACTGTATGTCCAAACGTTCGCATAACATCCATGGCAACTTCACATGGCTGATCGCTCTAACTTTAAAGGCACAATATGTAAGATTAAAATATCCAAAAACCACTAGATCAGTGTTATATATTTTGTTGACTTGTGTGCTCACGTTATCACAAATGTTTCCGAGAATGTTTAAATCCAGAGATATAAGCAGTTTTAACCAGGACACGGGCCGTGTGCGTGCGTCGCCTATCAATGACATCATACCCGCGTTACCCTCGATTTCCATTTTATTGTGTAGTAACCATGGAAACACCAAAGCCGCTTTAATATCTGATGTGTTTTATTAGACACTGTTTGGATCATTGATGGACATAAACTAATCATTGTTATATACATCAATCAGGCATAACATTACGACCACTGACAGGTGAAGTGAATAACACTGATGATCTCTTCCTCACGGCTCCTGTTAGTGGGTGGGATATATTAGGCAGCAAGTGAACATTTTGTCCTCAAAGTTGATGTGTTAGAAGCAGGAAAAATGGGCAAGCGTAAGGATTTGAGCAAGTTTGACAAGGGCCAAATTGTGATGGCTAGACGACTGGGTCAGAGCATCTCCAAAACTGCAGCTCTTGTGGGGTGTTCCCGGTCTGCAGTGGTCAGGATCTATCAAAAGTGCTCCAAGGAAGGAACAGTGGTGAACCGGCCACAGGGTCATGGGCGGCCAAGGCTCATTGATGCACGTGGGGAGCAAAGGCTGGCCCGTGTGGTCCGATCAAACAGACGAGCTACTGGAGCTCAAACTGCTCAAGAAGTTAATGCTGGTTCTGATAGAAAGGTGTCAGAATACACAGAGCATCTCAGTTTGTTGTGTATGGGGCGGCATAGCCGCTGACCAGTCAGGGTGCCCATGCTGACCCCGTCCACCGCCGAAAGCACCAACAGTGGCACGTGATCATCAGAACTGGACCACGGAGCAGTGGAAGAAGGTGGCCTGGTCTGATGAATCACGTTTTCTTTTACATCACATGGATGGCCGGGTGTGTGTGCGTCACTTACCTGGGGAACACATGGCACCAGGATGCACTATGGGAAGAAGGCAAGCCGGCGGAGGCAGTGTGATGCTTTGGGCAATGTTCTGCTGGGAAACCTTGGGTCCTGCCATCCATGTTGATGTTACTTTGACACGTACCACCTACCTAAGCATTGTTGCAGACCATGTACAGCCTTTCATGGAAACGGTATTCCCTGGTGGCTGTGGCTCTTCCAGCAGGATAATGCTCCTGCCACAAAGCACAAATACTTCAGGAATGGTTTGAGGAGCACAACAACGAGTTTGAGGTGTTGACTTGTCCTCCAAATTCCCCAGATCTCAATCCAGTCGAGCATCTGTGGGATGTGCTGAACAAACAAGTCTGATCCATGGAGGCCACACCTCGCAACTTACAGGACTTAAAGGATCTGCTGCTAACATCTTGGTGCCAGATACCACAGCACACCTTCAGGGGTCTAGTGGAGTCCATGCCTCGACGGGTCAGGGCTGTTTTGCAGAAGAAGCGGAAGCGCTCTTCTGCAGCAGAATAAATTCTCAGCTTCTTAATATACATGTGATTAGTCGACTAATCACATAAATGAACGACTACTAGTTGACTTGAAAAATCTACATCTATGTGAATATATAGTAAAGTGTAACTTATTCCTGCGATCAAAGCTGAATTTCCAGCATCATTACTCCAGTGTTCAGTGTCACATGATCCTTGCTAATATGCTGACACTGAAACTCCTGATCTCACCTGAACTGATGAGGAGCTCCATGATATGAACTCCACCCACATGATCCTTGCTAATATGCTGACACTGAAACTCCTGATCTCACCTGAACTGATGAGGAGCTCCATGATATGAACTCCACCCACATAAGCTGCAGCATGCAGGGCGGTGCGACACTCTTGGTCCTGAAACAACAAATAGTTTTATTAGCAAGAAAAATGCGTGTTCACCCTATAATATAATATGCTATGCTTCGGCATTCTAGTCATCAGGAACATGTAAAAGGAGGGACGGAATTTGTAAGAATCAGGAGACACAGAAGACAAAACTATATACCAATTCATCCACTTCTTCCATTTGTTCCAACAAAAATTCCACCATTTCAGCATTCTGGCTGAATACCGCCTGGACCAGGAGCGACTAAAAGAGAGAGAGACGGACAGAAGGATGAGGAAATTATTATTTTGAATAAAGGGTCTGTGAAAAGTGTCCAAATGGTGTCATCTTTTTATATTCAAAGTCAGGTTTATTGTCATTTTTAAAGTCACCATGAAATAAAATTCCTATTAATTATGGAATAATTATTATAAATTATCTGTGCACATCATTATTCTTGGTTCAGTTACAACTTATTTTTGGAGAAAATTGTGGATTATTAAAAAAAAAGGTCAATATTTGGGCCACGATGTAGCAACTCATAATGTAAAAATGCCACATAATGTATTAAGCATTACATTATTATTATTATAATAAAATGTTCATAATGAAACAATCTTTACATTATGAGAAATGTATTACATTAATACATTGTCATATTGTAATCGCTTTTAAAACATTAAAAATATTAGTATTCCTTTACAGTATATTTTTAAAATCGAAATCCAGTCTTAAACTACTTGCAAAATGCAACACTTAAATATTCATAATATTATTAATAATGATAATATATAAACAAAACATATTCATACAGTATTTTGTAGTACATTATAGTATTTACTACACTTAATGTTAATATATACTACAGCACTGTATAGTCAATTGTAACTATAGTAAATACTGAGGTATACTACACTTTACTGTATTATATTTACTTTAGCACTATAATATTAGTATTTACTAGAATCATTTTACTGTAGTTTTTTCATGTGGTTTAAATTAAACTAGCAGATCATGCTTGACGTCATGACGTTTTCACTCGACAACGTAACAGGAGAACAGATAGATAGATAGAGCTAGTTTTACAGACTTTTTTTAATCTAGATGTCTACTATAAACAAACTATATTAAAAACAAACTGAAACAGAACAAACTAAACCTGACCTGACCATGCTTCTGAAGAAAACTAAAGCGATAAACACTTCTTGGCGCTTACCTGCTCGTTTATGTTTAATATCCCCATCTCTTCAGGTCAGTCAGGTCGGAGTTTATTCATTGGGAATATAATAATACAGTAATACGTGTATAAAGGGAAATAAAGTTTCCTTTGAACGGTGAACAGTGAGCGGATCCGCTCGTCTAGTGCGCATGCGCGGTAATATGAAGCTGGTGGTTTACAGCGCCATCTTCTGTGGAACAGCCCTTCTTGTCAACATTACCGTGGATGGATGAATTACATTATGATTAGCATACCTCTGGCTGTATGTTTTTCTTTTTTATTATTGTGGTTCTTGCTGTACTTTGACCGTCTACATTTAGCTGAAATTCAGTAAAGAAAAAAAAGATACATGGCTAATTTGTTTTGTCTTTGTACTGTAAAGAACCTCAAATGTGGAATACCATACCAATTGAAATATAAACCCGTCGTTTAAAGGCTTGGCTTTTGAATGGTCAGAAATTAGCAAAAAAATTGCAATTTAAAAATATTAGTACCATTTGCATCTTTTTCATGTCCGATGCCCACCGCCAGAAGGTCTCTCCCATATTTTCTTTTTAACTTTTTGTATGTACACAGGACTTAAGGGTTTTATGATGGTAAATGTAAGACCTTTTTAAGAGCAAATTTAAGGACTAAATAGGGAACGCAACACGTCCACATGTTCTCTAAATGTAAATGTCTAAGCACACAATGAGTTATATTTGTGACGCTTCAAAGTTTGAGGATACAATTTCCAACAGAGCTCCGTTATTTTTAATTAATTTACCCAACAAAAGTTTAAAGTTTGAGATAAGAAATCTTGATTAACACGAGAACAAATATCTGCCAATGGGTTCATGAAACTCAACTTCATTCAAATGGAAGTCATTTTCATACCCGATGACAGAGACTTGTTCTTGTTTTAAGCATAAACCCGCTCCATTCCTCAGAAAACAAGACTTCATTTCTTCATTTTGCATGTCATTAATTGTATCTTGATCTAAGGATGTTTTCAATGTGTGCTGGAAAACACAAATCCAGAGGAACAGCAGCATTTTTTGCAGCGCATGCGGTTTCATTTAGCAATTAAATCGGTTTTATAATTTATTCTGTTTTCATTTTTCTGGACTCTGCTTTAATGGTTAAATTAAGTTTTACTGACGTTCGTTCATCTTGAACACAAATGAAGAGATTTTTAAAGATTTCTGTCCCTCCATTGACAGGCTAAGCAACTTCCACTGACGCTTCAGAAAGTTCATAAAGAGATGGCAAAACTAATCCATACGACTCAAGCGGTTTATTCCAGACTCGATAGCTTAATATGATCCATGAAAGTCTTACGGGTCATTAGGGCGAGTAAATGATGACCTGGGTGCACTGTCCCTTTAAGTGCTCTGACCTACTTTTGATTTATTCATCCAAAATTGGACAAATTCTGTGTCATTCTGCCTTATACAGTAAATTACATTTTTATGAATGGATTCTGCAATTCCGTCCACGTTTTCTACGTCGCAGAAATCAGAGCCCTAATTTAATGCCATGATATTGAATTCAAGACTTTCTGATCCAATTTAAGGCCTTAAATTGTGGAAGGTCAAATTAAGACTTGCGGGAACCCTGGAAGACTTTATTTCTGCATTTATGTTTGTAAACAAACATTTTTATGGTCCTTTTAACATCTGGATGAAGGACTACATGAGTCTATTAGCTGATATTGGCACATTTACAGAAATGTTAATAAATTAATAAATCACAAAATAAAACAAATGGAAGCTGATTTGCAAGCACAATTGATTTGCAATTATTTTTATTTGGAATAATAGTTGTAATGTAATAATAATGTAGTATTTTTATAATTATTATTATTGTTCTGTGATTTGCTGAACTCTGAGGCATGTCTTATTTCTACATTAAACAGTATAATTACAACAAAGTCTCGATGCAGAAATACCACATTTCACAAGCTCTATAAAAATATTCACATGAACATTATAGGATTTATTGATATTTTGACTCACCAGTAAATGACTGTAAAAGATATTTTTAATTTTTCACCCTCCTGAGGTAGGAACACCTTAAGTAGCAAGTACAGTCGGATATTTCTTTATCGTTCTTGCGTTGCACATCTCAATGCTAGAAGATTTGCCACTTAAACATTTTGCGAAAAGTTGCAGGGTTGCTCTGCACACTGTGATTAAAACCTCCCAAAGCTTTAGGGAAAATGTAGAATAAGGCAGCGTTGTGCTGCTAAATATTAAAACACCATGACTCCATACTCTAACAATAAATTGGGAGCTTAAAAAAGAAATAAAGTGTGACCATATGGATTTCTGAATGATTAAAAAAAAAAGAAGAACAATATAAGATGGTGGGACCCATACTGCAGAATGGACACTGGATACAAACACAACGAAAGTTGACAAATACAGAAGCAACAACCAATCGAATTATATTTGGGAAGAAAACAAACGTAAACGGCATGTTTCTCCATATAAAGTGGTGGCAGACTTGAGGACTAGTGCTCAGATTCGTGACCTGGAGAAAGAAACTTATAATAAATACACTGCAAATGATCTTCTAAACTAAAAACTAAGTGCATCCAAAAAGTGTGAATATAAAAGTATGCCATTGGAGAGACTCGTAGAGAGATCTCATGTTAGCTGTAGAAAGTCAGCTTTAATGAATGACAATGAACAGTTTTGATGGTAACGCCATTCATACAGTTGAACAGGTCAACGGTTGACCCATAGGGTCAAGTACATTACACGATGAAGATGTTCAGCGTCCTCGAGTAAGAGAATCAGCCCGTTTACTGAAGGTGAACACGTTGGTCAAGCTGCTCGGCTCATAACTCGTCATGCGGTATCTTCAGGGCGTGGTCACAAAGATCTGTGGGAGGAGTTGCAAAAATTATCACATCTTAGATTTCATTAAAAAGACCTTCATTTATGTTTCAAAGAGGAGCGAAAGTCTTACGGGTTTGGAACGAGTGATCAATAGCCAGGTTTCCATCCAACGATTGTTTCAAGGGTTCAAAATGTTTACCGATATATCTGACGGAAATGCCAATTATTGGATCACTTTTTGCAAATGTCGACAATCTTTTTCTGTTTAACTTTAGCGTATGAAATCTATGTTGATACTTCAAATGTTGCAAAAAACTAGTTTGGAAACACTTTGTTGAGAAAAGGGGCTTTAATGCAAATCAGGGTTTCTGCAGGGTTTGTGAAGGTACATTTAAGACCTTTTTAAGAGCAAATTTAAGGACTAAATAGGGAACGCAACACGTCCACATGTTCTCTAAATGTAAATGTCTAAGCACACAATGAGTTATATTTGTGACGCTTCAAAGTTTGAGGATACAATTTCCAACAGAGCTCCGTTATTTTTAATTAATTTACCCAACAAAAAGTTTAAAGTTTGAGATAAGAAATCTTGATTAACACAAGAACAAATATCTGCCAATGGGTTCATGAAACTCAACTTCATTCAAATGGAAGTCATTTTCATACCCGATGACAGAGACTTGTTCTTGTTTTAAGCATAAACCATCTCCCATTCCTCAGAAAACAAGACTTCATTTCTTCATTTTGCATGTCATTAATTGTATCTTGATCTAAGGATGTTTTCAATGTGTGCTGGAAAACACAAATCCAGAGGAACAGCAGCATTTTTTGCAGCGCATGCGGTTTCATTTAGCAATTAAATCGGTTTTATCATTTATTCTGTTTTCATTTTTCTGGACTCTGCTTTAATGGTTAAATTAAGTTTTACTGACGTTCGTTCATCTTCGGAACACAAATGAAGAGATTTTTAAAGATTTCTGTCCCTCCATTGACAGGCTAAGCAACTTCCACTGACGCTTCAGAAAGTTCATAAAGAGATGGCAAAACTAATCCATACGACTCAAGCGGTTTATTCCAGACTCGATAGCTTAATATGATCCATGAAAGTCTTACGGGTCATTAGGGCGAGTAAATGATGACCTGGGTGCACTGTCCCTTTAAGTGCTCTGACCTACTTTTGATTTATTCATCCAAAATTGGACAAATTCTGTGTCATTCTGCCGTATACAGTAAATTACATTTTTATGAATGGATTCTGCAATTCCGTCCACGTTTTCTACGTGATAAAGTGGGTTGAATCCAAAAAGCTCTAAAGGAATCTTAGAATTGTTAAGACGGCTCTATAGACCATTTAATAAAGTTATTATAGGCCAGACAAATATAAAGTTTAGGTTCAGCTGCCTGTCTGACAGAAATGAGAATGAGCAGAGATTTGATGTTATTGAACTCTGAAACCAGAACGAATATCTTTGTTTGGGCTGAATGATCTGAATACATGCGTTCTGGGCCACAACAAACCACGACTGCGTGTTCAATACGTTAACGATTGTTGCTGTATGACAGCCTTCATGTGGCAGCTCATTTGTCCTGTATGCAAAAATCTTAGGATCCATAAAATAAGATTGGTACAGTAAAATGTTCGGTCATATAGCAACAATATGCCTTGCCTAGTCCTGTCAGACCAGCTGTCCCACTTCACCATCATCTTATGATTAATATTTCATCATTTACTAATAGGCCTATTATTCCTGAAATTAGTAAGCAGCGAACTGGTTAATTTCCATTGTCTCATCACATTTTACAAATATTTGGTACAAGAAAGACATGATATAATTTGCGATATGAGAAATGTATGGAAACGATTTGAGGTCAGATTTTATCAGTAAAAGGTCAATTGGATGGAAACAGGCTGGAGACAGCAGATGTGTCAATGTGTCAAATAATGTTCTTAGCCATTCCTTCCTGTGACGAGACATCCGGACAGAAGCTACAATGGTTTACTTTAAATTAAATTCAGTTTGTGTAAACATAATAACTGGAGTGGAAACTGGACACACGGCGTGAGTTTTATTTCTAAACAAGCCCAGAATACAGCGGGACTCTTATTTTGAAATGTCAGTGCTTTATTATTGCAGGAGCTCGTTCAAATTCAGATGAGGAGACAAAATATGCATTCTTACACCCGTATGTACATATTACTAAAAGTAAATTGTCATAATTTCAGCATTAGTTCATAAGCATTCGCTTGGCATAAATGTGTGCGAGCCTGAACGCACAACAGCGCCACCTTCAGGCTTTGAAACATGAGGCGCTCGCGTTTAGTTAATGAAATCATAGCTTTTTGAAGTTTAATAATCACAGTGGGCAGTATCGCAATCGGTTTTCCCAAAATATAAGACGCTTTAAAATGATCATTAAGACGCTTGTTGACTTTTTATGAGCTTACATTTAAGAAATTCGCACACGTGCTCCAAAACACATTTGGCACACATCTATTTTTAGTCGCAAATGCGAGTGAAATGAAAGAATGCTGAATCATGCATCCATATTTCCAGCATTACCTGTCCTCTTACTGCAGAGCTTGTCTTTAACGTTTTCTGTCTCGTGAGAAAAGAATTCAATAAGTTCATCCTCATGCTGCTCAACGATCGTTTCACACTGTGAAGAAACATAAGACACAGATGTTCCTAAAACTGAAAAGGAAATGCATCAGATCAACAGCAAAGTGCATCCTATTGGGACCGAATATCAGAATAACTTTAAAGGGTTAGTTCTTAAATAACGGTAAATGACACTATATCTGTGGGACTAATGTGCAATCTCGACACAAATTAATTGACACGCCTTTTTAATTTTTATTAAAGTCGCAATTCTGAAAGTCTTCCCCCTCATAATTAGGGGCCAAGCACCGAAGGTAGGCACATGTTGTAATCGTCTTCCATTTCTTCCGCTCTGGATGTCTGTGGCAGCCCATAGAAGCGTATGGTAAAAAGTTGTGAAATTTGGCGCACTCATAGAGGACAGTCTGTACGGTCACCATAGCAAGGTTGGAGTCTTTAACTCAATCCCTCTAGCGCCACCACCTGTCCAACTTTGTCATAACTTTTGAACCGTAAGGGCTAGAAATAAAATTAATCTGATTCCTTGGCTTAAGATGCTTCAATTGAACCATCTGACGTAACTGACAATTTTCCCGCCAAAAAACACTTTTTCGAACTCCTCCTAGATGGTTTATCCGATTTGCATGAAAATTGACAACGAAAAGTTAAAGAATTAAAAGTTGACCGTTTTCAAATAGCACGCAAATTAATTTTACGTAGCGCTTGCAAAAATAGACACAAGGCTGTATCTCCGCAACGCTTTATCGTATTCTGACCAAACTTGGTTCACATCATCACAAGCATGACTTGAGGCTACAAGCTGCATTTCTGCACAGCGCCACCTACTGGTCCAGAGATATATATAAAAAATAAAAAAAAGGCAATTTTTGCTTAACTTCTGAATGCTTTGCCCAAAAATCATAAAAGTGGTGTTTGTTAGATCTGGGGTGGATGAGTCGAGTGATATCCAATATTCCCATGTCAGCCATTTTGATGTAAAATGCTGTATTTTACGAACGCATGAACGTATCGTTACAAAACTTGGTATAGGTCAACAGCACAATGCCCTAAAAGAGTCATTTCGGACCAGCGCCACCTAGCGGTGAAAATTATTTACATGCTTATAACTTTGGATATGGTTGACTTATTTTCAGAGTTATTTCACCTCTTTAGATTCCTGAATCCTTGCAGAGTCTAACGATACAAGACATGCTAGGTTTTGTCTTATGGGTTGAGCGACGTTGCGATTTAGCTTTTAAATAACTTTCGCAAATATCTTCGAAGCCATTAATCCAATCGAGACAAAACCACTGTAGAAAAATCAGAATCACAGCAAGGTTGACTATATGCTAACAGAAAAATTTTGATAGTAAGTTGCAAAAAATGCAATTGAAGTCAGGTGTGGGTTATTTTTTTATATGCTCATAAATACAAATGTTTACAACTCCTAAACAAAATATTTTCACCAAACTTGACACACTTATGTGTGGAGGCAGTCTGAGGTCACACATAAACTGCGCTATTATTAAAACATGAGATTGGATCTATGCAACTCAATGTATTAATGGGTTTTCAACCTTTTTGCTTAAAACTGTCTCTAAGTGTCTCATTGCTGCAGGTGGTCTGCTGCTAGCTTCATTGTTAGCTTCTGTTGTGCTTGGCTCTGATAATTGCTGCTTGCAGCTATATTTGGACATTATAATTCACAATTGTGCATTTATATCTCAATTGCTGCATAATTGAGATAAAAGCTATACCTTTGGACTTCACATGAAACATTATAATTCATCATCATTAATGAATGTGGCAATTTATATCTCACAAATTATTTTTGAATTTGGTGCCTTCTCCAGAAAATAATGAAAGACAACAACATAATTGTGAGATCAAAAGTTGTTGTTTTCATTTTCATAATAATAACCTAATTTACAAATGACACACTCACATTAAAAACTGAACAGTCGTCTGTTCATAGTGTGAGTGAGCCGAGCATGTGTCACGCACAAACGCAGCAGAGTCAGATTTCATTCATCACGTAATGCGAATTTGTAAAATTGAGTAATTTTGTGAGCTGAAATTATTTTTGAATTTGGTGCCATTCGACGAGAAAGCGGGAAGCACTGTTCAGATATACTATGGATTTCTACTGATACAAACTTTGCTTAATGCTGAATCGAGCTGAAGTATCCCTTTAATTTATTTTTTTCTGTCTGGAGGTTGACCAAAATTACATGGGACAACATTTTATACTACCGGATTTCTACTGATACAAAGCTTAATGCTAATGAACCCTTTAACCCTTTGACCAGGTTTTTGGGTGAACCTTGTTTGCCTTGTCTTTACCTACCAATTAAGGCGTGAAGAAATGAAAGAATGGATCTTACAGCAAACTTTAAACTGGAGCTGACTCTGGAGTCAAAGGCCACATCAGAAAGGTCCATGGCAGTGCCGTCACGGGTCGTGTGTCTCACATATGTCTTTCGATTGGTGGCAGGGTCAACATGCTCACCGTAATCATTCATCTTCTCACACACCTCTTCCATCAGTTCAAGCAGATGGCCCTCAGAGCGAGAAAAGGGAACCTGAGGACATTAAAACAAATACATGAAGATGAAAAGTTGGTGGAAAAAAAAAGCAGCCAACTGAAAGCCAGGGTCGTCATGAACCAAAAATGTGTCACCTCTCTTACTGACTGACTGCCATCAGGATTAATCCTAAAGGATCCAGTCTGGATCATTTTCTTGGGATCTATTTGCGATATGGCCCATTCCATTTCATCAACTAACGCCCTGCATGCTGGGGGGAAAGAAGCATGATGCATTTCAGAAAAACTCCTTATTAAAACATTTCGGAGATGCAATTATGAATGTACACTGCCGTTCAAACGTTTTTGATCGGTGAGATTTGTAATGTTTTTAGAAGTCTCTTCTGCTCACCAAGGCTGCATTTATTTGATTAAAAACACAGTAAAACAAGTGATATTGTGAAATATTATTACAGTGTAAATCAGCTGTTCTCTATGTGAATATATAGTAAAGTGTGCTGAGTTTATCATCATTCCTCCAGTCTTCAGTGTCACATGATCCTTCACTGATCACTCAATATGAGGATCTGATGCTCAACACACATTTATGATTATTATCAGTGCTGGAAAGGATTCTTTGATGAATAGAAAGTTCAAAAGAACAGTATTTATCAGAAATAGAAAGCTTTTGCAACATTGTACTACCGTTCAAACAAGTTTTAGGTCAGAAAGAATACATTTTTTTAAGACTTAAAAGAAATGAATACATGTGTTCAGCCAGGATGCATTAAATTGAACAAAAGTGACATTTATAATGTTACAAAAGATTCTATTTAAAATAAATTCTGTTCTTTTGAACTTTATATTCAAAGAATCCTCAAAATGTAAATGCATGACAGTTTCCACAAACATATGAAGCAGCAGCACAACTGTGTTTAACATTAATAATAATCATAAATGTGTGTTGAGCATCAGATCCTCATATTGAATGATCAGTGAAGGATCATGTGACACTGAAGACTGGAGGAATGATGATAAACTCAGCTTTGATCACAGGAATAAATTACATTTTAAAATATATTGAAACAATATTTTACATTGTAATAATTTTTACAATATTACTGGTTTATTTCAGCCTTGGTGAGCATACTTCTAAAAACATAAGTTTTATTGCAATCAACACACAATGGCTGTCTATATACAAGAATATATTCATGTGCTCATGCAAAGGCTGAAGATGGAAATACCTCCACATTTGATGTCTTGACCCTGTCTGGCTCCTTGGACCAGCATTAGGTGCAAAGAGATCAATGCACAGAAAATAACCACGTGAAAATGGTTTTCCATCCCCGCCTACAAATACATAAAAATGTCATATAAATACAGGTTATTCCATACAATTATATTTCACTGCAAACTTGGAGAGTTGAGATAAACCTCCGAACACCAGGGTAGCTACACAAGAATTCCCTTTCACAAAACACAAGCAAACAATAACCTCCCACACTGTGTGCACGCACTGATCTGCATCACATTCACACTCGAAAGCGTTGCGAGAACATACATACCGTTCGCTTTGATCACACCGCGCGCACACACACACACACACACACACACGCGTACACGAACTGATGACGTGCACACAGGATAACTGTGGCTCGGCTGCTGATCTGAGATCTGCTCGATTTCGTTTTTCTTCTTGACTGCTGACCGTGGCTGTTTGGTGCATTACCGCCATCAATCGAGCTGGAGCGAAAATCCGGTAATATTGCCAATATTTCAGCCCCTCGGACTTTTTTTTTTTTTTTTTTTTAAGTAAATGTTAAAAGCTTTTCACAATCACAGTACTTTTGTATGTTCATTATGATGAATAAAAATAGTTATTGCAATTAAATAATTTGTATCATAAAATAATATCTAATTTCTATGGTACACTAAGCATTCAGCACTTCACTAAATTTGTAGAAAATATTTAACAAAATGTGCATAATATCTATAATGTTTGGCAATATTGTACGTATGTATTTTGTGTTACTTTCTCGTGAAAAATATTTTTCTAAAAAATGCAAGAAAAAAAAAAACTCAAACTCAACCACGTCATGCCAACCCTTCTCCACCCATAATAAGTTAGACTCCACCCATAATACGTTAGACTCCACCCATAATAAGTTAGACTCCACCCATAATACGTTAGACTCCACCCATAATAAGTTAGACTCCACCCATAATACGTTAGACTCCACCCATAATAAGTTAGACTCCACCCATAATACGTTAGACTCCACCCATAATACGTTAGACTCCACCCATAATACGTTAGACTCCACCCATAATACGTTAGACTCCACCCATATGTATGGAAGCCAGTTTCCGCCACTAAATAAAACTGACTTCAGAATAAAATTCTGACTTTATAACTCACAATTGTGAGGGCAAAAAAGTCAGAATTCTGAGATAAAAAGTCGCAATTTTAATTTTAATTTTTTATTTAGTGGAGGAAACGGGCTTCCATACATATGTGGCATCATTTACCAGAAAAACCATCATTCAGGTCTCTTTAACAGTGATGGAGAAGATGGTAAGTAGTATCATAGTTTTTATTCATATTGTTATTCATATTATTATTTTTCAAAATTGTATTTTAATACATAAGTATACACAGTGTACTTATTTTCGAGGCATGGACTCCACTAGACCCCTGAAGGTGTGCTGTGGTATCTGGCACCAAGATGTTAGCAGCAGATCCTTTAAGTCCTGTAAGTTGCGAGGCGGAGCCTCCATGGATCGGACTTGTTTGTTCAGCACATCCCACAGATGCTCGATTGGATTGAGATCTGGGGAATTTGGAGGCCAAGTCAACACCTCAAACTCGTTGTTGTGCTCCTCAAACCATTCCTGAAGCATTTGTGCTTTGTGTCAGGAGCATTATCCTGCTGGAAGAGCCTCAGCCACCAGGGAATACTGTTTCTGAGAACTGGCACCCCGACTGAGCCTGGTTTCTCCCAAGGTTTTTTTCTCCATTCTGACCCTGAAGGAGTTTTGGTTCCTTGCCACCGTTGCCTTTGGCTTTTGGCTTGCTCAGTTGGGGACACCTAAATTTCATCTATATTACCGATCTGCCCGCATTGACACTATATGATACTTGAAATTAGCCGGATAACATCACCGTTTTCTCCAGAGCGGCTGTACGGCCGAATCAAATTCTGCTGCATTACTTTCCTGTTAACAGTGTGAAGCTGATTAAAGTCTTTTAAAAATACAGGCTGTCCCTCATGGACGACTGCCACGCACACACTTAATAAAACAAACACAAAACACAACATAAATTCCAGGCCTGGTTCTCTCACTGGTGTCGCTCGTCCTTATTCAAGATTCAAGAGTTTTATTTGTCACATACACAGAATATACAACCGGCAGTGAAATGTAAACAGGTCCGCTCCATGGACAGTGCACATTCACAGTTAAAAACACAAGGAGGAAATTATAATAGAAATAGGATAAAAGTACTATATATATATATATATATATATATATATATATATATATATATATATATATATATATATATATATATATATATATATATATCTGTAGAATTATAAATAATCAAGTAGAAAAAAATGAATAAATAAAGAAGTGGAGTAAACTGTGCAGTGAGTAAACTGTAGACTTATAAATATGTGGTTAACAAATGTATAAAGAGTATAATGTGCAAACAGGTTTATAACAGGTTGTTACACAGTAACAACGAGAACAGAAAGTGCAGTGCAATGTCAGTGTATCGATGTTTATCCTGAAGTGAAGTCACGTGATGTTAGGTGACTGAGTTCAGGAGTCAGATGGCCTGGGGGAAGAAGCTCCTCCTGAGTCTCTCAGTTTTGGCCATCAGGCTTCGGAAGCGCTTACCAGATGGCAGCAGCGTGAAGTGAGGGTTTGCAGGGTGATTAGAGTCCTTGATGATCTTAGTAGCTCTACCTTTGCAGCGTTTGGTGTAGACGTCCTGCAGAGACGGGAGAGCTGACCCTGAGATACGCTCGGATAAGCGCACGACTCTTTGCAGAGCTTTGCGGTCATGACTGGTGCTGTTCCCATACCAGTTAGTACACTTTCTATCGCCCCTAAATAGAAAGTTTTCAGGATAGCTGGTGAAACCCTGAATTTCCTCAGTTGGCGCAGGTGGTACAGTCTTTGCCTGGCTTTTTTCACCTGTGTCTGAATGTGAGCAGTCCAGGTCAGGTCCTCGGAGATGTTTACACCCAGGTACTTGAAGTGTAATGTCTCCGAGCTTCCTCATGAGAGGACTCGAGTCTCACTCGCTCCTCCCACGTCTCTCGCTCGCCCATCTCACCACACTGACTTTAAAAAATGAGTTGTATCTTGAATAACATAAAAAAAAAGTTGAAATTATGAATTAAATGAATTTTGATTAATTAAAACAATGTAAAAACATATGTTGTCAACTTATTGATCATATCATTTTTTTTTACAGTGTAGTATAGTATTCTAAAGTATTTAGATTAAGTTTCAAAACTTTTCTAATCTAACAAAATACATTACAAATGACCTTTTACAGCATGTATTTTGTAATTTCTAGTGAAATACATTTTAAAAGTAACCTTCCCAACCCTGGTCATGACCTCTGACTACATTCTAAAAATGCTGGGTTAAAAACAACCCAAGTTGGGTTGAAAATGGACTAACCCAGCAATTGGGTTGTTTTAACCCAGCGATTGGGTCATTT
Organism: Paracanthobrama guichenoti; assembly: GCA_018749465.1. NCBI lineage: Eukaryota > Metazoa > Chordata > Actinopteri > Cypriniformes > Gobionidae > Paracanthobrama > Paracanthobrama guichenoti. Next base: position 5,316,549 of record JAGHMJ010000029.1, read on the forward strand.
TAAATAAACATTTAACTTTAACATTTAATTTAATTCAAGTGTATACCGATCTATGGGGACTAAATAAAATACTTTTAGAGTGAGTGAGCATGGGAGCAACCCTCTAAATAGTATAGTCAATTACCTCTGTCTAAATGACCAAGACTGACCAGTTTGTGATCGTGGGCCGCATAACAGCCGGTGCGAGGACCCTGTGCGACTTTGAGAACCGAATGAACGAGTTCAATAAGAGTAAAGAGTTAAACAGAATAATCAGATGTCAGGACAGATTATCATATAAATGATCGATAATGAACTGGCATTCTAACCCAAATTTGAGGTCGTGATAAAATGGAGTCAGATAAAAGTTTAATTGGCATGCTGAAAAGACAGAACGCACAGAAACCGCCACCCGCTTATCGGAAGCCATATGTTTTGTTGTTTATGTGTGTACACCAAGCAGCAACCTCCCCCAGTTTCTCCTGAATCCAACACGGAAGTGACTTAAACTGCGGTTCATCGGCAGGCTCCAGAAGAGAGCAGAATCTCATTGAGCCTCATGTTAAAATGCCCAACTTTAAAAAACATGTTTACAGTCTGGTACAAATTGTGGTTTTGGTCTATATGGCTAATTTTGGCCTTCATCACAACTGTGAGGAGGGTGAATTTTTTTTATAACTCATTCGTTTACGTTATATAAAGCCTTCTGTTAGTTCTGCATAATTAAGGGTGTGGTCACTTTGAGTGACAGGTGGATTGCCGTTTGTCTGCTGTCTGTTAGTCATCACGTCACCTCAGCTCCGCCCACGTCCCGCCTCTTTGCCCATTTTCAGTTATCCAGGAGTGATGTGCGGTGACGCACGGCCAAGATGCTCTTCAGAAACCTACAGGTGACGTCACGGACACTACGTCCATATTTTTTTACAGTCTATGGTGTACACACAAACACACTTACTTTCGGTTTGTTTATTTTATCATTTGAAACGTTCGCCAGTTCCCTCCCTCTTCTTCCCTGATACTTTAACCGTGTTACACGGAGGAACAAAACAAGGATCAATATCAGCGTGGCGTTTCCAAGATTGAGAGGGCTTCGCGACACACTTCTACAGGATGTGTTGCACAAAAATATTTTGCCATTACTTGCAAATACTGTGGGTTTGTGGAGGTTTGTGGAGGTGCAAAAACAATAAATAAATAAATATGCAAATAAATACATAAATCCTCATATTCCTGAATAAACAAATAAATATATAAATAAATAAATGTGCATGGAGATGAAATGTTAAATAAATAAAACAAATGTTGGGGAAATAAAAAGAAATGTTAAAGGAAATGCTGAACAATAAATGCCCACTCAATTCTACAAACAATACCCCACAATGACACGTTTATAAAAAAATATGTATTGGGGGGTGCAATTCAAGATTCAAGATTCAAGATTCAAGAGTTTTATTTGTCACATACACAGTTATATACAGAATATACAACCGGCAGTGAAATGTAAACAGGTCCGCTCCATGGACAGTTAAAAACACAAGGAGGAAATTATAATAGAAATAGGATATAAAAAAAGTACTATATATATATATATATATATATATATATATATATATATATATATATATATATATATATATATATATATATATATATATATATATGTCTATATCTGTAGAATTATAAATAATCAAGTCAAGAGAAAAAAAAAAAAAAAAACAAATAAGGATAAAGTGGAATAAAATAATTGAAGTAGACTTTGCAGTGAGTAAACTGTAGACTTATAAATATGTGGTTAACAAATGTATAAGAGTATAATGTGCAAAAAGGTTTATGACAGGTTGTTACACAGTAACAACGAGAACAGAAAGTGCAGTGCAATGTCAGTGTATCGATGTTTATCCTGAAGTGAAGTCACGTGATGTTAAGTGACTGAGTTCAGGAGTCTGATGGCCTGGGGAAGAAGCTCCTCCTGAGTCTCTCAGTTTTGGCCATCAGGCTTGAGCGCTTACCAGATGGCAGCAGCGTGAAATGAGGGTTTGCAGGGTGATTAGAGTCCTTGATGATCTTGGTAGCTCTACCTTTGCAGCGTTTGGTGTAGACGTCCTGCAGAGACGGGAGAGCTGACCCTGAGATACGCTCGGATAAGCGCACGACTCTTTGCAGGGCTTTGCGGTCATGACTGGTGCTGTTCCCATACCACGCTGTGATGCACTGAGTTAATACACTTTCTATCGCCCCTAAATAGAAAGTTTTCAGGATAGCTGGTGAAACCCTGAATTTCCTCAGCTGGCGCAGGTGGTACAGTCTTTGCCTGGCTTTTTTCACCTGTGTCTGAATGTGAGCATTCACAACCTCACAGCTAGATGCCACTAATCACACACTGCACCTTTAATGGAATAAATACTAGTATCTAAGTTCTAGTAGCATGAAAATAGATACTAGTTTTAGGGATTAAATGTTAATACGGCTTGCCATATAAGTTTGTCTGAAATGCATATCCGTCTCCTGCAGAGGGCGGTATTCGTGAGCAAACTCCTCCTCCTGCAGTGACGCAACGAGGGAGGGAGGGGGAGGGGGAATGCTCTCATTTCCGAGGCGTTTCCGTTATGTTGCGTTAAAATCCGCTCCAGAGGTGATGTGTGACAGAGTATCAGTTCAGTGAGTGACACACAGCAAGCGCGCGACACCGCTACAGACTGACTTCAACGGTATGAGCTGCACTCATTGCGTGTTTACTTTATAACAATGGTAATAATGAAAGTCGTTTGACTCTCTCTCTCTCTCTCTCTCTCTCTCTCTCTCTCTCTCTCTCTCTCTCTCTCTCTGTGTCTCTCTCTGTGTCTCTCTCTCTCTCTCTCTGTGTCTCTCTCTCTCTCTCTCTCTCTCTCTCTCTCTCTCTCTCTCTCTGTGTCTCTCTCTCTCTCTCTCTCTCTCTCTCTCTCTCTCTCTCTCTCTCTCTCTCTCTCTCTCTCTCTCTCTCTCTCTCTCTCTCTCTCTCTCTCTCTCTCTGTGTCTCTCTCTCTCTCTCTCTCTCTGTCTCTGTCTCTGTGTCTCTCTCTCTCTCTCTCTCTCTGTGTGTCTCTCTCTCTCTCTCTCTCTCTCTCTCTCTCTCTCTCTCTCTCTCTCTCTCTCTCTCTCTCTCTCTGTCTCTCTCTCTGTCTCTCTGTCTCTCTGTCTCTCTCTCTCTCTCTCTCTCTCTCTCTCTCTCTCTCTCTCTCTCTCTCTCTCTCTCTCTCTCTCTCTCTCTCTCTCTCTCTCTCTCTCTCTCTCTCTCTCTCTCTCTGTGTCTCTCTCTCTCTCTCTCTCTCTCTGTCTCTGTCTCTGTGTCTCTCTCTCTCTCTCTCTCTCTCTGTGTGTCTCTCTCTCTCTCTCTCTCTCTCTCTCTCTCTCTCTCTCTCTCTCTCTCTCTCTGTGTCTCTCTCTTTCTCTCTCTCTGTGTCTCTCTCGTTCTCTCTCTCTCTCTGTCTCTCTCTCTGTGTGTGTGTGTGTGTGTGTGTGTGTGTGTGTGTGTGTTGGAGTAAACCGTAGAGATTATTGTAAACATTGTAACATTCTGAAAACACCCCAGCTGTAAGGGTGAGCGGGGCACAACCTAATCATACATGGTTTAACACTTTCCACACATGCCAGGATGACGAAACTTGGTGTATTTACTAGTTGCCATATCAACACTATTTAGAGAAAAAAAATGCACAAAATTAAAAAAAAATTATAAAAATCTCTCACTGAACATTTATTTAACCATAGCAAAAGTACATTTAATTTGTTTGTTGTTAAAAACAACCCAAGTTGGGTTGAAAATGGACTAACTCAGCAATTGGGTTGTTTTAACCCAGCAGTTTGGGTTAAATGTTTATTTAAAACGACCCAATCGCTGGGTTAAAACAACCCAATTGCTGGGTTAGTCCATTTTCAACCCAACTTGGGTTGTTTTTAACCCAGCATTTTTTAGAGTGTAGTCAGAGGTCATGACCAGGGTTGGGAAGGTTACTTTTAAAATGTATTTCACTAGAAATGACAAAATACATGCTGTAAAAATTTAAAAAAATCTCTCACTGAACATTTATTTAACCATAGCAAAAGTACATTTCTTAATTTATTTTTCATCTGTTTTTTTGTGTTTCTTTAAAATAAGACAAATCTGATATTATTGTAAGCTTCTGTCTGTTATTGAACAGTAGGGGGCGTGATTACGCATCTTCTGAAAGAGCACAGCATCTCCTGATCGAAACACAGGCGAAGAAGGACCAGAAACAAGTCATAAAAGCATTGCTTATAAATGTTTTAGTCTTTGACAAAAACGCGATTCAGGAGAAACTGGGGGAGGTTGCTGCTTGGTGTACACACATAAACAACAAAACATATGGCTTCCGATAAGCGGGTGGCGGTTTCTGTGCGTTCTGTCTTTTCAGCATGCCAATTAAACTTTTATCTGACTCCATTTTATCACGACCTCAAATTTGGGTTAGAATGCCAGTTCATTATCGATCATTTATATGATAATCTGTCCTGACATCTGATTATTCTGTTTAACTCTTTACTCTTATTGAACTCGTTCATTCGGTTCTCAAAGTCGCACAGGGTCCTCGCTTTTGGCTGTTATGCGCCCACGATCACAAACTGGTCAGTCTTGGTCATTTAGACAGAGGTAATTGACTATACTATTTAGAGGGTTGCTCCCATGCTCACTCACTCTAAAAGTATTTTATTTAGTCCCCATAGATCGGTATACACTTGAATTAAATTAAATGTTAAAGTTAAATGTTTATTTAAAATGACCCAATCGCTGGGTTAAAACAACCCAATTGCTGGGTTAGTCCATTTTCAACCCAACTTGGGTTGTTTTTAACCCAGCATTTTTTAGAGTGTAGTCAGAGGTCATGACCAGGGTTGGGAAGGTTACTTTTAAAATGTATTTCACTAGAAATGACAAAATACATGCTGTAAAAAATAAATAAAAAAATCTCTCACTGAACATTTATTTAACCATAGCAAAAGTACATTTTAATTTATTTTTCATCTGTTTTTTTGTGTTTCTTTAAAATAAGACAAATCTGATATTATTGTAAGCTTCTGTCTGTTATTGAACAGTAGGGGGCGTGATTACGCATCTTCTGAAAGAGCACAGCATCTCCTGATCAAAACACAGGCGAAGAAGGACCAGAAACAAGTCATAAAAGCATTGCTTATAAATGTTGTAGTCTTTGACAAAAACGCGATTTTTCTCAACTTTTTCTTCAAAATGTTGCCCACATTCAAATGTTGTAGGGGAGCGCGGGGCACAACCTAACGCGGGGTTAGTTGTAACACGCATGGTTTAACACTTTCCACACACGCCAGGATGACGAAACTTTGTGTATTTACTAGCTGCCATATCAACACTATTTAGAGAAAAAGATGCGCCAGAATTAAGAAATCTCTGGAAGATATCACTGAACATTAATTTAACCATAGCAAAAGTACATTTCTTACTTAAGGTTATTTTTCATCTGTTTTTTGTGTTTCTTTAAAATAAGACAAATCTGCTATTATTGTGATCTTCTCTCTGTTATTGAACAGTTGAGATGTTCTTTAATGCTGATCTAACAGCAGAAGACACGAGCATGGTTTAAATCCCAGTTGCTCAGGTGGGTGCGTTATAACACTGCGTTACAATGAGCCCTGTTAGAAATATGAGATTATATGCTATGCTTTTATGAATTCTTTTGAGAAACCATGAGAAAAGACTGAGAGTCAATGTTCAGAAATGATTCATTATTATTATGTTTTGAACTCTGCTGTAGAGCTGTATTTAGTGACGTGTCTGCTGTCAAACTCAAAAACGTGTTTATTATTATGCCATTATTTTATTTAAAAAAAGTTAATAATTGTATTTTATTGACACAATATTTTAGTTTGTCTTGTATATTCTTTTGATTATATCAGGTAACATGTTAATCTGTCATTCGGTGATGTTATAATGAACCCCACCTATGGGGCATGTTGTCACATTTCACTTCCATTCTTTCGGGGTAAATCAAGAAAAAGGTATACACTGTATTAATGAAACAAAACCACATATTTGTACTAGACGTGTGAAATTAATGTGGGAAAAAATAAATACTCTGAACCCCAAGTGGATTTACACAAACTGAGGTTGTGCCCCGCTCTCCCCTATATTGCTTTTCAAAGTAATCATCAAAATATCATTTTACTATGTATTGATGTCATACATTTGCATGTCTATTTGCATTTATTTGCTCCATTCCCAGTACCCGAGTCCAAAGTTGGACAAGCAGCTTGCATTTGCACATTAAAACCATACACTCGCTGTTTAAATGACATGCTATCAAATCTCTCAGCAACTATATAGACTCCTGTGTTTACATCTGTCTGTCATTGGCCTTGGCTGTTTTTGTCCTAGTTAGAGTTCTTTTTTAGGTTGCTAATAGTTTTGACCCGATTTTCACTTGGTGTTGAAACTGACCTACTTGTAAAACCGCGTCATTATGACTATCTGTACATCTGATCTTTTTATGTGCAGTGTGTGTTTTCACAGGTCTCTGGCATGGCAGAGTTGCTGCGGTTGCTCCTGAGCGTGGCAGAAAAAGCCGCCAATGTGGCACGCGTCTGTCGTCAGGAAGCGGCGCTTTTTGAGCTCCTGGTACAGGAAAAGACGGGAGCTGACAAAAACAAGAAATTCGTCCAGGACTTTAAGACGCTTGCTGATGTGGTGATACAGGAAATGATTCGTCATGATGTTTGTGCCCAGGTTCTTAAAAACAGCACTTTTCATTGAAATCATTTTAGTCAAACTGATCAGTTTGTGTTGAGGGCTAAACATTCTCCATTCTTGCTTTATAGTTTCCAGAACTGAATGGCTTCATTCAAGGAGAGGAGTCAAACAAGTTTGAGAATGGGCTTGGTGAGTTACACCCTGAGACACTTTGAAAGGATTTCACTATGCAATTGTATTCAAATTTTCACGCGATTATGGCTCTGTAGTTTTTGGTTAAATGGCGACATACAGCATATATTTTGGTATTGTCTATGTTTTTCTATTTGGATATGTATTTATTTAAAAAAATAAAAAATTCACATCCTGTCCTATGATGTCCTAAAAGCAATGTTTTGAAGTTTATAAACAAATAGAGAATGTAATGTAGGCTATGCAATGTATTAAGGACCAAAAGCAGGTTAAAATCACATTTCATCCTAACATTATAACATTACAATCTAAAAACAAATATAATGATTTAGTTTTTAAATTCACTAACCTAAAAATGAAAACAAAAGCACATAATGATTATATTAGCCTATATTTGATTACCGCATTATTAAGGGTCACTTTCATAAAAATTCCACATATGCACATTTATTGTCCAACAACAAGTATTTTAGCAATATGTCAGAATTATTGCACTCCTATTCTATTGCTCTCCGTCTGTTTGGCACGCATGCACGGCGGCGCTCATTCAGCTTTCACTGAATTTTAGCGGAGATTCACTTGCAGAAGGCTCGTCCACTCCTGACAGCAAAATGGACATATATTTGCATGACTTTCTATTGCACTATATTGCCAAAAGTTTTGGGATGTCTGCCTGTACATGCACATGAACTTTAATGCCATCCCATTCTTAATCCGTAGGGTTTAATATGGAGTTGGCCCACCCTTTGCAGCTCTAACAGCTTCTCTTCTGGGAAGGCTTTCCACAAGGTTTAGGAGTGTGTTTATGGGAATGTTTGACCATTCTTCTAGAAGCGCATTTGTGAGGTCAGGCACTGATGTTGGACGAGAAGGCCTGGCTCGCAGTCTCTGCTCTAATTCATCCCAAAGGAGTTCTATCGGGATGAGGTCAGGACTCTGTGCAGGCCAGTCAAGTTCCTCCACACCAAACTCGCTCATCCGTGTCTTTATGGACCGACGCTTTGTGCACTGGTGCGCAGTCATGTTGGAACAGGAAGGGGCCATCCCCAAACTGTTCCCACAAAGTTGGGAGCATGAAATTGTCCAAAATGTCTTGGTATGCTGAAGCATTAAGAGTTCCTTTCACCAAACTTTACACTTGGCACAATGCAGTCAGGCAAGTACCGTTCTCCTGGCAACCGCCAAACCCAGACTCATCCATGGGATTGGCAGACAGAGAAGTGTGATTGGTCACTCCAGAGAACACATCTCCACTGCTCTAGAGTCCAGTGGCGGCGTGCTTTACACCACTGCATCCCACGCTTTACATTGCACTTGGTGATGTAAGGCTTGGATGAGCTGCTCCGCCATGGAAACCCATTCCATGAAGCTCTCTACACACTGCTCTTGAGCTCATCTGAAGGCCACAGAAGTTTGGAGGTCTGGAGCTATTGACTCTGCAGAAAGTTGGTGACTTCTGCGCACTGTGACCCTCAGCATGCACTGACCCTGCTCTGTGATTTTACATAGCCTACCACTTCATGGCTGAGTTGCTGTTGTTCCCAATTGCTTACACTTTGTTATAATCCCACTAACAGTTGAGCGTGGAATATTTAGTAGTGAGGAAATGTCAGGAATGGACTTATTGCACAGGTGGCAACCTATCACGGTACCACGCTTGAGTTCACTGAGCTCCTGAGAGCGACCCATTCTTTCACTAATGTGTGTAGAAGCGTCTGCAGGCCTAGTGCTTGATTTATACACCTGTGGCCATGGGAGTGATTGAACATCTGAATTCAGTGATTTTGAAGGGGTGTCCCAATACTTTTGGCAATATAGTGTATATGTCATGTTTAGGACAAATTGGATTATGCACTTTCCCTGCAGCAGCTCAATCATCCTCATCTGTTTTTCAGATGCACTCGTATCAAACTACTGTATATCAATATAAACAGTATTGTCTCATTCCATATAGTTTCTGAAAATATATATCGTACAAAAATGTATATACCACCCAGCCCTAGTAAGCGAGTGAAACGGCTTCTAGAACTAGAACAAATGTAGGGTGGGCTTGATTTTTGTCAATAGGGAATTTGTTTGGTTGTGGTTTGCTATTGGTGGATCTCATGTGATTGACAGATTGCTCCGCCCTCGGCTCGCACCAGTATACACGTGATCAAAGAATAAAAGAGATGCAAGGATTGCACTTGATTTTACAGTACGTGTAAGTGTCCTTACCTTAGAAAGTACTGGGTAATCTAACTTACCTACAGGGGTTTAGTGGTAGCTTCAGGGTTAGGTACCTTGTTATTACAATTACTATAATAAGTACATAATATGTACATGGCGAACAGGACTGTTAAACAAAGTGATTAAAGTTACGAGGCATATGAATTCTAAAATAATGATATGCACAAATAAATCCATTTATAATGCTGCACTATTCCATTAAAAATCAGGAATTGTCCATTTTGATTTCATAGTGAATTTTACGTAACTGAAATATGGAGAGCTGGCATATTGTGGATTGTGTGACAGTATAAATACACATTTCTTTGCACGCAGAAGTAGTTTAGATGATTATTTGGAAAAGTATGAATCAGATACAATGATGTGAACATTCAGACTTATTCAGATAATTTAGAGTTGAAGTGCTGTAAGTTGAGCTGTGCTGTATAAGAAACTATATACTTTCATAAAGGATCCAAGCGTTCTGTTTTAGACAACATAGGATTGCCTAGGACAGAGGGTTCATGGGGGTGTGTATGACAGGATTTGGTTTGGGGTTATGCAAACCATTTTAAAATCAGATGGGATAAAGCCATTGGGGAGTTTGTGGCTGCAGTTCCTGGTATGCAAATGGTTGTGAGATGATGGTAAAAGTCATAGATATCGTTATGGAGTATTTCATGAGGATATTAGAGGACCTAAAGAGTACTTCGCATGAGATAGTAATGCAGATATTTGTTCTGGGGTGTTCACGAGATGCCTGGGAATAATGTGTAATTGTCTTTCACTGTCTCTTCATACTTGCAAACTCGTCAGTGTCATTCTGACATTGAAATATGCCGTTTATGTGGTTCATGCAAATCAAAGGAGATTTTTAGTTATATGAATATACACTACCCGTCCAAAAAAAAAAAGGGGGTTTTGTTTGGATTTAAATAGGAAAATGCTTAAGAGTCCATGATTGGATCATTATTGCAGTGATTTGTATGTTTCTAGCATGTTATATGTTCAACAGTTCTTCTAACCCTAATTGGAGTATGTAGCTTTTCATTTCTTAAACAACTATGTAGGAAGACACATCATGGCCATATTCCAGGATGACAATGTCAAGATTCATGGTTTCAAGAATGGTTTGGAGGGAGCATGAAGAATAATTTTTCACACATGAATTGTCCAGACCAAGCAGCAACCTCCCCCAATTTCTCCTGAATCCAACACGGTGACTTAAACTGCGGTTCATCGGCAGGCTCCAGAAGAGAGCAGAATCTCATTGAGCCTCATGTTAAAATGCCCAACTTTAAAAAACATGTTTACAGTCTGGTACAAATTGTGGTTTTGGTCTATACGGCTAATTTTGCCCTTCATGACAGCTGTGAGGAGGGTGAATATTTTTAATTTTTTTATTTTTTATAACTCATTCGTTTACATTATATTAAGCCTTAAAGTTCTGCATAATTAAGGGTGCGGTCACTTTGAGTGACAGGTGGATTGCCGTTTGTCTGCTGTCTGTTAGTCATCACGTCACCTCAGCTCCGCCCACGTCCTGCCTTTTTTGCCCATTTTCAGTTATCCTGGAGTGACACGCGGTAACGCGTGGCCAAGATAGCGACGGCTGACTTTGAGGCTTCAAAAACTCTCTTCAGAATCCTATGGGTGATGTCACGGACACTACATCCATATTTTTTTTTTTTTACAGTCTATGGTCCAAACCTTAAATTCACTTAAAGTCTTTGGGATGTGCTGTAGAAGACTTTACAGAGTGTTGGACTCTTGCATTGGCAATACAAGATCTAGACCAAAAATTGTTGCACCTCTTAATTTAAAATTAAATTGACACAAAAGATGATGCATGCACATAATTAGGTTTAAAAAAATAAATCTATAAAGGTAAAAATGCCCATAAAGTATGAAAATCTATTTAAACTTTTTGGAAAGATTATTTCTGTCACCGCTGTGAACTGACCACCACACAGAATAATGAAGAATATCAAAAACTTTAGGAGTCAGTCGTCCATGGCAGTCCTAAACTTGCCACGGTACCGGCACAGTAACATTCTCAGCAAAATATGGTCTATTATCATTATCGAGAAAATCCCAGAAAATATCAAAATATATATTTAACTTTTTTTTTTTTTTTTTTTTTTTTTTTTTTTTTCAGTATATCGCATACCCCTACAAGAGACACTATGCAAGACCATAATAGTCATACATGCAATTCCTGTAATAAATGAACTGGGTGGAAAGAGTAACTCTTATTATATATTTGCTTGTAACATTGACATGTTTTAAAGACACTCAGAGGTAGTCAATGCATTAATCATATAAATAACTGGAGTTTCTGTGTGATTGTATGTGAATCAGGGGAGAGTGTTACTGTGACCGTCTGTGCTCATGAAGAGGACACAACCGCTCTGTTGGCTAAAGTCCTGGATGGCGATCAAGCCGCCGCATCCCTCCTGAGCAAGGCGATCCATCAGGACCTTCAGCTCAGAGACGAAGCGGCCGAATCTCTGCAGCTGTCAATCAGCCCAGCCGACTTGGGCATCTGGATTGATCCCATCGGTAATGTATTTATTTTCTGTCCAAACAAATAGCAGTTTGTTTAACTTGCACTGTACACCCGAATACATTGGCAAAACTAAAAAAAATCGAGGCAATCAGTTGCCTTTTTTGTTTTAATAAATGTAAAGTTTAAGTAAGCAGAACTTGCAGCTTTTTAATTGCTCTGAATATTTGAGTAAGCTAATTCATATTTAACCTAAAATGAGCATGTAATGTCATATTTTTAGTAGTGGAAACTTAGCTTTAACTAGCTAATTCAATAAATGACACCTTGCTAATTGGTTACACAATGCTTTGGTAGCATTAGCTGAATGAGGACCGCAATAAAAAACATGAAAACATAACAGAAACTCTTCTAAACTAGCATAACAAAACATTAAACACTACAAATCTCACACTCAACGCTAAACTTGCACCAAAAAAACACAATATAACACTTAATCTTGGCATTTACTGTCCCTTTTGAAATCCCAGCCCAGTTTATCTAAATTAAAAGAATTAAGTTAATAAAACTCAAAACGATGAAACAATTCAGATTACTTAAAATGTGTCAGTTTTGAGAACTCTAAAGAAAAAGTAAGTTCTAAATACTCATAAAAGTTCATTTGATTGAACTAATTTGTTTAATTTGAGTTGGCTCTGCTCAAACCAATTCATAATTTTGAGCGTTAGGGTTTACAGTGCACTGCTTAGACTAGTCTTACAAGTTAGACAAGTTTTTCATCAAGAGTCATCATAACTTGTTTTCGAGTCATTGTTTCATAAAAAAGTGGATTGGTCTCATTTGAATCTTAGACTAATTGTTTGTCGCACATAATAGCACAGTCTTAGCAGCTATGATTATGAAACTGGTCATTTAGGTGTGTCATTGTTCACTAGTTGCTGGCATGTACAGGAGATATTCATGTTAAAACTATGTGGGAAAAAAGCTAATGTGAAACTGCAGAAACTGTGACTGAAACCTAAAACTGTAAACATGAAGGCATTCTGAAACAAGGCAAGCGGTTTGGCACAAAGCACCTGGAGAATGACAACAAAACAAGTTGTTCAAAGTTCAAAACTTCAAGTTATGTGCCTTCTTATTTTTTTAGTGTGTGAATTGTTCGGGTTATCAATAGATGTATTTGGTTCATTTCTTCGAACAGATGGCACAAGTCAATACATTGAAGGGAAAGAAGAAGAGGAGCCGGATGAAGGCTTTTGTCCTTCCGGACTCCCGTGTGCTCTGGTTCTGATTGGGGTTTACTTACGAGCCACTGGTCAACCGGTCATGGGTGTCATAAACCAGCCGTTCAACCGCAAAGACTCCAGGGGTAAAGGGTAAGAGAGCTGCTTTACTGTGTGTAAATGTAGTCACGGATAAAGGGTTTTATTACACTCTAAAAATAATTCAGTGGCTTTGTAAATATCATAATAATGAACCTCAATAAAATCTCTAAATATCACTTAAGTGATTGTTTGAGTTGGACACACCAACAATCCAACAGATCATTTTAAGTTCAAACTATTTGAGAGAAGTTATACTGATTTAAGAGTTTCAAGAATCAAGATCTACAATGATTACTTATTTTATATCTGTCACGAGAATGCTAGGGGTGGAACGGTTCTCGGGTAAAAGAACCACCCTTGGTTTCTCCAGAAAAAGTTCTCAACCCATGGTTTGGCACGCACTTGCACCACGGTTCATCTCAAATCTGATGATGCATCTATAATATGATTTGTTGAAAATAACATGTAAAACAGACAGAGTTAGGCTAATGTATGTTCCTGTCGATGGATACACATTCTGGCTTCCCAAAACATTACAACAGCGATGATAAAAACAGTCACTCTTGTATGCAAGTGCGTGTGCTCGAACATGACCCAGTCATTTATATGGCAAGCCAAAAGGGTCAGAATTACGCTATAGATTAATCGCGTTTACAGTCAAACGCTGTAAAATATGGCGTTTTAAACCATATTTGCACCGCATTGTGATTACAAACGGCATAAAAACCATGCGAAATACATCAATGACGCCGTATTTTACGGCCTTAAAAGTGCCGCTTTTTACGCTGTTCAGCTTGCCATATGACGGCGTAAAAAACGCTGTTTTGGTTGCACAGAGTGCGCATTATTTACGGCATTTTGCTTATAGTATAATGAGCCACACCCACCGATTTCCACAGCCAGTAGGTTTGAACTGTTCACATCCAATCAATGGTCAAATTCAGCACGGCCTATATAGAGTATATTTATCTACAATAGCCTATAACTTTTTGGATATTTTCATCTTTACTAACATGAAACATATTAATTAAAGATCACACCTCTTTATCATACTTTAATGTAATTGCTAAGATTTCATGTTCAGCAATTATCCTACCTACCCCATGTATTCAACTTATGACACAGATACTTTTTGCGTTAGTAAATAACGGGACAAAAGCTTTGAGTTGGCTAATAGAACAGAACACAGATAGTGTTTAAAAGCGGTGCGGCATGTGGTGGTCGATAGCCTGCTCGTTAGAGTGCCTGACTCCCATAACGAAATGATCGCTGGTTCATGTCCCGCTCTTAGCAGGTCTGTTTGAAAGAATGTATTTGCTGAATATGCTATAGGCTATTTCAGTTGACCCTCACTCTAGAACTAATCCTTTAAAATGAATGGTATTCAGAACGGAACAAGCTATAGGCTATGAAGCCAAAACGAATTTGTTTAAAGCTGAACGTAAACAGAAACAGTCTTAAGTAACGCGCAAACAGTCGATGAAGATGTGTGTTCATATGTAACAGTATGAACTGAATCTGTGCATTATGTCTTAACGCCTTTTCCTGCTGTGTGTTTTTAATGTTAATCAACAGAAACTACAGAACTCACTCACTGCTCTTGCCTGAATAGCTTTTGTAACTTCAGGAATGATTAATCTTTAATTATACAGCGAAGATTATAATGTGCAATGCTATTTTATATTTGATCACTTTATTCAATTTCTGTACCTGAAAAAAGCACTGTTTATTTGATATGCATGTTTGCTCTATTGTGTATTTGTGCTGTTGCTTGTAGTTGGATTATTTGTTCTTGACAAATGTCCTAATTACCCTGAACATGGCACAAACTGAACCGTACCGAAACCGTGATGCAATCCGAACCGTGTGTAATTTAAGCCATTCCACCCACAACAAAACAAAGGAGTATCCAAAATAAACGGTCTTTATTTATTCCACATAAGAAAACATCACAGACCGTGTTAAACTGACCATTGGTTCTCACACGTCAAGTGAACATACTTGAGCTTCTGTTTACCACACCTGATGTGCGAGTTGATGAATGTTTAAATGTGAATGAAAGCCTACATTAATTCTGTTCATCATATAAAGTGATCGCGTCTCTTCAGAAAATTTGGACTAAACCATTCAATTCATATGGATTAGTTTCACAATCTCTTTATCAACTTTTTGAAGTGTCAAAGTGGTAGTTGCGTAGCTGTCAATGGAGGGACAGAGAGTGTCAGATTTCATTAAAATATCTTAATTTGTGTTCTGAAGACGAACGAAAGTCTTATGGAATGACGTGCACATTTAATATATTGATTAAACCAGTGCTATCACAAGCTATCACAGGGCTCCAGACTAACATTAGAGAGCACTCAGTTCTACAGATGGACAGCTTCAGTGATTATTAAAGGAGCTGTTTACTTGTTAGGGCACCGATGGTTTGAGGACCCTATTGGAATTGCTCAGTCTATCATTCTTCGTCTCTGAAATGAATCGTGTTTTTGAGGGCCTAAACATGCTCAAACTCATGAAACTTTGCACACAAGTGCTGAAAATGTACGTCTGATATAGGTTTCAGAATTAGGCGTGGTAAAATGGCTCGATAGCGCCACCTACACAATTTCAATTAAGTGCAATTTGTTTTCAAGTATGAAATTCGGTAGACACATGTAACAGCCCAATACCTACAAAAAAGTCCCTGGGAGCAAAAACTGAAAACCAACAGGAAGTGAGATATTTTGAATTTTTGCAGTTTTTGCCATTTCCAGACATTATACTTTAATGAACTCCTCCTAGAGATTGTATCAGGTCAACATCATATTTGGTCAGTCTAATCTAAAGGCCTTTGCAACGTTAAATTGTGAAGATCTTGAGTTTTCCCTGAAGGGCGTGGCTGCCTGACAAAGTTTGATGTTTCGCCATGAAACAGGAAGCTGTTGTAAGTCAGGCATACAATGTCCGACCTGCCCCAAAATTAACATAAGAATCCTGGCCTGAAGACATCTACATGACAATATTCAGTTACAGTCATAGCACCACCTGCTGGCAGAAGGAAGTGTGGCACATTGAAGTGAGTTTGCCATATTTCTCCTATATTTACCCGCTTAAATGCATCTCGCTCACTATTCGCGGTTTTCCTGAGGCCACCGGTGGCCCTGGGTGCAAGGGCCCTTTCATCGCTGCTTGCAGCTTTAATTTTCTGGGTAATTCACTCACAATTCGAAGAAAAGTTTTTGTTTTTCATGAGATTTTGACTTCCCACTCTTTTTCCCATATATTAGGAAAGGGGAGTGGAAATGGCTAATAAGTCAATAAGTGCTCCTCTGCTGCTATCTACTGGTTATAGTAAATATGCCTTTTTAAAATAAAAGTGCTTGTTTGCCACAGTGTTAGTTTTCTGATACCTTTTAAACTTTTAGTTTTACAAATCATCACATTAAAAATAACATTAAAACGTTATAATATTTAGAGGTTTGAAGTGCTGGAAAAAGTGTGACGCACCTGAAAGCTCTTAAAAAGTGACTATTCATCTCAGAGTTTGTAGAACCCTTGAGAGTGAAGTTCAATGTAAAACAAACAAAACAAAAAAACATTCGACTATTTCTGCCACAATACCATGGTTACATGTGATGTCGCTACAGCAAATCACGTCACAAAATGTAACCATTTGGCCACAGTCTGGAGCCCTGTATCATAACCTAATACCTCATGAAATATGTAGGCTACTGTAATACTTAATATCTTTATTTTGTCCTGATTGCAGATGGAAAGGCCAGCACATCTGGGGTGTTTCGTATGGAGATGTGAATGTTTGCTCGTTCACTCGGCACAGGCTGTCTAATCCACAGAAGAGCGGGTGTTTGTCTGTGCTGCTGAGCTCCAGCGAAAGGTCCGCTGTGAAGGACGCGCTCGCGGCGCTTCCCAACGGCTCGCTGATGTACGCGTCCGGCGCGGGATACAAGATCCTGTGCGTGGTCCAGGGTCTGGTGGACGTGTATGTGCTGTCAGAGGGCAGCACGTTCAAGTGGGACTCGTGTGCTCCTCACGCGGTGCTGCGGGCGCTGGGCGGCGGCGTCTCCGATCTGAGCGAGTGTCTGCGCGCCCACCTTAAGGGTCACACCGCTGAACTCACCTACCACCAACCCGACAACCACAGTCAAGGTGTGGACCGATGGGCCAACCGAGGAGGAATCATCGCCTATTTGGACTCCAGTGTAATTGATAAAGTCGTGGAGGCACTTGCTGGAAAGATATGACAAAGATGATGATGATTGTAGCAACTCATAATGTTTTAACTGCACATAATGCAAGAAGTATTACAAAACTAAAATGTTCATAATGAAATGAGTTTCTCAAAGTGTAACAAAATCTTGAGCTCATAATGTAGTAATTTTGACAGAGAAAATGATTACATTATAAACTCCCCAAAAACGTGTCATATTTTCAGTATTGTAATAGTTTTTAAAACGTAAGTTCCTTTACAGTACATTTTTAAAAATCTAAAGCCAGTCTTAAACTACCTGCGAAATGCAACATTTAAATATTCATATTATTATATGTTTATTAAACATGACGCATCGGTATTCCTTTACAGTACATTTTAAAAATACCAATGCTTTGTTTAATAATAATAATAATAGCATGAATATTTAAATCCGTTGCATTTCACAGGTAGTTTAAGACTGGATTTATTATTTATTTTTTAAATATTGTAAGGGAATTTTTTTTAAGTTTTAAAAGCTATTACAATAATTAAAATATGACATGTTTTTGTGAGTTTATTATGGAATTAATTTCTCATAATGTAAAAATGTTTATTACATTGAGAATTACATTATGAACATTTTATTACAATAATTATATTATGTGCAGTTATTGCACTATGAGTTGCTCAAAGGCATCTGTCTGTTTGTAATCTTGTGTCCTTTATGATTCTAGTTTTATAAGATATAGTGGCATATTTAAATATTAATGTTAAGCTGTAGTTTTTCAGGAGAACAAATATATCATAATACAATCACTGCTTGCCTCATTACCGATGATATCATGTTTTATAGTTACTGATGGACACCTGAGACTAAAGGACAGTTCTCTGGGTTTGGATTATCATACGCGACACATGGACAGTCATGCCCTTTTATGGGAGGTTTTTGAATTATTTTTACTCTCCCCTTCATATTTCTGTGAGCAAATGAGTGCAATGAGTCTCTCGCTGCACCGACATGTGGCTTGAGTTGTGCTTTACCTGCTCATTCTAACCCTTCAATCAAGTTTTCTACAAGAACTGAACCATTATAAAAGTTACAAAAAATGCTGTGATATAACCATTGTGGAATTTTTAGCCTTAAGTAATTAATCAAACAATTTTAAGTCTCTTCTGCTTGCCAAGGTTGATGAAAAATGCAGTAAAAGAGTAATATTGTGAAATATTATTACAATGCAAAATAAATGTTCTCTATGTGAATATACCGTAAAGTGTAATGTATTCCTGTGATCATCATTCCTCCAGTCTTCAGTGTCACATGATCTATGAATATATTTTTGCTGCTTAATATTTTTGTGGAAACTGATAAAAAAATTTATTTGATGAATAAAAAGTTTGAAAAATTTGAAAAGAATAGTTCAGAAGAACAGGACTTATTTATTACATAATCAGCATATTAGAATTCCTGATCACAAGAATAAATTACATATTTAAATTAAATGTACATATAATTACACTACAGCTTTTACTGTAATTCTGATTAAATAAATGCAGCTGTGGTGAGAGAAGACTTAAAAATATCTGAATTATTTCAAACTTTTGACCACCAGTGTATGTCTTAAGAAAAATGTTGCTTGTGTTCAAGATTTATCAGTCTGTAACAGTCTTCTTTATTTATTGACATATTAAATAATGAAGACTTTCTTATTTCAGAACAAAACACAAATGGTTGTTTGGTATATTTGTTCCCATAATGGAAATACTTTGCGAGCAAAAGAGCTGATGGGGAAAGTGTGTTAAACGGCACAAAGGAACACCGATGCCCTTTTATGTGCAAAGACCTTCAGAAAGATCCTCATTTAATTCCTCTTGGCTTGGTGTCAGTGCCAGTGTGGATCACTTCACACCGTACACATACAGGTCATGTGATCTGAGTCCATTTATAGCAAACACTGGCTAAATCTGACCAAAAACTCTCTGGTTTATTTCAGTCAGCCTTGAAGAAATGTACTTTTAAAAGTAATGTGTTATATTATATCACTCCCTATAAAAGTACGTACAGTATTCGACTTAATTGCTTTTTATGTAAAGTAATGCATTACGTTACTTTTGCAGTACTTTCAGTCGGATGAGGCTCGCTCACTTCAAGGCCTTTTTTCATTTTTGCAAGTGTTTAATGCATTCAACAACAGACCCTATATAACATCCACCTTTAGATTCTTTAAAAAACACAGGAATATTATTATATTCTGAGCACTGAATATTTCCTGACCCCTAGAGCGATGTAGACTCCATACAAAAGATGTCTTAACGAGTTTGCATTACATGAAAGTTAAATATAATGTTTAGTTACTTTTGTACTTTTTGTCTGTTTGCACGCATACATGAGTGTGCATGTTTAAGTGAAGAGAGTATTTTAATTCCTCAGTTTAATAAATGTTTAAACATTTTTTTAAACTGAATACTAATGCATTACTTTATACATTTACACATTAATATTGGAGTAATTTTTTTTAAATGCGTTACTTTTTACCTCAAAAAGTAATTGATTACGTAATGCATGTTACTCGTTACATCAAGAGTAATCTGATTACGTAATGCTCGTTACATCAAGAGTAATCTGATTACGTAATGCTCGTTACATCAAGAGTAATCTGATTATGTAATGCTCGTTACATCAAGAGTAATCTGATTACGTAATGCTCGTTACATCGAGTAATCTGATTATGTAGTGTGCGTTACATCAAGAGAGTAATCTGATTATGTAGTGTACGTTACATCAAGAGAGTAATCTGATTACGTAATGTACGTTACGATTATGTTACATCTCGTTACATCAAGAGAGTAATCTGATTAAATAATGCATCAAGAGTAATCTGATTACTAATGCGTTACATCAAGAGAGTAATCTGATTATGTAATGTACGTTACATCAAGAGTAATCTGATTAAATAATGCACGTTACTTGTTAAATCAAAAGAGTAATCTGATTATGTAATGTATGTTACTCGTTACATCAAGAGAGTAATCTGATTATGTAATGTACGTTACATCAAGAGTAATCTGATTACGTAATGCATGTTACATCAAGAGAGTAATCTGATTACGTAATGCACATTACATCAAGAGAGTAATCTGATTATGTAATGTACGTTACATCAAGAGTAATCTGATTACATAATGCACGCGTTACTCGTTACATCAAGAGAGTAATCTGATTATGTAATGCACGTTACATCAAGAGAGTAATCTGATTACGTAATGCTCGTTACATCAAGAGTAATCTGATTACGTAATGCTCGTTACATCAAGAGTAATCTGATTACGTAATGCACGTTACATCAAGAGAGTAATCTGATTACGTAATGTACGTTACATCAAGAGTAATCTGATTACATAATGCACGTTACTCGTTACATCAAGAGAGTAATCTGATTACGTAATGCACGTTACATCAAGAGAGTAATCTGATTATGTAATGTACGTTACATCAAGAGTAATCTGATTACATAATGCACGTTACTCGTTACATCAAGAGAGTAATCTGATTACATCAAAAGAGTAATCTGATTATGTAATGTACGTTACATCAAAAGAGTAATCTGATTACGTAATGCACGTTACATCAAGAGAGTAATCTGATTATGTAATGTACGTTACATCAAGAGTAATCTGATTATGTAATGCCTGTTACATCAAGATAGTAATCTGATTATGTAATGTACATTACATCAAGAGAGTAATTGATTACGTAACGCACGTTACTCGTTACATCAAGAGTAATCTGATTATGTAATGCACGTTACATCAAGAGAGTAATCTGATTATGTAATGTACATTACATCAAGAGAGTAATCTGATTACGTAATGCACATTACTCGTTACATCAAGAGTAATCTGATTATGTAATGCATGTTACATCAAGAGTAATCTGATTACGTAATGCACGTTACTCGTTACATCAAGAGAGTAATCTGATTATGTAATGTACGTTACATCAAGAGTAATCTGATTACATAATGCACATTACTCGTTACATCAAGAGAGTAATCTGATTACGTAATGCATGTTACTCATTACATCAAGAGAGTAATCTGATTATGTAATGCATGTTACATCAAGATAGTAATCTGATTATGTAATGTACATTACATCAAGAGAGTAATTGATTACGTAATGCACGTTACTCGTTACATCAAGAGTAATCTGATTATGTAATGCACGTTACATCAAGAGTAATCTGATTACGTAATGCACGTTACTCGTTACATCAAGAGAGTAATCTGATTACGTAATGCACGTTACTCGTTACATCAAGAGAGTAATCTGATTATGTAATGCACGTTACATCAAGAGAGTAATCTGATTATGTAATGTACGATACATCAAGAGTAATCTGATTACATAATGCACGTTACTCGTTACATCAAGAGTAATCTGATTACATAATGCACGTTACTCGTTACATCAAGAGAGTAATCTGATTACATAATGCACGTTACTCGTTACATCAAGAGAGTAATCTGATTACGTAATGCACGTTACATCAAGAGAATAATCTGATTACGTAACGCTCGTTACATCACATCAGAGAGTAATCTGATTACGTAATGCTCGTTACATCAAGAGAGTAATCTGATTATGTAATGCACGTTACATCAAGAGAATAATCTGATTACGTAATGCTCGTTACATCAAGAGTAATCTGATTATGTAATGCGTAATGCTCGTTACATCAAGAGTAATCTGATTATGTAGTTATCACGTTACATCAAGAGAGTAATCTGATTATGTAGTGTGCGTTACATCAAGAGAGTAATCTGATTATGTAGTGTGCGTTACATCAAGAGAGTAATCTGATTATGTAATGCACGTTACTCGTTACATCAAGAGAGTAATCTGATTATGTAATGCAAGTTACATCAAGAGTAATCTGATTAAATAATGCACGTTACTCGTTACATCAAGAGAGTAATCTGATTATGTAATGTACGTTACATCAAGAGTAATCTGATTAAATAATGCACGTTACTTGTTAAATCAAAGAGAGTAATCTGATTATGTAATGTATGTTACTCGTTACATCAAGAGAGTAATCTGATTACATCAAAAGAGTAATCTGATTATGTAATGTACGTTACATCAAAAGAGTAATCTGATTACGTAATGCACGTTACATCAAGAGAGTAATCTGATTATGTAATGTACGTTACATCAAGAGTAATCTGATTACATAATGCACGTTACTCGTTACATCAAGAGAGTAATCTGATTATGTAATGCACGTTACATCAAGAGAATAATCTGATTACGTAATGCTCGTTACATCAAGAGTAATCTGATTACGTAATGCTCGTTACATCAAGAGTAATCTGATTATGTAGTGTATGTTACATCAAGAGAGTAATCTGATTATGTAGTGTGCGTTACATCAAGAGAGTAATCTGATTATGTAATGCATGTTACTCGTTACATCAAGAGAGTAATCTGATTATGTAATGCACGTTACTCGTTACATCAAGAGAGTAATCTGATTATGTAATGCACGTTACATCAAGAGTAATCTGATTACGTAATGCTCGTTACATCAAGAGTAATCTGATTACGTAATGCTCGTTACATCAAGAGTAATCTGATTACGTAATGCTCGTTACATCAAGAGTAATCTGATTACGTAATGCTCGTTACATCAAGAGTAATCTGATTACGTAATGCTTATCAAGAGAGTAATCTGATTACGTAATGCACGTTACATCAAGAGAGTAATCTGATTACGTATGTACGTTACATCAAGAGTAATCTGATTATGTAATGCATGTTACATCAAGAGTAATCTGATTATGTAATGCACGTTACTCGTTACATCAAGAGAGTAATCTGATTATGTAATGTACGTTACATCAAGAGTAATCTGATTACATAATGCACGTTACTCGTTACATCAAGAGAGTAATCTGATTACGTAATGCATGTTACTCGTTACATCAAGAGAGTAATCTGATTACGTAATGTACGTTACATCAAGAGTAATCTGATTATGTAATGCATGTTACATCAAGAGTAATCTGATTACGTAATGCACGTTACTCGTTACATCAAGAGAGTAATCTGATTATGTAATGTACGTTACATCAAGAGTAATCTGATTACATAATGCACGTTACTCGTTACATCAAGAGAGTAATCTGATTACGTAATGCATGTTACTCGTTACATCAAGAGAGTAATATGATTATGTAATGCATGTTACATCAAGATAGTAATCTGATTACGTAATGCTCGTTACATCAAGAGAGTAATCTGATTACGTAATGCACGTTACATCAAGAGAGTAATCTGATTACGTAATGTACGCGTTACATCAAGAGTAATCTGATTACGTAATGCTCGTTACATCAAGAGAGTAATCTGATTACGTAATGTACGTTACATCAAGAGTAATCTGATTACATAATGCACGTTACTCGTTACATCAAGAGTAATCTGATTACGTAATGCTCGTTACATCAAGAGTAATCTGATTACGTAATGCTCGTTACATCAAGAGAGTAATCTGATTACGTAATGCACGTTACATCAAGAGAGTAATCTGATTATGTAATGCACGTTACTCGTTACATCAAGAGTAATCTGATTATGTAATGTGCGTTACATTAAAAGAGTAATCTGATTATGTAATGCATGTTACATCAAGAGAGTAATCTGATTATGTAATGCATGTTACATCAAGAGAGTAATTGATTATGTAATGTGCGTTACATCAAGAGAGTAATCTGATTATGTAATGCACATTACTCGTTACATCAAGAGTAATCTGATTATGTAATGCATGTTACATCAAGAGAGTAATTGATTATGTAATGTGCGTTACATCAAGAGAGTAATCTGATTATGTAATGCACGTTACTCGTTACATCAAGAGAGTAATCTGATTATGTAATGCACGTTACATCAAGAGAGTAATCTGATTATGTAATGCACGTTACTCGTTACATCAAGAGAGTAATCTGATTATGTAATGTGCGTTACACATCAAGAGAGTAATCTGATTATGTAATGCACGTTACTCGTTACATCAAGAGAGTAATCTGATTATGTAATGTACGTTACATCAAGAGTAATCTGATTACATAATGCACGTTACTCGTTACATCAAGAGAGTAATCTGATTATGTAATGTGCGTTACATCAAGAGAGTAATCTGATTATGTAATGTGCGTTACATCAAGAGAGTAATCTGATTATGTAATGCACGTTACTCATTACATAAAGTATAAAAGTAAGGGTAGATTAAAGTTAAGTTTAATAAAGAGTAATGAAGTTATTAGCTTTGCAGAAGACATAAAAATGTTAATTTGACAGTTGTTTGTTCTAAATGGCAAGTATAATATCATCAGGAAACAAGTCTGATATATTACAGTGCAGCAGTGGAAAAGAAATGGACTTAAAACAGACCAAATCTTTGTGAAGGATTAACACAAGGTTATGCTCAGCATAGTAACATGGAAAAAAGGCCAATAGTACAAGATCAGTAAAATATTTATCTTTTAAAAAATATAAAAACAGATTGATTGTGCTGAAAAACAAAGTTGTGCTAATTTTATCATATGCTGTTCATCAGTTAGTCAGTGAAAAATAAGTCAATCACTGATACTAACTACACTCACCTAAAGGATTATTAGGAACACCTGTTCAATTTCTCATTAATGCAATTATCTAATCAACCAATCACATGGCAGTTGCTTCAATGCATTTAGGGGTGTGGTCCTGGTCAAGACAATCTCCTGAACTCCAAACTGAATGTCAGAATGGGAAAGAAAGGTGATTTAAGCAATTTTGAGTGTGGCATGGTTGTTGGTGCCAGACGGGCCGGTCTGAGTATTTCACAATCTGCTCAGTTACTGGGATTTTCACGCACAACCATTTCTAGGGTTTACAAAGAATGGTGTGAAAAGGAAAAACATCCAGTATCACGGCAGTCCTGTGGGCGAAAATGCCTTGTTGATGCTAGAGGTCAGAGGAGAATGGGCCGACTGATTCAAGCTAATAGAAGAGCAACTTTGACTGAAATAACCACTCGTTACAGCCGAGGTATGCAGCAAAGCATTTGTGAAGCCACAACACGCACAACCTTGAGGCGGATGGGCTATAACAGCAGAAGACCCCACCGGGTACCACTCATCTCCACTACAAATAGGAAAAAGAGGCTACAATTTGCACGAGCTCACCAAAATTGGACAGTTGAAGACTGGAAAAATGTTACCTGGTCTGATGAGTCTCGATTTCTGTTGAGACATTCAGATGGTAGTCAGAATTTGGCGTAAACAGAATGAGAACATGGATCCATCATGCCTTGTTACCACTGTGCAGGCTGGTGGTGGTGGTGTAATGGTGTGGGGGATGTTTTCTTGGCACACTTTAGGCCCCTTAGTGCCATTTGGGCATTGTTTAAATGCCACGGCCTACCTGAGCATTGTTTCTGACCATGTCCATCCCTTTATGACCACCATGTACCCATTCTCTGATGGCTACTTCCAGCAGGATAATGCACCATGTCACAAAGCTCCAATCATTTCAAATTGGTTTCTTGAACATGACAATGAGTTCACTGTACTAAAATGGCCCCCACAGTCACCAGATCTCAACCCAAAAGAGCATCTTTGGGATGTGGTGGAACGGGAGCTTCGTGCCCTGGATGTGCATCCCACAAATCTCCATCAACTGCAAGATGCTATCCTATCAATATGGGCCAACATTTCTAAAGAATGCTTTCAGCACCTTGTTGAATCAATGCCACGTAGAATTAAGGCAGTTCTGAAGGCGAAAGGGGGTCAAACACAGTATTAGTATGGTGTTCCTAATAATCCTTTAGGTGAGTGTATATTTTACCATTTCAACAAACAACTTAGAATTGTAACATTCTATGAATAAAAATAGAACAATATTTCTAGAGCAGCGTCTGAACCGCTGCAGTGCTTTAATGTGGTACTGAACATTTACTAGCATTTAATGCAGAAAAGTTACACTTGCACACGCTCAGGAGAAAAGCATTTGAGCAAATCAGCTTTAATATGGGAGGTTTGGGGGGAAGGGGAACAACAGACCAAATCATGGCGGGAAAGTGTCCTGCACATTATAATCACTTTAATGATCATCTGAATCTAGAGTGATCTAAAGCATTTTCTTGCATATACATTTAGATCACTTTCTCTTCTGGAATAAACGTTCATCTAATCATGAATTACATTAGTGCCGACTTCAGCACCTTGAACTGACTCTCCTCGAGAGCAGTGAATGTAATGAATGCAATAACCATCATATGTTCTAAAGCAGTGAGTGGAATATCGCAAACAAATGACAATTTACAGCGGCAACCGTCAAACAATAAAAAGCAACGTGTCAATTTAAAAATTGATCCATATTTTGTTTAAAAGGTCAGTAACGCCTTGACATCAGGAGGACGTTTAGTGAAGTAATAAACTGGCTAAGGTTTCATTTCTAGTATGCCACTTCAATTATCAGCTGAGCATAGAAATTAAAACTGTTAAAAGTTTCTGCCGTAAAGCAAAAAAATATCAGAATAGTAATTGAAACATTGATTTAGTTTGGGTCAACTGTAGTTACTGTGTGGTCAGTCAGATCATTTGTTATTTTATCATGCACAGATTTTTTTTTCTTTTTTTAAATAATTGTGACGCTGGAGCACAAAAGCAGTCGTGCGTCTCACGGGTTTATTTGTGGCAATAGCCAACAATTCATTGATTGTATGGGTCAAAATTATCCATTTTTCTTTTTTGACAAAAATCATTAGGATATTAAGATCATGTTCCATGAAGATATGTTGTAAATTTCCTACCGTAAATATATTACAAACGTATTATTATTAGTAATATGCATTGCTAAGGACTTCATGTGGACAACTTTAAAGGAGATTTTCTCAACATTTAGATTTTTTTTCACTCTCAGAGTCCAGATTTTCTCGGCCAAATATTGTCCAATCCTAACAAACTATACGTCAATGGAGAGATTATTTATTCAGCTTTCATATGATGCATAAATCTCAATTTCAAAAAACGGCCCCTGATGACTGGTTTTGTGGTCCAGGGTCACATTAAACCGTTACACACATTTCCCAGTGGAGTGACAGGCTTAAAGATCACTGACAGCAAAACAATTTGATTTCATTTCCGGAGAGTAGAGCCTCTTCAAATCGTTTTATTGTTGGAGATGATCATTTCCTTTAAAGACTGTCGTTAAACCAGTGCATTCAACAGGAGTTATAAGTCAAAGTGAACAGGGAAAGCATCTCTGAGAACACTTATGCATTCGTATGTTTCCGCCGTACAGAGGCAAAGCTCTCCGTGCCTCAGCGTATATTGGGCCTAGTGTCAAATAAAGAGAAGAGCAAGACGGCAGGTGTGGACACTAATGAATCTGTTGGCCTGGAAAGAGAGAGAGACGCTCTTTTAAGATGATTCCTGAGTATTAAGAAGTGGTCAAAAACTAAAAGTGGACTTCTTAAAAGGGAGGCTCTGTGATTTTCACATCAAAATCTACACGTCCTTTCATTTGTGCTTGAACTTAAAACATAGATGTGTTTTTCCCTCACTCTAAATATAATGCACATTGGAGGCTCCAGCAAAACAAAGCAAATGAGTCAACAGATCCAGGGAGCAGGCGGAGCATTGGATGGGAAAATCCCACTAGAAACTTCCATCTTCTGATTCAAAGTTCCATTCAATCATGTGAGCAGTTGATCCGTATCGAGAATACTGAGACATAATATCCTGTTTTTTTTTTTTTAAAGGATTAGCTGACTTCAAAATTAAAATGTCTTTCTTCAGTGGAAAAGAAAAGACGTTTTTTTTGAGGAAAACATTCCAGGATTTTTCTCCACATAATGGACTTCAATGGGAACCAACGGCTGAAGGTCCAGATCAGTGCAGCTTCAGAGGCTCTGCACGATCCCAGAGGAATCCAGACAAACCATCGGACATTTACACCACAAATAAACATTTATATACTTTTTATCCTCAAATGCTCGACTTCGCTGTTGTTCTTCATGATGTATGATGTCATCGCGTCGGAAAGGTCACGCGTGATGTAGATGGAAGAACCGACCCAGTGCTGAAAAACTCCATCATGTTCTCCTCCAACTTTACAATTGTCTGACATCGTTGTTTCACCTTAATTTGTGTAAAGGGCGTTTGATTTAGTCTTTGCACGCTCGCTTTAACACTGAGTCGGTACTTCCACCTACGTCATGTGACCTTTCCAACGTGATGTCATACGGCATGAAGAACAACAGCGAAGTCGAGCATTTGAGGATAAAAAGTATATAAATGTTTATTTGTGGTGTAAATGTCCGATGGTTTGTCTGGATTCCTCTGGGATCGTGCAGAGCCTCTGAAGCTGCACTGATCTGGACCTTCAGCCGTTGGTTCCCATTGAAGTCCATTATGTGGAGAAAAATCCTGGAATGTTTTCCTCAAAAAACTTCATTTCTTTTCTACTGAAGAAAGACAGACATCTGGATGAGATGGGGGTGAGGAAATGATCAGGAAACTTTCATTTTGAAGTCAACTAATCCTTTAAGTAAAATATTTGTGAATATATGTGAAGTATTTCCCTCCTAAACAAGTGATTTTAAAAAAAAACTATCCACCTGAACAAATCAAACCGGTTTAATATTGAACTGCTGAATTCTGTGGCTTGAATAACTCTAAACAATACGCCCAGGAACGGAGAAATCACAACTACGTTTTCTTCCTGTTCTCTTACTAGTAGCAAATGAAGAGAAAGAAAGTCATCCCTGAGGTCTGTGTGTGATTTATACATTAATCACAAAACACCAGCATTTTCCATCAGATTCACCAATTCAAGCCTGACAAAAACATTTTTAAAATAAAAATTCACCCAAAAAATACAAACGGGTCATGGTTACCCTCACATTGCTCCAAACTCAGATGTTATCCCCCCCACCCCCTTCATGCAGCTGTTTTCCTTCCACTGAAGCCAGACTACAAAAGCTTTGACCTCTAACCCTGAACCCAGAAGAACACAATCAGTGAACAGCCTGAATTTGGGTCATCACACAAAACTATCTTATGAACGCCATTTATTTTAAACCATTAGTCACACGGACTACTTTTATGATGTTGGGTATGTTCTGTTCTTCTTCCTGTGCTGGAAAAAAGCTGTGAGAATAATAATAAAAGGCATAAAGGTTTGGAACTACATGAGGGTGAGTAAATAGACAATTTCTAACGTCGGGTCAAATATTCTTCAGATACACCAGGAGTCTCTACGAGGAGGAGCAGGAGTCCTTCTGTTTCTTGAAAGAATGTGATTTCAAATGATTGTGTCAAAACAACATGAAACGGCAAGATCATCTTCTTGCGCCCCTCTTCGCTTGCTCCATTTCGTTCTGTATCAGGAAGCTTCAAAGCACCAACTAATGTTCAACTGAGGCCAGTGAGTTTGTCCTCGTTTGGTTGCACTAGTTGGCCAATATCACGTCACAGCATGGCAACAGACAGCGCTCCACCTCTGCGTAATATAGCTTTCTCAGCGCTGGAATGGCTTGCGAACTTTCTTGCGCCGGCGCGGGGGTTTTCCTCCTTCAGTCCAGTGTTCGCTGGGGTCGCCCCGCTGGGCTCCTGGGCTAAAGAACCCCGTTTGTGGAGGTGACCCTGAAAACATGTTTGCAGTCCCTGCAGCGGCTGCAGAGGCATGAGGCGGCGGGTTTCCTGCTGGGAAGAAGCCTCCATTAGCAGACGCGTCACTGGGAGCTCCGCCCTGGAAGAAGCGGCTGAAGAAGTCCTGCAGATCTGCAGGCGAGCCGCCACCGGCTGCGTGATCTGGGGCGGATCTAGAGGACACAGACATGAACACCAAGTCATAGCGATAAGACAATAAGAGTGGTTTATTGTTAGTTGTTCTTGTTAGGGGTGTGCCTAAAGTAGGGCTGGGCGACATCCTGCCCAGTGTTATCCTACACACAATGTTTATATTGAAGGCTATGAAAACAAACATAGCGAATAGAACCATGTAGTCATATTGGGTCTCATTCATGAAACACAAGCAGAACAAATTTGAAAATGTTTGTATTATAAGTTAGTTGGTACGGAAGAAATTTACACGGTGCGTAAAACATTTGACCGTTCTAGTTTAGGCAAACTGATGACATTGCATTTTGATGCACTCCGGAAACACAAACTGCATCCACTGTTCCCTTAACGCTGGGTTATTTGGGAAGCTGAACAAGGTGATCTTTCCCTCACACCAGAAACACACTTCTTTAGTGACATTGTTGTGTGTGTGTGTGTTGATGCTGATGTGTGTGTGTGTGTTGATGCTGATGTGTGTGTGTGTGTGTGTTGATGCTGATGTGTGTGTGTGTGTGTGTGTGTGTTGATGCTGATGTGTGTGCGTGCGTGTTGATGCTGATGTGTGTGCGTGCGTGTTGATGCTGATGTGTGTGCGTGCGTGTTGATGCTGATGTGTGATGTGCGTGCGTGTTGATGCTGATGTGTGATGTGCATGCGTGCGTGTTGATGCTGATGTGTGATGTGCGTGCGTGTTGATGCTGATGTGTGTGTGTTGATGCTGATGTGTGTGTGTTGATGCTGATGTGTGTGTTGATGCTGATGTGTGTGTGTGTGTGCGTGCGTGTTGATGCTGGCGTGCGTGCGTGTTGATGCTGGCGTGCGTGCATGTTGATGCTGGCGTGCGTGCGTGTGTGTTGATGCTGATGTGTGTGCGGCGTGCGTGTTGATGCTGGTGTGTGTGCGCGCGTGCGTGTTGATGCTGATGTGTGCGCGCGTGCGTGTTGATGCTCATGTGTGTGCGCGCGTGCGTGTTGATGCTCATGTGTGCGCGCGCGTGCGTGTTGATGCTCATGTGTGTGCGCGTGCGTGTTGATGCTGATGTGTGTGCGCGTGCGTGTTGATGCTGGCGTGTGTGCGCGTGCGTGTTGATGCTGGCGTGTGTGCGTGCGTGTTGATGCTGGCGTGTGTGTGCGCGCGTGCGTGTTGATGCTGGCGTGTGTGTGCGCGTGCGTGTTGTTGCTGGCGTGCGTGCGTGCTCGTGCGTGTTGTTGCTGGCGTGCGTGCGTGTTGATGCTGGCGTGCGTGCGTGCTGATGCTGGTGTGCGTGCGTGTTGATGCTGGTGTGTGTGTGTGCGCGTGCGTGTTGATGCTGGTGTGTGTGCGCGTGCGTTGATGCTGTGTGTGTGTGCGTGCGTGTTGATGCTGGTGTGTGTGTGTGTGCGCGCGTGCGTGTTGATGCTGGTGTGTGTGTGCGTTGCGCGCTGATGCTGGTGTGTGTGTGCGTGCCGCTGATGCTGGTGTGTGTGTGCGCGCGCGTGATGCTGCTGTGTGTGTGTGTGCGCGCGTGCGCGTTGATGCTGGTGTGTGTGTGCGCGCGCTGATGCTGGTGTGTGTGTGCGCCGCGTGTTGTGCTGTGTGTGTGCTGCGTGTGCGTGTGTGCTGGTGTGCGTGTTGATGCTGGTGCTGGTGTGTGTGTGCTGGCGCGTGTGCGCGTGCGTGTGATGCTGGTGTGTGTGCGCGCGTGCGTGTTGATGCTGGTGTGTGTGTGTGCGCGTGCGTGTTGATGCTGGTGTGTGTGTGTGTGCGCGTGCGTGTTGCTGCTGTGTGTGTGTGCGTGCGTGTTGATGCTGGTGTGTGTGTGTGCGCGTTGATGCTGATGTGGTGTGTGTGTGCGCGTGCGTGTTGATGCTGGTGTGTGTGTGTGCGCGTGCGTGTTGATGCTGGTGTGTGTGTGTGCGCGTGCGTGTTGATGCTGGTGTGTGTGTGTGTGCGTGCGCGTGTTGATGCTGGTGTGTGTGTGCGTGTGCGTGTTGATGCTGGTGTGTGTGTGTGTGTGTGCGTGCGTGTTGATGCTGGTGTGTGTGTGTGCGCGTGCGCGTGTTGATGCTGGTGTGTGTGTGTGCGCGTGCGTGCGTGTTGATGCTGGTGTGTGTGTGTGTGCGCGTGCGTGCGTGTTGATGCTGGTGTGTGTGTGTGCGCGTGCGTGCGTGTTGATGCTGGTGTGTGTGTGTGCGCGCGCGTGCGTGTTGATGCTGGTGTGTGCGTGCGTGTGTGTTGATGCTGGTGTGTGTGTGCGCGTGCGTGTTGATGCTGGTGTGTGTGTGTGCGCGTGCGTGTTGATGCTGGTGTGTGTGTGTGCGCGTGCGTGTTGATGCTGGTGTGTGTGTGTGCGCGTGCGTGTTGATGCTGGTGTGTGTGTGCGCGTGCATGTGCTGGTGTGGTGTGTGCGCGTGCGTGTTGATGCTGGTGTGTGTGTGTGCAGCGCGTGCGTGTTGATGCTGGTGTGTGTGTGCGCGTGCGTGTTGATGCTGATGTGCGCGTTGATGCTGGTGTGTGTGTGTGCGCGTGCGTGTTGATGCTGGTGTGTGTGTGCGCGCGCGTGTTGATGCTGCTGATGTGTGTGTGCGGCGTGCGTGTTGATGCTGATGTGTGTGCGCGCGCGCGATGCTGATGCTGATGTGTGCGTGCGTGTTGATGCTGGCGTGTGTGTGTGTGTGCGTGCGTGCGTGTGCGTGTTGATGCTGGTGTGTGTGTGCCTGTGCGTGTTGATGCTGGTGTGTGTGCGCGCGCGCGTGTTGATGCTGGTGTGTGTGTGCGCGCGTGCGTGTTGATGCTGGTGTGTGTGCGCGTGTGTGAGTGCTGCTGCGCGTGTTGATGCTGCGTGTGTGTGCGCGTGCGTGTTGATGCTGATGTGTGTGCGCGCGCGCGTGTTGATGCTGGCGCTGTGTGTGTGCGCGTGCGTGTTGATGCTGGCGTGTGTGTGTGCGCGTGCGTGCGATGTGTGTGTGCTGCTGGTGTGTGCTGGTGTGCGCGCGCGCGCGTGCGATGCTGGTGTGTGTGTGCGTGCGTGTGATGCTGGTGTGTGTGCGCTGTGCGTGTGATGCTGATGCGCGTTGATGCTGGTGTGTGTGTGCGCGTGCGTGTTGATGCTGATGTGTGTGCGCGTGCGTGTTGATGCTGATGTGCGTGTTGATGCTGGTGTGTGTGTGTGCGCGCGTGCGTGTTGATGCTGGTGTGTGTGTGCGTGCGCGTGTTGTTGATGCTGGTGTGTGTGTGCGTGTGCGCTGGTGTGTGTGTGTGCGTGCTGTGTGCGCGCGTGTTGATGCTGGTGTGTGTGTGCGTGCGCGTGTGATGCTGGTGTGTGTGTGCGCGTGTTGATGTGATGATGCTGATGCTGCGTGTGTGCGCGATGCGTGCTGCGCGTGCGTGCGTGTGTGCGTGTGTGTGTGTGCGATGTGTGTTGATGCTGGTGTGTGTGTGCGCGTGCGTGTTGATGCTGATGTGTGTGCGCGTGCGTGTTGATGCTGGTGTGTGTGTGTGCGTGATGCTGTGTGTGTGCGCTGCGTGCGTGTTGATGCTGGTGTGTGTGTGTGCGTGCGCGTGTGTGTGCTGATGCTGGTGCGTGTGTGTGTGTGCGCGTGCGTGTGTGATGCTGGTGTGTGTGTGCGTGCGTGTTGATGCTGGTGTGTGTGTGTGCGTGTTGATGCTGGTGTGCGTGCGTGTGTGTGTGCTGTGTGCTGTGCGCGTGCGTGTTGATGCTGATGTGTGTGCGTGCGCGTGCGTGTTGATGCTGATGTGTGTGCGATGCGTGTGTGTGTGTGCGTGTGCGTGTTGATGCTGTGTGTGTGCGTGCGCGTGCGTGTGCGTGCTGATGTGCGTGTGATGCTGATGTGTGTGTGCGTGCGTGTTGATGCTGGTGTGCGCGCGTGCGTGTTGATGCTGGCGTGTGTGTGTGCGCGTGTTGATGCTGGCGTGTGTGTGTGCGTGCGTGCGTGCGTGCGTGTTGATGCTGGTGTGTGTGCGTGCGCGATGCGTGCGTGTGTTAGTGTATGCTGGCGCGCGTGCGTGTTGATGTGCTGATGCGCGCGTTGATGCTGGTGTGTGTGCGTGCGCGTGCGTGTTGATGCTGATGTGTGCGCGCGCGCTGTTGATGCTGATGTGCGCGTGCGCTGGTGTGCGATGCGCATGCGTGCCGATGCGTGCGCTGCGCGATGCTGCGCGCTGTGTGCGTGCGCGTGCGTGTTGATGCTGATGCTGTGTGTGCGCGCGCGTGATGCTGATAGATGCGCGCGCGTGTGTGCGCGTGCGCTGTTGTGCGCGTTGATGCTGGTGCGTGCGTGATGCTGGTGTGCGTGTGTGCGTGCGTGCGTGATGCTGTTGTGTGTGATGCTGTGCGTGCGTGTTGATGCTGCTGGTGTGCGCGTTGATGCTGATGTGCGCGTTGATGCTGGTGCGTGTGCGCGTGCGCGTGCTGATGTGTGTGTGTGCGCGCAGCGTGCGTGCTGATGCTGATGTGCTGCGCGCGCGTGCGTGTTGATGCTGGTGTGTGTGCGCGCGCGCGCGTGCTGCTGGCTGTGTGCGCGCGCGCGTGCGTGTGTTGCTGGTGTGTGTGTGCGCGTGCGTGTTGATGCTGGTGTGTGTGCGCGCGCGCGTGTTGATGCTGGTGTGTGTGTGCGTGCGTGTTGATGCTGGTGTGTGTGCGCGATGCGTGCGTGTTGATGCTGGTGTGCGTGTGTGTGTGTGCGCGTGCGTGTTGATGCTGGTGTGTGTGCGCGTGCGTGTTGATGCTGGTGTGTGTGTGCGTGTGCGTGTTGATGCTGGTGTGTGTGTGTGCGCGTGCGCGTTGATGCTGGTGTGTGTGTGCGCGCGCGCGCGGTTGATGCTGATGTGTGCGCGCGTGCGTGTTGATGCTGATGTGTGTGCGCGTGCGTGTTGATGCTGATGTGTGTGTGCGCGCGTGCGTGTTGATGCTGATGTGTGTGCGCGTGCGTGCGTGTTGATGCTGGTGTGTGTGTGCGTGTTGATGCTGGTGTGTGTGTGCGTGTTGATGCTGATGTGCGCGTTGATGCTGATGTGCGCGTTGATGCTGATGTGTGTGTGTGTGTGTGTGCGCGTGCGTGTTGATGCTGGTGTGTGTGTGCGCGTGCGTGTTGATGCTTGTGTGTGTGTGCGCGCGCGTGTTGATGCTGGTGTGTGTGTGCGCGTGCGTGTTGATGCTGGTGTGTGTGTGCGCGTTGATGCTGGTGTGTGTGCGCGCGTGCGTGTTGATGCTGATGTGCGCGTTGATGCTGGTGTGTGTGCGCGTGCGTGTTGATGCTGATGTGTGTGCGCGTGCGTGTTGATGCTGATGTGTGTGCGCGCGTGTTGATGCTGATGTGTGCGCGCGCGTGTTGATGCTGATGTGTGTGTGCGCGCGTGTGTTGATGCTGATGTGTGTGTGCGCGCGCGTGTTGATGCTGATGCTGATGTGCGCGCGTGTGTTGATGCTGATGTGTGTGTGCGCGCGCGTTGATGCTGGTGTGTGTGTGCGCGCGTGCGTGTTGATGCTGGTGGTGTGTGTGCGCGCGCGCGTGTTGATGCTGATGTGTGCGCGGCGTGCGTGTTGATGCTGATGTGTGTGCGCGGCGTGCGTGTGATGCTGGTGTGTGTGTGCGCGTGCGTGTTGATGCTGATGTGCGCGTTGATGCTGGTGTGTGTCTGCGCGTGCGTGTTGATGCTGATGTGTGTGCGCGCGTGCGTGTTGATGCTGATGTGTGCGCGGCGTGCGTGTTGATGCTGATGTGTGTGCGCGCGTGTTGATGCTGCTGTGTGTGTGTGTTGATGCTGATGTGTGTGCGCGTGCGTGTTGATGCTGGTGTGTGTGCGCGTGATTGATGCTGATGCGCGTTGATGCTGGTGTGTGTGTGTGTGTGCGCGTGCGTGTTGATGCTGGTGTGTGTGCGCGCGTGCGTGTTGATGCTGGTGTGTGCGTGCGCGTGCGTGTGTGATGCTGGTGTGTGTGTGCGTGTGCGTGCTGATGCTGATGTGCGCGTGCGTGTGATGCTGGTGTGTGTGCGTGCGTGCGTGTTGATGCTGATGTGTGCGCGCGTGCGTGTTGATGCTGATGATGTGTGCGCGTGCGTGTTGATGCTGATGTGTGTGTGCGCGCGTGTGTTGATGCTGATGTGTGTGTGCGCGCGTCTGATGCTGATGTGTGTGTGCGCGCGCGTGCGTTGATGCTGATGTGTGCGTGCGCGCGTGTTGATGCTGATGTGTGTGCGTGCGTGCGTGCGTGATGCTCGCGTGTGTGTGCGCCGCGTGCGTGGATGCTCGTGTGTGTGTGCGCGCGTGCGATGCTCGTGTGTGTGTGTGCGTGCGTGTTGATGCTGGTGTGTGTGTGCGCGCGCGTGCGTGTTGATGCTGGTGTGTGTTTGCGCGCGTGTGTGTTGATGCTGGTGTGTGTGCGCGCGTGCGTGTTGATGCTGGTGTGTGTGTGCGCGCGTGCGTGTTGATGCTGATGTGTGTGCGCGTGCGTGTGTGTGTGCGTGCGCTGGTGTGTGCGTGTGTGCGTGCGTGTTGATGCTGGTGTGTGTGTGTGCGCGCGTGCGTGTTGATGCTGATGTGTGTGCGCGTTGATGCTGGTGTGTGTGCGCGTGCGTGTTGATGCTGGTGTGTGTGTGTGCGCGTGCTGATGCTGGTGTGTGTGTGCGCGTGCGTGCGTGTTGATGCTGATGTGTGTGCGGCGTTGATGCTGGTGTGTGTGCGCGTGCGTGTTGATGCTGGTGTGTGTGTGCGCGCGTGCGTGTTGATGCTGATGTGCGCGTTGATCCTGGTGTGTGTGTGCGCGCGTGCGTGTTGATGCTGGTGTGTGTGTGCGCGTGTGTGATGCGTGTTGATGCTGTGTGTGCGCGTGCGTGTGATGCTGGTGTGTGTGTGTGCGCGTGCGTGTTGATGCTGGTGTGTGTGCGCGCGCGTGCGTGTTGATGCTGGTGTGTGCGCGCGCGTGCGTGTTGATGCTGGTGTGTGTGTGCGCGCGTGTGTGTTGATGCTGGTGTGTGTGTGTGCGCGCGTGCGTGTGTGTGATGCTGTGTGTGTGTGTGCGCGCGCGTGATGATGCGTGTGTGTGTGCGCGCGCGCGTGTTGATGCTGGTGTGTGTGCTGTGCGCGTGCGTGTGCGTGTTGATGCTGGTGTGTGTGCGCGCGTGTGCGTGTTGATGCTGGTGCTGTGTGCGCGCGTGCGTGTTGATGCTGCTGTGTGTGTGTGCGCGCGTGCGTGTTGATGCTGATGTGTGCGTGCGTGTGTGTGTGCTGCTGTGTGTGTGTATGCGCGTGTTGATGCTGGTGTGTGTGTGTGCGTGTGTGCTGGCTGGTGTGTGTGCGCGCGCGTGTTGATGCTGATGTGTGTGCGCGTTGATGCTGGTGCTGTGTGTGCGCGCGCGCGTGTTGATGCTGGTGTGTGTGTGCGCGCGCGTGCGTGATGCTGATGCGCGCGTTGATCTGGTGTGTGTGTGTGTGCGTGCGCGCTGTGTGTGTTGCGGCGTGCGTGTTGATGCGTGTGTGTGTGCGCGCGTGCGTGTTGATGCTGGTGTGTGTGTGCGCGTGCGTGCGTGTTGATGCGTGTGTGTGCGTGTGCTGCGCGCGTTGATGCTGGTGCGTGCGTGCTGATGCTGGTGTGTGTGTGCGTGCGTGCGTGTTGATGCTGGTGTGTGTGTGCGTGTTGATGCTGATGTGTGTGCGTGTTGATGCTGGTGTGTGTGTGTGCGCGTGCGTGTTGATGCTGGTGTGTGTGTGTGCGCGCGCGTGCGTGTTGATGCTGATGCGCGCGTTGATCCTGGTGTGTGTGCGCGCGTGCGTGTTGATGCTGGTGTGTGTGTGCGCGCGTGCGTGTTGATGCTGGTGTGTGTGTGCGCGCGTGCGTGTTGATGCTGGTGTGTGTGCGGCGGCGTGCGTGCTGATGCTGATGTGCGCGTGCGCGCTGATGCTGATGTGTGTGCGTGCGCGCTGATGCTGATGTGTGCGCGTGCGCGCTGATGCTGATGTGTGCGCGTGCGTGTTGATGCTGATGTGTGTGTGCGTGCGTGCGTGTTGATGCTGATGTGTGTGCGCGCGCGCGTGATGTTGATGCTGATGTGTGCGTGCGTGCGTGTTGATGCTGATGTGCGTGTGCGCGCGTGCGATGCTGGTGTGCGCGCGCGTGCGTGCTGATGTGTGTGCGTGCGCGCGTGCTGATGCTGATGTGTGCGCGTGCGCGCTGATGCTGATGTGTGCGCGTGCGCGCGCGCTGATGCTGATGTGCGCGCGCGCGCGCTGATGCTGATGATGTGCGCGCGCGCGCGTGCTGATGCTGATGTGCGCGCGCGCGTGCGCTGATGCTGATGCGTGCGCGCGCGTGTTGATGCTGATGTGTGCGTGCGTGTTGATGCTGATGTGCGCGCGCCGATGCGTGCGCGCGCGATGCTGATGCGTGCGCGCGCGTGCTGATGCTGGTGTGTGCGCGCGCGTGCTGATGCTGATGTGTGCGCGCGTGCGTGCTGATGCTGATGATATGCGCGCGCGTGCGCGCGTGCGTGCTGTGTGCGCGCGCGTGCTGCGTGCTGATGCTGTGTGCGCGCGTGCTGATGGTGATGTGTTTGCGTGCGTGCTGATGCTGATGTGTGTGCGTGCTGATGCTGATGTGTGTGCGTGCGCGTGCGTGCTGATGCGTGTGCGTGCGCGTGCGTGCTGCTGCTGCGTGCGTGCGTGCGCGTTGATGCTGATGCGTGTGTGCGCGCGCGTGTGATGCTGATGTGTGTGCGTGTGCGTGCGTGTTGATGCTGATGTGTGTGCGCGTGCGTGCGTGCGTGTGATGCTGATGTGTGTGCGCGTGCGTGCGTGTTGATGCTGATGTGTGTGCGCGTGCGTGCGTGTTGATGCTGATGTGTGTGCGCGTGCGTGCGTGATGCTGATGCTGATGCTGCGCGCGTGCGTGCGTGCTGATGCTGATGTGCGCGCGCGCGTGCGTGTTGATGCGTGTGATGATGTGTGCGCGCGCGTGCGTGTTGATGCTGATGTGTGCGCGCGCGCGTGTTGATGCTGATGATGCGTGTGCGCGCGTGCGTGCGTGCGTGCTGATGTGTGCGCGCGTGCGTGTTGATGCTGGTGTGTGCCGCGCGTGCGTGTTGATGCTGGTGTGCGCGCGCGCGCGTGTTGATGCTGGTGTGTGTGCGCGTGCGTGTTGATGCTGGTGTGTGTATGCGCGCGCGCGTGCTGGATGCTGATGTGTGTGCGCGCGCGCGTGCGTGCTGATGCTGGTGTGTGTGCGCGCGTGCGTGCTGATGCTGGTGTGTGCGCGCGCGTGCGTGCTGATGCTGGTGTGTGTGCATGCGGCGTGCGTGCTGATGCTGATGTGCGTGCGCGCGTGCGTGACGCTGATGATGTGCGCGCGCGGCGTGCGTGCGATGCTGATGTGTGCGCGCGTGCGTGCGTGCGTGCTGATGCGCGATGCGTGCTGATGCGCGTGCGCGTGCGTGCGCGTGTTGATGCTGTGTGCGCGCGCGTGCGTGCGCGCGCTGATGCGTGCGCGCGCGCGTGCGATGCTGATGCGTGCGTGCGTGCGTGCTGATGCTGTGCGTGCATGCGCGCGCGTGCGTGCGCGATGCGTGCGTGCGTGCGCGCGTGCGTGCGCTGATGTGTGCGCGCGGCGTGCGTGCTGATGCTGATGTGTGTGCGCGCGCGTGCGTGCGTGATGCTGATGCTGATGTGCGTGCGCGCGTGTTGATGCTGATGTGTGTAATGCGCGCGCGCGCGTGCTGATGCTGATGTGTGTGCGTGCGCGTGCGTGTTGATGCTGATGTGTGTGCGTGCGCGTGCGTGTTGATGCTGATGTGTGCGTGCGCGCGCGCGCGTGTTGATGCTGATGTGTGCGTGCGTGCGCGTGCGTGTTGATGCTGATGTGTGCGTGCGCGTGCGTGTTGATGCTGATGTGTGCGCGCGCGCGTGCGTGTTGATGCTGATGTGTGCGCGCGCGTGCGTGTTGATGCTGATGATGCGCGTGCGCGCGTGCGTGTTGATGCTGATGTGTGTGCGCGCGTGCGCGCGCGTTGATGCTGATGCGTGCGTGCGTGCGCGTTGCCGATGCTGATGCGTGCGCGCGCGTGCGTGTTGATGCTGATGTGTGTGCGTGCGCGCGTGCGTGTTGATGCTGATGTGTGTGCGTGCGCGTGCGTGTTGATGCTGATGTGTGTGCGTGCGCGTGCGTGTTGATGCTGATGTGTGCGCGCGTGCGTGTTGATGCTGATGTGTGCCGCGCGCGTGCGTGTTGATGCTGATGTGTGCGCGCGTGCGTGTTGATGCTGATGTGTGTGCGCGTGCGTGTTGATGCTGATGTGTGTGCGCGTGCGTGTTGATGCTGATGTGTGCGTGCGTGATGCGATGTGTGTTGCGTGCGTGTTGATGCTGATGTGCGCGTGCGTGTTGATGCTGATGTGTGTGCGCGTGCGTGTTGATGCTGATGTGTGTGCGCGTGCGTGTTGATGCTGGTGTGTGTGCGCGTGCGTGTTGATGCTGATGATGTGTGTGCGCGTGCGTGCGTTGATGCTGATGTGTGCGCTGATGCGTGCTGATGCGCGTTGATCCTGGTGTGTGTGTGTGTGCGCCGCGTGCGTGTTGATGCTGATGTGTGTGCGCGTGCGTGCTCATCCGGGAGAAGGAATTCTGCCCTTTATGACGTCATACTGAAACTTGTTCAAATCCTGAAGGAGTGTATTTGACACAGAAATACTCCGTCATACGTCCAACTCATTTTGTGAAGTTTTGTGAAGATTTGGTCCATGTTTAGCATGAGAATCAACTCTTTAACAGTGTAAATAAGTCAGAATGCATGAAATAGCATTAGATCCCCCTTTAACTGTTCAACTTTGGGTAAAATGGCAGCGCTCATCACTGTCACTTTTTACCCAGCCGTGTACCCTCACAGTGGAGGAGGGGCGGGACAAATACCACACAGACCAATCATCCAACTTGTACAACGATAGAGAAGGCAGGGCTCCAGACTGCGACTAAAACAGTCGCATTTGCGAGTTATATTTTTGCTGTGATCGCCATTGCGGACCATTCTGTGATGAGTAGCCCATCACATCTTTTGTTGTGTTGACGTAATAAAACGAGACGAAAAAAGTCTGAGCGCCAAAATACGTGTCTGAAAGGAAAATATCAGGCTTTTTCAAAGCCCTCATCTCTATCGAGCAATAGTGCTGACGGCTGTGCCAGCATGAGAGAGATCGAAAGTGACGGAGACGTGTCAATGAATGAATGACACCACCCATATAATTGTATGTGAAAA
This sequence comes from Paracanthobrama guichenoti, assembly GCA_018749465.1. Lineage (NCBI taxonomy): Eukaryota > Metazoa > Chordata > Actinopteri > Cypriniformes > Gobionidae > Paracanthobrama > Paracanthobrama guichenoti. Next base: position 5,357,795 of record JAGHMJ010000029.1, read on the forward strand.
ATTAAAACATTTCTTTTGTGGCACTTGAAAAAATTATTTGGCACCTAACTTTTTTTCCCTTATAGGGGCCAATGGCTCCTTAATTTATATTTTTGTCTGGAGCCCTGGAAGTAAATTTTGCTGTTCACTGCATTTTTATATTCAGTAATATTCTTCAAAATGAGATCCTAGTAACACATTACTGGCATGGATATTCTCTATCATAGTAACCAAAGTATCCAAGCACTTTGAAGCGCCACCAACTGGCTGTTTTCAGAAGAGCACCAGGCATTTTTTAGCTGGCTATAATGCTTTGGTGGACACACGATAGTTGAATATTTGCTGCTAGGTGTATGGCCAATTAGTCTTTTTGGCATTATGCAATATACTGGAGTGTGATGTTCTGTACATCGTGGCTTTAAAATGTTATGAGGAATAGTTTTACAAATGTTTATGTTTATTAATTTTAGTTTTGACCGTATACGTCTTGCGACAGTGGCGAGTAAACTAAAAACATTTAAGTTATTATTCCAAACTTCTCATTAAGAAAGTCAAGAGTGGGTACCTGTGGCGGCTGGTGCCGCTGCTACCTTTAGAGCCGAAAGAGATATGATATGGCACACGATGAGTGTCTGGAGAGATGCTTATCCGCTGACAGCCTGCCCACTCTGTGAGAACATGAGGAAATGCGTCTCAGTGATCATATGAATACAATTTATGAACATCATACAGATATCTGACAGTGAAGACGCCAATAAACTACCAGTGATGTCAAAGACTTTGCCGTCCATGAAGGCGAAGAACGTGATGCGTAGTCCCAGCATACTAGATTCAGCCCACAGGTCTCCCTCCTCTGCACTGTGCCATTTATTACATTCAGCACAGAATCGGGCCTCGCCCGGCTCACGGTCCATCTCAAAGCGCCTGTGGAAAAGACCATGCTCAGATGAACATAGAAACGCAGAATATAACAGAAGCTTGTATGAAAGGACAGGACTGTGATGACAATGTCAGTCATACGCACTTGTGCTTGCCCTCACATTTAGTGCACATCATTGTGTTCATGGCTTCTTTCAGGTCATCCTGGAGTTTGGTCAGGAACTCATTCATGGATTTTGAAAGCTCTGTAGCTGCCATACGCTTCCTGCAGACACAGCCCAAAAACAAGACATTTGAGGTTACATCAAAGAAACATACACGTCACATTTCTAATTATCATTAAATTCTCATCAGAATCACATGATTCAAAATTGAGCAATAAAACAGATACTCCCATGAAACAATATTTTGGCAGGGCTCAACATTAACGCTTGTCCGGGACAAGAGAAAGAGAATTTGATTTGCCCGGCTGGACAAGTAACTTAGTCTAGCCTGATTAAAACAAAAAAACAAAAATCACTAAGGAATCACCAAAATGCAAGAATGATTCTGATTTAGTGTAAGTGGCGATCGACAGTGATCATACATAATGTAGTATAATGACCTGACAGTAACAAGGTTGCGCTGTTGACGCTCACAAGTCCCTTACATTTGAGATGCAATATTGACATGGGCGTCGGGAACCATTGTATGAGGGCAGGACAAGACCCACCCACTTTTTACGACCAATGACATTGGACTCACTCACACCCACTCTATTTACCTACTGATAACACATTAGATGCTTTATTTTCACTTTTATAATATTATCTTCATTTTTATTGAAAATAAATGCCCTTCCGATCTGATATGTGATGGGAAAAGGGAGTAGAGCAAGTTCGGCAAAAGGTGGATTCGAACCCTTTTTTCGAACCGTCAATTTGCGTCAAAATCTTCTGCCATGTGTCTTATCCCTACACTATTGCCGCCGTTGTAAATGATTCACTGATTGCCTTAATTTTGTCTGGCCCAACCAGACGTTTAGTAAACAAGGCGGTATATTTGTACTTAAATGGTGTCTACTCAAAGTAAAATTTGTCTTAATTTTTCTGCTTCCGACGCCCATGAATATTGACTGTTTTTGTTCCATTTCAGCAGCAAATAGATCCAAACAAAGATCACATCAGAGCCATAACCCATCTCACACCAACAGTGTTACTGAATGATTCAGCGATTGAATGAATCGGTTGAGTCAAAGATTCAATGACCCATAAACCACTGCCTCATTCTTGAATGAATCAGCCGTTTGAACGAATCGACTCAACGACTCACTTAAGACCTGCTGCCACCTACTGGCGGTTCAGTTTCGTGTTGAACTTTTCTTATTTGTATGTTCCAAAAATATTTAATGCAGTTGTAGTTCAGTGTAAACTATTTAATTTGATTGGCAACAACCTATAGTTGTCTTATTCTAGTTAAATTTATTGATCAAATTTAATATAATATAAATTATTTAATATAAAATTAAAGTATAGCCTAAATATTTAATAAGATTAGGGAAAATGCCCTTTATAAAAGGTAAAAATATCACAAATATGCAGATAACACTGGTGAAAATATTGCTTCAGAATAAATTATATTTACAACAAAAAGAATCTAATTTTTTTTCCAGACAAGTGAATGACAGATTTAGTTGTCCGAAGGACATGCACATGAACAGACTTAATGTCGAGCCCTGATTTTGGTAACACTTTAAAAGCATGTTAGTGCATCAGCTAACAATGAGCAAAACATTTGGTAACAATTTATTTTACAGGTCCCTTGTTATACGATACATGAACTTCAGGGCTCGACATTAAGTCTGCTCATGTGCTTGTCCTTTGGACAACTAAAGCTGTCATTCACTTGTCCAAGTAAAAAATTAGCTTGTCCGTGTAAAATGTGTATTTGGAAGCAATATTCTCACCAGTGTTCAATCAGCTGACATATTTAAATCTGCATATTTGTGATATTTTTACCATTTATAAAGGGCATTTTCCCCTAATCTTATTAAATATATAGGCTATGCTTTCATTTTATATTCTTAAATTCGATCAATAAATTAAACTAGAATAAGACACTATAGGGCTGTTGCAAATCAAATTAAATAATTTACACTGAATTACAACTGCATTAAATAAATGTTACGAGATTGTTTTAAATATTTTTGGAACATACAAATAAGAAAAGTTGGGGAGAATGTTAAAACATGAAACTGAACCGCCAGGAGGTGGCAGCCACAGACTGTAAAATTTTTTTTTTAAAAATACGGACGACATGACTTCATTCTCTTCTGCTGAGGGAACGTGACGCCTCCGGAGGTCCGAATATGGCGCTGACATCTTGCACAGGTTTTGGACCGCGTCTGCGCAGTAGACAGAAGGAAGTCGAGCCGCCATATCAAAAGACCGCCCACGCTCTCGCAGATGCAGAACAATTCATTATGTCAGTGTGAAATAACCAGTTATGGAAATGTATAAATTAAAGCTAAAGCTCCAATCTCCTCCTGAAAATCCTGAAAAAAAGTCTGTTAGTGCCTCAGTGACGACTTAACTCAGAGAAGCTGTCAATCATGACGTCACACATCCCGTTTTTTATAGCATCTAACTAAAACTAAACTTATTTAAAAAAAACGAACACTTGAAATTAAATCAGTGATAAAAACTGCCTAAAATTACAGAAAAAAAAATATTTGAAGTGTAATTTGATTGTTTAGTTTGTCTCACATCCATTAGAATCCACGGAGGGGCGGGGTTATGAGCTATACCTGTGGGCGATAGAGGCGCGTCGGCTTCAGTTTCTGACAGGAGCGCTACAGGCGTGGTGCAGCAGGTCTTAATGAGTGAGTCGTTTCGTTCAAACGGCTGATTCATTCAAGAATGAGGCAGTGGTTTATGGGTCATTGAATCTTTGACTCAACCGTTTTAATTCAAACGCTGAATCATTCAGTAACACACTGTTGCTGAGAAGCGTTATGCTTCTGCTGTGATCTTTGTTTGGATCTATTGTCGCTGCTGAAATAAAACAGAAACAGTCAATATTGCATCTAAAATGTAAGGGACTTGATGTTAATGAATTGTTTATGGAACGGTCATATGAAATCAGTGTCGTTTTCAGTCGTGACGGTATTCAGGAAAACAGCGCTCTTTGTTATATGATGTTGCTTAACTCTATCATGTTATAAATATAAAAACTGCACATTTGTATGGCTCGCTCATGTGTTTTGATTTCTCCTCGAGAGGAAACAGAGATTATTATCCACGAATGATCGCCACTTACACTAAATCAGAATCATTCTTGCATTTTGGTGATTCTCTAGTTATTATTTTTTATGACGTTTTAATCAGGACACTTGTCCGGTCAGGCAATTTGTGACGTGTTGGTTCCTGGAAGAAAACTCAAGACTACAATGGAGGCGTTTCAGGAGTTCAGAAACACTGATATAGAGAAGAACTGGAGCTTTGCAGAGCTTTTTCATGCTCAAGCAGCGACACCACACACTGAAGAGAGATGAAGATGGGGGAAAAAAAAAAAGCATAATAGCTCTTTTATTGCAATTCTGTGAACCAATTTAGTGGTTGTTTTCTAAAAGGACTCACAGTTCATACTCTCGCCGTGTCTCTGGGTTACTGACGATGTCCCACGCTGCTCGTAACACCTTGAAGGCCTCGCCAGCGCCTGGGTGCTTGTTTTTGTCTGGATGGACCTGCACGCAAACAATCCATTAAACCTTGACAAATACATAAAACCCATATAATACAGGTTTCAGAGCAATGATTTTATTTCATCTCACCTGTACTGCCAGCTGCCTGTAAGCTCTCTTGAGTTCAGATTCAGTGGCATGAATGTCCACTCCAAGAACATTAAATGGGTCCAACTCTTCTTCAGGGATCTGAACCAGAGCAGCAGACAAAAATTGCAGGATTTAACATCAAATGAGCAACACTTTGAGTGCTTTTTTTTTTTAAGTGCTTACTGAATGATTAGGCTTTATATTTACATATACCATTAAAGTTGGAAACTGGATTCTATGAAAGCCCAAACTCACTTGATCATTGTGTAACTGGGCTCGACAGTGCGACCATTTCACTCGCATTACGACTAAAAATAGATGTGTGCGAAATCCCTGCGGATCAGTTTTCTTAAATGTCAGCTCATAAAAACCTTATATGGTACTAATGATCATTTCAAAGCATCTTATATTTTGGGGATGGAAAAACAGATTGCGATACTGCCCACTGTGATTATTAAACTTCAAAAAGCTATGATTTCATTAAATAAATGCAAGCGCCTCATGTTTCAAAGCCTGAAGGTGGCGCTGTTGTGCGTTCGACAAGCGCACGTAAATCAATGAATAGCACACATTTATGATAAGCAGTTGCTTATGATCTTAAGAACTAATGCTGATCAATCATGACAATGTTTACGGTGTTTATGTAGTAATTAGAGGTCGACCAATTCATCGGTTCATTGGTTTTGCAGATTAATCGGCACCGATAGCAGATTGGTGGAACATACCGATAGTTTTTCCGGGTTGCGTCCGTTGCTGGAGTGACTGAGATTACACAGCTGTCATTACACAGTACGAGCGTTGAGAAGGGTCTGCTGGCATTACACAGTACAAGAGCGCCCTCTAGAGGCCAAATAAAAACCATCACTGGCGCCTCGTGTTGTTTATATTAACACGCTGCACAGAGAGTGCCGACACCAGATGCGCATTTAAAACACAGACAGCGAAACGGTATGAAACAGAACACTTCAGTACATGCTGCCAAATCATTATAAAGTAATTAATTTGTTGACTAGATGCTGCATTAGCAGGAAAAGAACAGCAGTATGTATGCAGTGTCGTCGAGACGGAGAGCACGCTAACATTAGCAGTACCTCAAGCAGTTAAAACAACGTAACAACTAGTGATGTGAGAAAGCAAACTGTATCGTCATGCAGCCGACAGAAATATGAACACATCAGAAACGCATTCGATTTCAAAACATTGTTATTTTGATTAGATAATCGTCAAGTGTTCTAAAAAGCAGACAGTTTGAATTTATATGAAATAACACTTAATACAATAATATTCCATTTGTAACATTAAGTAAGGTTAATAAATGCTGTAGAAGTATTATTCACTGTTAGTTTTATCTGTTGACCTTAGTTAATGCACTATGAACTAACATGAATGATCAAGGTACAACTGTACTGCTCATATTAATACATGCTGTAAAATGTATATTGCATAATGCATTTAGTTCATGTAAGCTAGCTGAATAAGCTAATACATCCTTGTTAACAAATGGGACTTGCAGTTTGTTACCTGTGACATTTACATGTTTCCAGGTTATAGCTAAAGAAACATTTATTTATAATATTTTAATATTATTTTCAGATTTTTTTCTGTCTAATATATTCATATTTACATATGCAATTTAGCACATTTTCTATTTTATTTCTTGTAATAAAGTTCAGCACTGTTTTACTTATAGTGTTATGTTTTTTAATTTTTTTTATCCAGTATTCATTTGAAAAACTATCGGTCGATTAATCGGTTATCGGCAAGTGCAGTCCAACCTAGTTATCGGTAAAATCCACTAATAGTAATATGTACATACGAGTGTAAGAATGCATATTTTGTCTCCTCATCTGAATTTGAACGAGCTCCTGCAATAATAAAGCACTGACATTTCAAAATAAGAGTCCCGCTGTATTCTGGGCTTGTTTAGAAATAAAACTCACGCCGTGTGTCCAGTTTCCACTCCGGTTATTATTTGGTTACACAAACTGTATTTAATTTAATTTAAAGTAAACCATTGTAGCTTCTGTCCGGATGTCTCGTCACAGGAAGGAATGATTAAGAACATTATATTAAATGTATAGATTTTACTAGTATCAGCGTTATTATAGTTAACAAAAACCATAAAACATTTTTGTGTAAAAAAAAAAAAAAAAAAAAATATTATTTTCATTTAGTTGAAAGTAAAAAAAAAAACGGACAGATGGATAGATGGATGGACGGATGGATGGATATATAGAATGTATAGATAGATAGAATGGAAGGATGAACGGATGTCAATTATAGATTGGTTTGGTTTCTTCTTTTAAAAATAAATAAATAAATAAATATGCATGGCACAATTAATAGGGGCTTTCGCATCTGGTAGTTCTAGGAACTAACTTCCAGGGTGGTTTCCCGAGAACTAAACGCTCCTTCCTGATTGCATTCCCACTGACAGTAACTCTGAAGTGACGTAAGTCGCACCAGAGTCTGAGCACAGAGCACTCACATTCTCCATCTTCACTATCTTACAGTTCAATCCTGTCTAATATGTCATTAGGTAGAACTGCTAGACAAAGAAAGTAGACAGTATATGAAAAAGTATGCGTTTGCTGTGTGGTTGATGTCCGATGTGACTAGCTGAGCAGAAATACTAGGGCTGCAACTAACGATTATTTTGATGATCAATTAGTTGGCAGATTATTTTTGATTAATCGGATTTAAAAAAGCCCTTGTTTTACTGACAAAATATACTATTCCACATCCTGCCCAATGCTGTCCTTCAAACAGTGCTATGATGAAAACACAGTGAATATATCTGCCCTTACAAAAATTAACCATGGTTTTACAACGAATAAAACAAATAAATAAAACAGGGTTATTGTAGTTATTCAATGGTAACCAATTCAAGTTATTCAATGGTATTTAATGTAAATGTAACCACAAATTAACCATAGTTTAACTGGTATTTGTGTGGGTATACAAATGGTAAAATCAATACGCCAATAAAAACATGGTTTTACTATCCAATAGAACCATGGTTCATTTTCGTGAGGGTATAACTGTGCTATACGAGTATGTGCAAAAAAAGGACAGTTTAAATCCCTACATTAAAACATATTAAAAAACACAAACTCAGTGTTAGAGGCACGTTCTGAAGAACACACATTCGCTATGGACAAAGTAAGTTAGCCTACTGTCATTCCTTTATCCTGTAGAAACTTGTGCATTTATATCCACTTTACAGTGGACTACTCTCATAAAATACTTGAATTACATGTTGACTTTTAACCCTAAATTTAGTGTCCGACAGCAGATCTTTCGGCTAAATGAATGTTTTTGCGCTGAATATTAATTGCGTCCCTCTCGACTGCGTTCTGTCTGTTTGACCGGCGCTCGTTCAGTGAAGTTTAACGCAGACTGTCGGGACGCGCTTTCTTGCAAACTGGAAATACTTGCGTGAATTAATAGTATTTACAGATATAACCACTGTTCTCTCTATATAGATCAGTGGATATAACCTGTAAACTGAACGTTTTGCGCTGAGGACGCACACACGCATCTGTCAAAGCGCATGACAGGGTGTCTTAAACGCTAATGCATTCGCTTGAAGCTTAAAATAAACAGTTCTCGTGTTTTGGGCGCTTGGATAATGTACGTTTCCCGCATTAGCTCACTCACTGCTTCCACTATTTCTGAATGTATTCGTCCATAGAAATGCATTATTCAGTGCTGTAATTTGGCGCGACTGGTGGAAGTTGGTGGCAGATCCGACTAATCGATAACTGAGATTGTCGATGATTTTTATAATCGATATCGACTAGTTGTTTTAGCCCTAAGAAATACATAATCATGTTTCGCTTGGTCCCTTCAAAGTTGCATTGGATTTTCTCCTTAGCATAAAGCTTGAGAGGTCCATCTATCACGGTTTTCCATGTTTGTAGAGTTAGTTTGTGGAGTTAATATATAGGAGGTGTACACGTCTCTTTTGTTTTAATGGTGTCACTTCACTGGTGCTGGGTCAGTGCCGACTGCAGTAGTCGTGATTCTCCTCTCACAGCGTAACATGCTGTAAACACACCTCTAAAGCACGCAGAATGATGCAAGTGGAACGATTTTTGATGATCTTTGAATGATATCATGGCATCAGTAATCGCAATCGCTAGGGATGCACGGTATTGGATTTTTGCAGATATCCGATATTTTGCAACTCATTTTGGCCGAATATCTGTTTATTTTTTCCCTTTGTTTAGTTTAGTTTTTCCCATTTTGAGCAAAAACTTTTTTCCCATTCTGGTTTCAGATTTCTGAGATCTCCTTACTAAAAGGATACTTGTTAAAGATAAATAAATATTAATTAAATTATTTTTATAATAAGAGTACATTAAAAGCTCTGAAAATAACAATAATAAAGTCAGTAATTTTCCATGCAGTTGTAACCTAAATGTGTTATTTTGGGATGTAACGTTTGTGCACATGAAGTGGGGGTGGCGTGACATCTGTTGATGCGGTCTTTAGCTTCAAATAAAACATTCTACAATTATTTTAGAGCTCCTTGGATTATTTTTCATCATCCATTTCATAACATTTTATTACAGATTAATAAACTGTATAAAAAAGTATTTAATTTACAAGTGTCATGCTTGTGATTTGTGACATCATTACTGCTTTATTCAGAAAAAGTAGTAACTTAAAATTAAAAGTAGAATACGCAAATAACTTACTGTAACAGCAGCACCCCCACTACATACATACATACATACATACATACATACATACATACATACATACATATATCATACTAGCGGGCAGGCACTAGGACCTAGAGGAGCTTCTGCTGCTGTACGTGCTAGAGAGAACACACACGCACGCACGGATCAACATGTTATCGGCAAAGGCATATGGGCATAATTTTTTCAAATCGGCCGATGCCGATTTTAATATTTTAAGCGTTTATCGGCCGATTCCGACGCCGTACCGATAATATTGTGCATCCCTAGTAATCACGATTAGAAATTGGATTAATTGTGCCTAGTGCGTAGTAGAGGTCGACCGATATTTGTCTTTTTAATATATCGGCATCAGCCGATATCAGTGTTTAGTAGCGCAGATTTAAAGTCAGGCACGTCCTCGGGCAGCCCCGTGTTATTGGTGTGGTGGAACTGGCATAATGCTACAATGCTTGCAGTTAACTTTAAGGACTGTAGTCGAAAACTATCAGCAGCTTGCTTGCTAACATATTAGCCCCGATGTTATAAGTTCTGTTTTATTTTTCCTGTATCGGAGTCGGAGAATTTCACTCTTTTCAGCTCTCACAAACACTGCAGCGGGATTGAGGGCTACGTTACTCCGCCCCACTCACAGACAGCACTGACCGTGCTCGGAGACACAGAGCTGTCCTCACTCCTGGAGCAGCCCAGAACAGTGTATGACAGGCTAGCTTCGTTTATACATCCGCACGAGCAAGGGTGCACGCGGCAAAAATTATGTCAATGCGGAGTGGGCAGTCTCTTGAACGTGATCCGAGTTTTTATTCAGTGCTGAGTTAATGCAGGCTTGCGAAACTCGAGGCTATACAGTCTATACAATCCCTTGAATAAAACTATTGATTTTCATGCTGCTAAGAGGACCGATGGCCAACTGCATGCTGCAAAGTTTCAGAAGTGACATCTGAATATAAATGCTGGATTCACTCTGCACTATATTGTAGTGAATTTCTCTGACAACATACACAGTTTTGTCTGGATATTCTTATGAAAATTTTCCTTTTTATTACACGTCTTTTTACATAACATTGTCCTAAAAACACATTACTATGCAGATTAGTGTATAGATGCATTTCATAGAATGGAAACATCATTTATGTTTATCATTAATAATATACATTTTATTTTAATGCCGTGCAGTTCACAAAATTAAGATTCGAGAGATGGTTCAATAAGTTAAATTTATAAATGTTGCGCATCCACTTATTATTAGTGTGACATTTTAGCATGCAAATGAAGGCAAAAACTTCAAGATCTCAGCCCTAAAAATCGGCTGCACATAACGGCCATCAGCTGACCCTGACCTCTATAAAAATCGGCATCGGCTATAGAAAAACCTGTATCGGTCGATCTCTAGTGCGTAGTGTCCATCGCACGGATTCAGAAAGAACTTAGAAAAAGTGAGACAATAACATTGTCATAGAATTGCCTTAAATAATAACATTTTGTTAAATGCCCAACATAGATTAAAATAATTCAGGTGTATTTGGAAAAAGCACATCTATTTTAGACTACCCAAGACCCTAGGCCACCAACCCAACCCGTGTGCGAGACACTTTAGCATCTGAACCCTCTCGGGTCTCAGGTCGGACCTCAGGTTTTTGGCTCCAAGTGGACCCGCGAAGACCTCTAGCAGGGCTGCCAACTTTTAAGTTCAGGTTGGAGTCAGGGATATTGATTTCAATCTTGATTCAGTATCAATTCATATTTATATAGCCTACTCTACATACAAGGGGAAAACAATTTGTTAAATGCACTTCGCCTTTTTAAACACTATTTTACCCTTTTTTTGAGTTAAATTCAGTATTTTTGCTTGCATTCATTAATAATTCACTTGTGTGTGCGTGTGTACAACTATCATTAAAAAAAAATTTGAACACAAGTTATTAACTTTCTTAAATTTCACATTTAAAAAATCTTTTGTGTTTAATCATGTCTAAATATGTATTCAAATGCAAAACCTAAAAATAAGTAAGCATTTATGACCTGTAATACTCATGGCCAGACTAGTAGATACATGTATATTTGTTAAAGACATTGGGTAAACCAAGCGGATAGCCGTTTGTCTGCTGTCTGTTAGTCATTGCATCACCTCAGCTCCGCCCACATCCCGCCTCTTTGCCCATTTTCTAATATCTGGGAGTGACACGCGATGACGCGCTGCCAAGATGGTGACGGCCAGCTCGACCCTACTTTACGCTTCAAAACTGCTCTTCAGAATCCTATGGGCGACGTCACGGACACTACGTCCATATTATTTACAGTCTATGGGGTAAACCATGGCATTACAAATGAAAATTTATATTTTTCCATCCACAAAATGACTCTAATTTGCATTGCAACACTTTTCCCTATTTTAACCTTAAATGCTACACTAATTGTAATACAAATAATACAAATATTAGAAAAATATAATTTTAACTAATGGACCATAATTACTGCACAAATAGTATTTAGTACCAAAAGATCTCCTCAAATTATTCAATAAATATTTTTGAACTAAAATATAGAACATTTATTTAATTGAAAAATAGTTACGGTGTATGGTCACATTTGACCACCAATGAGTGTGACCAATTAGGGATAAATACAAGAAAAACATTAACATCGATGTTGGCTCTCCATCACTCTCCAGAATAAAACGATACTGTAAATGATATAGACGTAATAATTAGGGGTGTAACGATGTTCAAACCGAACCGAAAAAACGCAATACACCACCCACAGTACGAACCACGATACTCATGTCGAACCAAACAAGCCCCGCCCCCTGCTGTCACTTCACCTTATGCCACAAAATAACTTTTTCTTCCTTGACATTTGATTAAATAGTAATTATTAAATAGTAATTATTTACTAAATATACACTAACTTTTGTCTTCCAAGTGCATGTCACGTAACTTGGGTGATCGCTCAAGCTGCACGGTGGAAGGACAGAGAGCCAGTTTGCCCGTTTAGCCAGGTATAGGCAAAATGCTACCTTGGAGTCCCAGCAACATCATCATTTTCGTAGCTTGTATTACGCAGAGACTACATTTTTTAAATGTTTGTAACTCTTTAGTTACACGTGCACGCTGTATATCACTTCATATAAAGTGCAAGAGAAACTATGAGCAACGCTACGATGTCAATTCGTAAGTAATTAAATAAAAGTAAAGTACCAATAAATCACGTAACTGGTTCGACGTTATTCATTAACAGTTCATGATGTAGGCTATTGTGCATTCGCCATGGTAACTGTTGTTTCCATAACCTCAAAATTCCACTGTTATTTTGTTTATTTTTTAATTAGTACGGTGGCTACTTTACAGTATTAACAAAAACTGATATTTAATAGCTTTAACTTACAGGTCTATTTAGTCATCAGTATTAGTCATATTCATACAATGTATGCGTTTGTTAAGTAGGCTAAAGTGGGACATTTACTATGAAAAAAGTGCTTTTTTTAACATTATGGTAAATGGTAAAATGAGTAATTATTTATAAATAGGCATTTATTTCATTTTAGTTTACTCAGGTTTGCTAACTGCTTTAAAGAAAACGTGACGCCAATGTATAAAGTTAATAAGGTTAAATTATTGCTGCTGTTATTATTAAGTTAAAAGTTAATCTAGTGTTATTGCTGGTGCCCTGCCATGAACCATGGCTCCAAAACAGTGATATGAACCGAACCGTGGCATAGGTGCATTGTTACACCCCTAGTAATAATCAATGCACACTATGCTGTAATGTTTTCCCAAAATGCTGCAAATACCACTATTATAGTGAAGACGTTGTCTATTCTGCTTAAAGCCAGAGATTTACTTGGGCAGAGTGAGACCGTTAGACAGCACCTGAAAGCGTCTCACGCTGAATGCGTGAGAGATGCCAACCCTGCTCTAGACAGTAGTAATGATGCTGACAATTCAGCTTTGATCACAGGAATAAACTACATTTAAAATACATAGACATAGAAAACAGCTGTTTTAATCTCACCATTCCCTTCATTTTGACCCCAAACTCAATTTAATTATTTTTTTTTATTAAGTGGAAGCGGTCGAAGACCACAAATACACCATTTTTTGAACCACAAATACACAATTTGTTTTACTGGATTCAAGTAGTTTTGTGATTGAAATTTTAAAAAGTAACAAATCCTTCCCTCGCAGGTCAATTTGACCCCCTTAAGGCCGATTTATACTTCTGCGTCGGACATGCAGCGTAGCCTCTACGGCGTGGGCTACACGTCGATTTTCATTTATACTTCTGCGTCATTGTCCACGTCGACGTGCAGATACACCTACAGAGGAAGCACGCGTAGCCCCGAGGGAGGGGTTCTGGCAGACCAATCACAGCGCTTGCGGTCCGCGTAGAATTGACGCGTTGTTGCATTTTTGGAGAGGTGCATGTCAGTCGTGCTACACACAGCCTATGGCGTACACTTGACGCAGAAGTATAAACTGGGCTTTAGGAATGAATGCAATGCTTCAGTACACATAGAAAAACACTACAAATTTACCAAAAATTATTGTATAAATGTCTCCATGTGTATCTGAAAGCGTTCTGAAGAGAAACTGCCTTTAGGACCCAGTGGAACAGCTCATTTGCTCCATATAGAGCTATAAGGCCATCCAGAGTCATGACTTATTATTGTTCCACAAGAGGACAGCAAAGACACCCAATGTGAGATATTTTGAGCTGAATTAAAAGGGTTATGCATGCATGACATTTTAAGTTATTTTGAAAGAATTGTTGAAAGATCGTGATGTGTTAAAATTATAATTTATTGCTAAAATTTAGTCATTAAAAAAAAATGCATTAAAAATAGAAAAATATCAAAATGAAATAAGTTTTCTGCTGGACCCCCAAAAAAAAATTTACTGTATTTTTAATCAAATAAATGCAGTCTTGTTGTGCACATTAGAGACTTTTGAAAGGTAGCGTAGTTGCTTTAAAATGTACTAAAATAAACTCTTCTTTAATCATGTTCGCAGATATTAATACCAGTATTATTCTGACAGCACATTTAGACTAAAATGCCATTAATTATATTTTAGTCACCTGAATTAGTTTAGTTTTAGTCGGCTAAATATCATCAGATTGTAGTCAAATAAATCTATGGTAAATTTAGTCTCCTAAAATCTAATGAGTTTAGTTCAACTGTAATGCAATAATTGAGTATTTAAGCATTACATAACCGACTGTTACTTTACTGACATTTTGACATAAGTGTGTTTTGACCGTTCAAGCGCAAAAATACATGAAAGAGCTACATTCATTTTTCTGCTTGTTTTTTAAAAACATCTATATCGTTTTATAATGTTGTATTTCTGTTTTAGTTCGTATATCAGGTTAAGCTAAAGCTTCAAATAAGTTTCAGTTAACATTTATTTAATTTCAAGTAATGAATATGTTTTAATGGTTTTAGTGAACTATTATAAGCCCGATACTTTATTGAATAATGCGTCAAATCCTGTTCTTAGTGTTTCCTCCTGACTATGAATTAAGTGGGAATGAAATGAAACGAGCTGGAAATACACCGGGACTCTTATTTTGAAATGCCTTACTATTGCAGTCCAGATGAGGGAGATCAAATATGCATTGTTACAACCGTCTAAATCATATTACTATATAAACATGGTAAAGTAAACATTGTCATTATTCCTCAGCATTAGTTCATAAACAATAACCTCTCATAAGTGTGTGTTATTCATTGACTGAGCCTGCAGAAGCACAACAGTGCCGTGTTTTCCCGCCGTTAGAGCCGCGCGTGTGCATCGGTTACACACAACATCAGTTCTGACGGGATCTCTTCCCTAATCGGCCCTCCCTAACATTTTCCTCATTTTTATTCATTGACGCATCATAGCTTTTGTCATCCAAAACTGGTTTTAATTTAGTTATAGTCTCGTTTTCGTCAGTGAAATATTATTCGTCAACAAAATGAACACAGATTAATGCTAGATTACTACCTTGGCGAGTGCCAGCAGTCTCTGTAGCTCTTCTCCAGGTTGCCACTTGTCTGCCCCCCTGTTGGGAGACTCTGGATTTGAGCTTTCATTCATGGCGGCTTGTTTAAAGAAACACCCGTGAATCCTCACGGTCAGATCCGACACTTTCCTCCAAACCCTGCTGCTTTGGAGGGCAAGCCACCATTTTCTGCCTCTTTCTCCTGCCAACCTTCCCACGATGCACCGCATCACCTGAGAGCCCGCGCTTAGCGCGGCACAAATAAATCTCAAACTGGAAAGAGCAGCGCGTCGAGCCCAACACAAAGTCCTGCCAATGCCCTCTATTACAGCTACAGCTGAACACCAGCTCCAGTCCAGGATCCGCCTCAAATCTCGTGTCAAGCCTGGAATATCTGTGACCTTGCAGAGCATGCGCATTCCAAAGTCATATAGCGCAATTCCCGATGATTCGACCGCGACTCCACAGCGGTGGGTCAAAGAGATGATGAGTTCAACAACCATATGGATGCAGGAAATGCACCAGGGACTGACAAATTCCGCCAGGAAATCCCGACACACCATGACCAGCTGGATCCCGTTTTTCCTTCGTGCACGGCTGTGATTGTGCAGATGCTGGTTCCGTCGCTTCACCTGCTTGTGTCTGCTCGGCCCGGAGGACGCAAGCCAGGATTTATGAGATGTGGAAGATGTCCACGATGGCGTTTGATCACAAGGCCCCTGCGCCAATCCGCTCTTCTTGGACTTTCCTTTCCTCCCGGTTCCAGCATTGCGGGACCTAGACTCCCCGTTGCCCCTCAACTCATTCTCCAATTCGTTTTTCCCTCCTCGTTCACATTTCTCCTTTTCAGCACTTCCATCTTCCACCTGATCCTTAGTTGTGGTATTTTGTTCTTCATTCTCATCTACTTCCAAATCAAAGTCTTCATCAGGGAATTCACAATCAAAATCATCGAACGCCTCATGTTCACAGTCAGGCCCATGAGGCGGCATCACATGACTGTCATTTCCGTGACACGGATTGGCCAGAGAAATGATGGGCGGCCCACAGTCCTCACTTTCCTCTACTGTATCCAAATGTATGGCCATGTCTTCCATCTTGCTCAGATATCCGCAGGGTCACTCCCTCACGCTTAAGACAGACATGGAAATATCCATCATGAGCTTCAGGGTGGCAGCAGACTTAGACATGCACGCAGTGTATTTAACAGCCGTTTCATATTCACGAATGAAACACTATACGGGGTCTTCAGCATGACCAGCATTGCAGACCACCAGAGATGGACATTTCCAAATCACAGCAGCATTCTGAACCCCTGCAAATGAGAAGAAAAATCTGTCAACATATGCTAAATACTAGACATGAACATAATAGCAGATTTCATGAAGGTCAATCTAAGACTCATTTAAGACCAAGTAATGAAAATGTAAGGAATAAAATGAAGGGAACTCAACATCAATGTGTTCTCTAAATGTAGATGTTTAAGGAGAAACACTTCAGAGTTCACATCTTCCAACACACTTCTGTCACTTTTTAATTCATTTTACTAAAAAAAAAAAGCTCGAAACCACTACAATATGGAAATAGCTTTTACTGCCCCTTCTGATCACACTGCAGAAAGTGGTTTCTCTTTTTCCAGCACAGATATCTAAAGATTCCTAAATCAAGACACATTTACTTCAGTTGCAAAATGCCATGAAATATGACTAAAACAAGAACAAATATCTGCAATGTGCTCAGAAAGATCAGCTTCATTTAGAAGTTTTGACAGATATTGTTTTAAGCATAAATCCGATATGCCGATACGGTGGCCAATATATCACGCATATCCCTAAAATGCATCTAGTTTAGATATCTGTATTTGAAAACAGGACACAAATACTGAGGAAGACATCCATTTTTTGCAATGCACGCAACATTTAATGCCGTGACTTTATGAATTTAAGACTTTCTGCTCTGATTTAAGGACCGTTTCAAGGCCTTAATTTGTGTAAGACTCGCAGAAACCCTGATAATATAAGACACCGTATGTTCAAGTATACGCTGACAAATTATACACTACAACATAAAAAAACAAACAATACAACTGTAAGGTTAAATGACGTAGAAGCTATAAATCAGTGTCATTTCTAATTCATTAAAGGCTGAACTGATAATCTTGAGATGCACTTAATAACTATAACGCAACAGTTTCCTATTGCACTATTCCATAAGATCATGAGGAGCGTGTTCCCCTGGTAACTTCGTCATTTTCAATGTTTCAAATACTTCTCAATTTTGATTGTGATGAGCTTAGATCAGTGGGATAAGTAAAAAAAAAAATCCCACGGCACGTCACTATATAAAAATATTACTAAATTCCACAAACATGCATTGCTCCAAATGGCATATTAAAACTGGATAATGTATTAAAAGTAGTACTCGCATTTACTTTGAAACTTAAGTCAGGTAGGAACACAATATGGTCACAGTATGATGTTGTCGGTGATGATAAACCAACAAATTTACATCGTCGCTGTCGGGCAGAAACCTCGTAAACACCGTCGTCGAAGTTGCGACCATTCGCGTGCATCGCATTGCGTTTTCATCAACTTACAGGACGTCACGTTTACTGTAGCTATATGGCTGCTCGGTTTTCTTATTGAAATCTAAAACAAAATATCATGATACAAAAGATGAGGCGCGGTTCACGGGATATTTAAAACCGTGTATTTGCTTCAACTAGAGTAGACGGCAAAGACTATTCTCCGTTCTTCAAATACAAAACAAAACAAAAAAACATTAGCCTTTACGGACTAATGTTTCTTGAGTAAAGAAAACGGGCGCACTTACTCAAACATCAGTGCTTTATTTACCCTTGCACTGCAAACAAGCAGAGATCTCAAAATCCAAACACTTCATTCAAAACGGAAGCGGGGTGGAGTTATGAGGTTTGACTGACAGTTTCATAAGCCAATGGAGTTACGAGGTTTAGTCACAACCTCCTTTACATGCTTTTTTTATTGGTTAAATATTTGTAACCCACATACATGGGTAAAGGATGACCAATACCATTAATTTTATAAAGCAAAACAAAAAAATTTGGAAATAGACCGCGCAATGATATATTCTTATTTGTAGCCTCGTTTACTTATTTTTGGGAATTTGATCAATTTTCTACGGCACAGAGGGTTGGGAAACACTGGCTTAGATAGAACTTAATGATATATTGTAAAATCCTAAAGAGAGAAAAATTCATTTGAAGACTTGAGCTACTGTTGCCTTCTAGGCCTATATTGAGATTTGTGGATTAAAATGTTTTTTGGTCAATGGAAGATTCTTTAATATCTTACAGTCGCTTGAACGTGTTCACAACCAAGCCGTGCTAAAATATAATGCATTCACAGTTTGTACCATTAACAAATTAATGGCTTAGGTAGAACTTTAAGATCTATTGTCATTTCATAAAGAGAAAAAAATAACTGGAAGACTCGAGTTACCGTTCCATACTATATTGTGGATTACATATATTTTTTTGTTGAAGTTTCTTAAAGGGATAGTTCACCCAAAAATGAAAATTAGCCCATGGTTTACTCTCCCTCAAGTCATCCTAGGTGTGTGTGACATTCTTCTTTCAGACGAATACAGTCGGTGTTAAGCTCAAGCACACTGGACGATTATCGCGCACGCTTAGCGCCGGTGTTTTTCGATGCATCTTTGTGGTCACGCCCATGTGATTTACTCTACGCGGAGTGAACGTGTAAATTCACTCCCTGATGCCGTTTTTGATTTGACTGCAGATCAAATAGGATTCGACAGAAACTCAAATCCTATTTGAGCAATTCCTCTCCATAACAACTCCTCCTTATGGAGATTGTTATGGAGACATTTGTCATAAAGTTCTTTGTGTTCAGACACCAAAGAGACCAGCAGCTCTACATTCATCTTGCCTCGTTGCATCTTCTTCTTTGTCTACTTACGTGTTTTACTGTAACTTCAGGAGCTCCAGGCACGTAAACACAAACGCCAATCTCATTGGTCGGCCAGTTTTTAACACGGCACATCAAACCCAAAAAAAAACAATGCCACTTTTACGCCTGCCGTTTTGCACATCGGTGCACACATTGTTTAGTCACGAGGCGTTAAACGTCAGCGATAAACGCATGTTATAATCGTCTTCGTGTGAACAAGCCATTTTACTAAAAAAAAAAAAAAAAAAAAAAAGCCTGGCTCTTCCAAGCTTTATAACAGCAGTTTCTGTTTTTAAGTCCTTAAAAGTGCATCCATCCATTATAAAAGTGCTCCACACAGTTAATAAAGGCCGTCTGAAGTGAAGCCATGTGTTTGTGTAAGAAAAATATACACATTTAAAACTTTACAAACTGTCGTAAGCGCGTTCACGAGAGACTGGTGTGCCAGCGCGTGGCGCTCCGGTGAGAATACGCTAGTTCTCGCGAGAACCAAGTTGTGTTTTGCTCTATCCTCCGCGCTTCCGCGCTCAACACCTGAACGCCAGTCTCTCATGAACACGCGTACCACAGTTAGCGGAAGTTAGACATTACAGTTTGTAAAGTTTTAAATGTGTATATTTTTCTCACACAAACACATGGCCTCACTTCAGACGGCCTTTATTAACATCATGTGGAGCACTTTTATAATGGATAGATGCACTTTTATGGACTTAAAAACAGAAACAGCCATTCACTGCCATTATAAAGCTTGGAACCAGGACATTTTTATACAACTCGTCTAACTTGTATAACTTGTAATCGTCTGAAAGACAAATTTAATATACACATAGGATGGCTTGAGGGCGAGTAAAACATGGGGTAATGTTCATTTTTGGATGAACTATCCCTTTAAATATCTTACTAAAATATGCTCAAATATAATGGATTCACAATTTGCATCATTGCCAAATATCTTGCGAGTTAACTAGACAACAAAACTCATATCACTGTTCGTGTGCTGCTCTAAATGACCTAAAGTTACACAGTTAACTACATAACCATCAGTTTTATCGAGGCCTTTTAGGAAGGGTTTTCAGAGCAATTAAAACATGTCAGATCCATGACAGTCGTAGAAGAGAATGAAATGTAAACATGTCTGGAACTTACTGAACTCTCTGCGCTGCTAAGGTGCGCGAGTGTCGACTCCTCACCTGCTGTCGACTGAGGTAAACCACACGGTGGTTGTGTTTTCGTGAATGTCTGTGTTTAATAACCTTTATGATGCTTTAATCTCTTCATTTACGATGCTGTTTTGCTTTAGCAGGCATGCTAACTGAAGAACAGCTACAGCTAGCTGTGCTGCCTTACGGCACTAAAACAACAGTGTACGGGCAGCAAAGTCGATCTCAGGTGTAATATGAGCTCGAAGCAGCTCGGCATGTTTTCTCACCTATCTTTAACTGCTTTCACTGTCCTTCTCTCTTCAATCCAGTTCACTTCCGAGCACAGCACACGAGCCTAACGTCACTTCCGTGTAAGTAACCCTTTCCTGTCATCCGTTAACACGAGGCACGGGATGGCGTCACGATTGGCTACGTGGTCGTAGAGCGTGAAAGTGTAAAGTTTTGTTTATTATTGATAATATTAACTGGAAAGCAATCCTCTTTTAATATTGTATTAATTATAAAATTAAAGAAATACATTTTTTAAATTATTGCATACCATCTAGCCTACCCTGTTAAAGGTGCAGTGTGTAATATTTATGAGGATGTATTGACGGAAATGCAATATAATATACATAACTGTGTTTTCAGTGGAGTATAAAGACCTTACATAATGAACCGTTATGTTTGTATGACCTTAGAATGAGGGTCAGTGTAGCCATTCTGCGCCGTCATGTTTCTACAGTAGCCCTAAACGGACAAACTTCCCTACAGAGTCACTCTCTACTGTCTGGGGGTGCGTTCCATTCGACAGGGTCCCTGCGCAGTGGACTTCACTGACAATAATCGCTCATTTGGAATGCCCTGCAACATCATTAAAGAAAGGCAAAGACGGGGTCAGATTATATAACATAAATTAATATTGTAATTTACTTTCAGATGTAAAACCATATAATAAGCATATACATTTACAAAACACACAGTATGTATCTAAAAATATAATTGT
Source organism: Paracanthobrama guichenoti (assembly GCA_018749465.1). NCBI lineage: Eukaryota > Metazoa > Chordata > Actinopteri > Cypriniformes > Gobionidae > Paracanthobrama > Paracanthobrama guichenoti. Next base: position 5,379,256 of record JAGHMJ010000029.1, read on the forward strand.
CTCTTAGTTTTATTAGTGTACATATACCTGTATTGATTCAAGATTCAAGAGTTTTATTTGTCACATACACAGTTATATACAGAATATACAACCGGCAGTGAAATGTAAACAGGTCCGCTCCATGGACAGTGCAAATTCACAGTTAAAAACACAAGGAGGAAATTATATAGAAATAGAATAAAAAAGTACTATATATATATATATATATATATATATGTAAATTATAAATAATCAAGTAGAAAAAAATAAAGAAAGAAAGAAAACTGTAAACTTATAAATATGTGGTTAACAAATGTATAAAGAGTATAATGTGCAAACAGGTTTATAACAGGCTGTTACACAGTAACAGAAAGTGCAGTGCAATGTCAGTGTATCGATGGTCACGTGATGTTAAGTGACTGAGTTCAGGAGTCTGATGGCCTGGGGGAAGAAGCTCCTCCTGAGTCTCTCAGTTTTGGCCATCAGGCTTGGGCGCTTACCAGATGGCAGCAGCGTGAAATGAGGGTTTGCAGGGTGATTAGAGTCCTTGATGATCTTAGTAGCTCTACCTTTGCAGCGTTTGGTGTAGACGTCCTGCAGAGACGGGAGAGCTGACCCTGAGATACGCTCAGATAAGCGCACGACTCTTTGCAGGGCTTTGCGGTCATGACTGGTGCTGTTCCCATACCACGCTGTGATGCAACTTCAAATCTGACTATGAACAGATTTGAAGCTGCACCTGTCATTCAATATGGAAATACATTTTGATTTGGTTAACTATGCGTATTCTTAATCTGTGGTCTTTGAAGCGGTCTCATCTCATGCGCTTTCAAGTGCAGCTGCATAGTAAACATTCCTGAGGTAAATAAAGTAAAATTGTGTCAGCTGTATCTCAATACTTTTAATTTGTTTACATATTCATAAAATATAACATGCAAATGTAACAGTTATTGCCATAACATTCATAAATACTCTACTTTGTATAATAACTATGAATATTCAAATGCATATGTAAACTCCTCCATTGCAGAGCTGTTTAAAAACTCCTCCAATGGCTCCGCTCCAGCGTTAGTTCAGACAGGTGATGCGACGCGCAATGACAGACGGGTGATATTTACTCTCCACTTCCTGTGAAGTGATGTCTCGATGTTCCCTTCTTCCCTACGCCGTTTGCAGTACCCTTCAAACTGGACGTGTTCGCTCCCTTTAGATTGGAATCTCACTTAAGATGGCGGAATACTCAGGGAAGTCCACTTCGCAGTCCACTTACAGTCGAATGGGCCGCACCCTCAGATGACGACATCTTTGTCCTGTGTCAGCCACCGTAGCTTCTCTATGTGCTCCGAAAGGGAGGGGTGAGCGGTTGCAATTCACAACATCACCACTAGATGCTGTTAAAATCTACACACTGCACCTTTAAATAATTGATTTCCAATTCGCCCTCAAATTGATGATTTATGCTATTGTTGACTCATTCGTTTTTTTATTGTAAAATTGGCATAATTAATTTTTTATTTAGTTAAAATTAAATAGTAAATACTAACAAAGTTAGTTAACAAAGTTCTTGAATACACTGTTAATTTGTTTACATTGCTGCCAAAAAATGTAATACATAAACAAAAATGCTTAAATTCATCCCAAATGTTTATAGTGGAATTTGATTGTTTGTTGTCTTCTCTGAAATTGTAAAAAAGTCATAAACATGCATAAAATATTATGGCCGCTTGTGCAGTGTGCACTCATCTGAAGCGCCCAAATATTAAGTTATCTTTCAAGTCTTGCGCACAAATTCACACACAAACAAAATTGTCAACATTCCGGTCTTGGCGAGTATCCTAGCGAACATAGTAGGTTACGTCTTAAGTAACGCGCAAACAGTCGATGAAGATGTGTGTTCATATGTAACAGTATGAACTGAATCTGTGCATTATGTCTTAACGCCTTTTCCTGCTGTGTGTTTTTAATGTTAATCAACAGAAACTACAGAACTCACTCACTGCTCTTGCCTGAATAGCTTTTGTAACTTCAGGAATGATTAATCTTTAATTATACAGCGAAGATTATAATGTGCAATGCTATTTTATATTTGATCACTTTATTCAATTTCTGTACCTGAAAAAAGCACTGTTTATTTTATATGCATGTTTGCTCTATTGTGTATTTGTGCTGTTGCTTGTAGTTGGATTATTTGTTCTTATTTTGTTTATTTTTATTTGACAAATGTCCTAATTACCCTGAACATAGAACATACCGTACCGAAACCGTGACACTAAAACCGTGATACAAACCAAACCGTGAGTAATTTGAACGTTCCACCCCTAGCATCCATTTACTATACTACACAAAAAAGTAGGCCTAATCTACACTCACCTAAAGGATTATTAGGAACACCTGTTCAATTTCTCATTAATGCAATTATCTAATCAACCAATCACATGGCAGTTGCTTCAATGCATTTAGGGGTGTGGTCCTGGTCAAGACAATCTCCTGAACTCCAAACTGAATGTCAGAATGGGAAAGAAAGGTGATTTAAGCAATTTTGAGCGTGGCATGGTTGTTGGTGCCAGACGGGCCGGTCTGAGTATTTCACAATCTGCTCAGTTACTGAGATTTTCACGCACAACCATTTCTAGGGTTTACAAAGAATGGTGTGAAAAGGAAAAACATCCAGTATCACGCGGCAGTCCTGTGGCGAAAAATGCCTTGTTGATGCTAGAGGTCAGAGGAGAATGGGCCGACTGATTCAAGCTGATAGAAGAGCAACTTTGACTGAAATAATCACTTGTTACAACCGAGGTATGCAGCAAAGCATTTGTGAAGCCACAACACACACAACCTTGAGGCGGATGGGCTACAACAGCAGAAGACCCCACCAGGTACCACTCATCTCCACTACAAATAGGAAAAAGAGGCTACAATTTGCACGAGCTCACCAAAATTGGACAGTTGAAGACTGGAAAAATGTTGCCTGGTCTGATGAGTCTCGATTTCTGTTGAGACATTCAGATGGTAGAGTCAGAATTTGGCTTAAACAGAATGAGAACATGGATCCATCATGCCTTGTTACCACTGTGCAGGCTGGTGGTGGTGGTGGTGTAATGGTGTGGGGGATGTTTTCTTGGCACACTTTAGGCCCCTTAGTGCCAATTGGGCATCGTTTAAATGCCACGGCCTACCTGAGCATTGTTTCTGACCATGTCCATCCCTTTATGACCATCATGTACCCATTCTCTGGTGGCTACTTCCAGCAGGATAATGCATCATATCACAAAGCTTGAATCATTTCAAATTGGTTTCTTGGACATGACAATGAGTTCACTGTACTAAAATGGCCCCCACAGTCACCAGATCTCAACCCAATAGAGCATCTTTGGGATGTGGTGGAACGGGAGCTTCGTGCCCTGGATGTGCATCCCACAAATCTCCATCAACTGCAAGATGCTATCCTATCAATATGGGCCAACATTTCTAAAGAATGCTTTCAGCACCTTGTTGAATCAATGCCACGTAGAATTAAGGCAGTTCTGAAGGCGAAAGGGGATCAAACACAGTATTAGTTCCTAATAATCCTTTAGGTGAGTGTATAGTTATATAGGCAGTTCTGTAAAGTTATACTAAAAATGTAAAAGCATTTGTAAAGTATCAAATATGAACGATGAATGATAAAAAGCAGCAAGTCAATCTTTTAAAAACCCAGTCAGCGTGTGCAGATCAGACTGACGTGAGGTGCCGGGGAATCCCGCTGCTCAAGCCGCGTCACTGAGCAGTGATCACCGCCCACGGACACGGTGATCTCCGGCACTCACCCACAGCTAACGGGCTGCATTCATATTTGCTCGTGTGTTAAATCAGCTGCTTATTATGATTGGGCTCTGTAATGCTGTTTAGCTTCCTATCCTAAACATTTTACAGAGACATGAGCTTAAACAGTGAAACGGACAGAATTCCCCCTGCTGCGAGAGTCGGAGAGAAAGGCGCTTCCCCCTGAGCTCAGACCGGAGAGGAAGGCTCTTATTCGGTCAGATGGCGTGCCGCAGTCCGCCCACGCGTTTCTCGCGCCCACACAGGCAGCGAAAGGAGCGTCATTAACTCACCGCTCCTGCCAGCACAGCAGAGCACAGCCGAGACAACACAAGAGTTTCAAGAACATTTCAGTCCAGTCTCACATCTGTAGAATAAGGTCTAACAAGCACAGAAAATAAATATAAATTACGTGTTTACGCGTAAAGTCTATAAAAATAGAACGGAAAGTTTGATAGGCTTTGAACTGAGTTGCAGCAGCGCAAATCTAATAGAGTCCGTCGTTTCGGTGACTGAAGCTGAAGTTTCTGCTGGATCCTGTCCTGGAAGCCTCTCGAGGTGAGTAGTATAGGCTACACAACTCTCACGAGCCATGCGCATTCTGCAATTACTCTCTTAAAAACAGTGGCATTTATGATTCAACTGAGAACTTTTAACATTCAACCTTTCCACTGCACAAAAGATACTTTATATATGATAAAAGGGTTCTTTAGATTTTGTAAATGTTCTTCGTGCTGAGACAAAAAATGGTTCTTTTAAATGGTTCTTCTATGACTGACTTTTGGAACCTTTATTTTTTTAAGTGTGTTGCTATATTATAAATCATCACAGGAAAACTACTGTAGGCTGTATTTAACAACACAACTCAGCAACACTACTGCTGGATATGAATGTCTTACACAAACTAGCCCATTATTTGTGCATTCGAAGAATTTTAAGAGATGTAGCCTGTATGTTTTACAATAACTGTAAACAATAAATGTTTTTTGCCAGGGGGGAAATGCAGCTTAAGGCTAAAAGGGCTTTGATTCACTTTTTTTTGTTTGTTTGTTTTTGTTTTGTGGGCAATATTAGATTGAATTAAACCGATCTCTTACATGTGTGAATACATCAGTGTAGTTGAGAGAAGGATGAAATAATGAAGCTTTCACAAACCAAATCTGTCTCTAGCTATTATTTTGTAGGGGAGAGAGATTTTTAAAAAGCAGAAGAAATGAGAACAACCATTACTGCACATTACACTCTTAAAGGGACGGTTCACCTACATTTTCTCACGCTGAAGTTCTCTCTTTGTGAGTGCAGCCTCTGCTATTGGAGGCAGATAATATAGTTTTTTGGACCAAAAAAAAATAATTTCTTGCTCTCGCTCGTCCATATATAGGCCTAATGGCATTGAATATCGACCAGCATCAAGCTTTTTAAAAAAGAATGGTCCCATGCGACACATGTCATATAAAATTCAAGTGTTCTGGCGGTATATGATTGTCTGGCTATCACCAGATCAAGCACAATCTTTTAAAGTCCTCATGAAATCAAAATTGACCCTATTTACTTTGTTAGCACATATTAAAGGTCTTAGGGTGAACAATTAATCCGTGCAAGTTAATACACAGAAAAAAGTAGTTTGTTGTGGTAATCTTTAATCAAAATCTGAAAAGTAACTTCCAGTCTGGAAATGGCGTTCCTTCTCGGATGATGTCAGTTTGACGGCTTAGGTTTGAATATCCTTAACCACTCTGCTCCAGCCGTTAGTCTGCTATGAGCTGAGAGATGGAGAGGAGGAGCGCTGAAGTAAAACCCTGCCCTCTATTCAGTATTCCCTTTCACTTGGAAATAGCATAGCACTGAAGCACTGAAGAAAACTCACTCGCTACTTCCGGTTCACTGGGACTTTAAGATTGAACATTGCTCTGGGGAGTCTGCTCTGTATTTTCTCCTGCACAAGAGGCGTGATCAACGGCATAGTTCAAATGACTGTACGCAATTGGATAGTCCTTCAACGAATCAGACCAACGATCCATCGCTTCTCTATCCGTCAATGTGTTAAACCCGCCAATAGTGTGCCAGGTGGATAAGCCGGTATGTGATTGGCCCCCTGCAAATTTGTATAACAGAAGCAGGATAAAAGTATGTACAGGTTTTCAGCCTGAGCTGCAATGCGAAATTAAATCGCCGGCAGATCGCGCTGGGTTTACCCAGTCTAGGTATATGATGGAGTTTGGTGAAAAGCCAAATCAAAATTGTAACATATTATTTTACGAAAATCCTGACCTTGGCCGTTGTTCTTCTGTGCACGGCTACACGTTCATGAGATTCTATTAGTGATATATTAGTGTAGCACACTACTTATACAGCTAGTAAGCGAACAATGTCCTGGAGCATCTGTGCTATGTTGCTTAAACTATCTTTTGAATCTAACTGTAATTATTTACCACATCCAGGTTCCAGGTTATAATATGCAAAAGTCTAAATATTAATCTCTTAATTTTGCAGTAAGAAGTTAGATTTATCAAAAATAAAGGCTTAAACATCTAAAAAATGCACATTTAAGGGGATACTCTTTTAGTGAAAGTTTTCAGACAGCTTTCAAAATGGCCGCCAGACAGTGTGAACACATGGATACCCGTATCTCAGTGATCAATGGTCTGATTAGCTTGATATTACAGGAGGTATATAGTAACAAACACATCATTTGGTTAAGACATCAAGTAGGATGGTAAATAATTTTTTTCTTTTTATAATCTGAGCTCAAAGATAGTAGTGTGCTTAATGGGTACTTGAGCTTAATAGGTACGTTTACCCTAATTCTTTCCAGATGCAACGTAGAAGTGAGTCCAGTTAGCTGGGTTTTCTTCCACAAAAACAGGATAACTTTCTTAGCTACAATCATATTGAACAGGTAACCGTACCTTTGGACTTTGGACTATCGCAACAAAAAGGTATCGCATTCACGTCTGTCAACTGTCATCGGCCCTGTCCCCTGTCCCCTATCCCCTAAGCCCTTGTGATCTTCCTCCGAGTTCACACTATCGTGCCGTAATGCCGCTTAGACTGTCAGGCAGAAGTCTGTAGTGGAGCTTGTGGGATTGGCAAAAGTGTGCATTGAGGGTGTATATTGGGATTCGGAACACCCTATACAGGGTTGTGGACTTAAAGGTGTGGTATGTAGGATTGACCTAGTGGTTGAAATGGGTACTGCAGTCCAAATTCAAAATACTGGCGAGTGTTGGTTCCCGGCCCCCTCCGCCTCAGACTCGACACTCACGCGGGTTGCCTTTTTAGATCGGGTAGAATCTGAGATCTCTGACCCAGTTTGTTAGCTGGCTTCCATTGGAGCAATACACTGTGTACACTGTGAAATACTATTGGGTAAACTGGCGGCGTGCTGTATCATAGAGACCAAAACAAAAACAGACATTCCCACACGGAACGCACATTTCAAAGTAGAATAACTGACTGTAGCATTGTTTTCCTGAGAAACAGATGAATTTAGCATGTTTACATACATATCTACATATCTGCAAACATATGATGGTATTTTTATGCTTTAGTAAAGTGAAAAACTTACAAACAGCACCTTTAACAGACAATTGTAACTTACAATGGCCACCGTGTGCGCAAGACTGCAAGTGCGCATGAAGTGGGACAGGGTCATTCTGAATGTCATCTGACGAATGGAGTTCCGGTCCAGAGATATTCAACTTAGTTAAGAAAGTGCATAGATACTTTTTTGGGATTTATAGGCATAATTTCTGCCTAAAATGAAAGGGGACCTATTATGCCGCGATACAAGACGTAATATAAGTCTCAGGCGTTCCCAGAATTTGTCTGTGAAGAGTCAGCTCAAAATACCCCACAGATAATTGCAAATGCCCTGTTGTAAATGTCCATTTTTGAGTGGAAGAAAAACATGCTGTTTTTGTGCATGTATCTTTAAATGCAAATGAGCTGCTGCTCCGCCCCCTATCCAGAAGAGAGCGGAGTCTGTACAGTACCTCGGATACTCTGGCAAAAACTAAAACATCTGCTTTGTTTTGATGATCATCTCTATCGCGCTCACATCACACTGCAGTTCTTCATCATCATGAGAGTTTATGATCTGCATGCATTTAAAGTCATATCAGTCTAAACTTCTGATATATGGTTTTCTGAGCACACACACCTGAAGCACGCGCACAGAAAGCTAGACGCCAGATGGAGCGTTCCGTGAGTATTAAACTAAGTTCTCTGTCATGTCTTAATGCGCTTAAACTGTCAAATACACACAAGATTATGTCAAAAACACAAAGTTCAAATAAACACAGTCGGTTATGTTTGTGAACGTAAAGAAATCCCATGTGTATATTAGATCTGTGTTAAAGTGACAGCAACATAATATACAGTACCTCCTGCTATATCTGCTGATAATATGAATCAAACAACAAGAGAACAACAAAAAATCACTCACTGCTCTCAACTGAACTTTAGTAGCTTTAATAAGAAGACATTTCTTACTTGAATGCTCTGGCAAGGAGATAAAAATGGCGGACTGTGTACAGCTCACTGAGGGGTGGAGCTATGTGAATAGGGAGGAGTCTGTCAGCAGTCGTGGGCGGGGCCTGTGCTAATAGGGAGGAGTCTGTCAGCAGTCGTGGACGGGGCCTAAGCATATGTGACGTCCCACTGCTAGAATCTGCAAATGGCTTGTTCTGAGACACTGATTATGATTTATGGGGATTTTAAAAAAGCAGTTGGTGGTTTTTTATCATTATAGTGTGGTTGTGTACACACACTGCCGACACATTTATGTTCAAACCATGTAAAAGTGAATTTTGCATAATAGGCCCCCTTTATAACATGATGTTAGCTAACTGTTTGATTTGTGTATGTACATTTCTGAAATACATTACTTGGATAACAGATCACTCTAAATTGTAATGTAGACACATGCATTTTCTGTAAAGATGCTTTGACATTATATGTATTGTGAAAATCGCTGTACAAATAAATGTGACCTGTTCTGGCAAAATGAGTGGGAATACACAAGGGCTAATCTCGAGCTACAGGCAAAGCAAGTGAAAAATGTCAAATTTGAGGTTTTCACAAAAATGTATTCATTAAGTCATCGTCTAGCAATCCCAATGCACCAAATAGCAATAAAACATCTAAAAGTATCTTTATTTGTATGTTTTCTGAGCGGAAACACTGTACAATATTATAATGTCAAATTAATATTTCTTGCTGATTTATTTATAATACATTTATTATCCATGTAATAAGTGGCATAATGTTCTAGCAGCTGCTCAGCTAACGTTCAATTAAATGTTTCAGCTGTCTGATATTTATTCTGTATGTTTTTTATTGCAAGATGTCATCCTATTTCCTGTGCACACAACAGTTATACCATGATCACTCCCAGGATTTCATTTATCACAATTGTCTTACTTGCTTAGAAAATTCTAATAGTCTGGAGCCCTGTTTATATTTTAATGCAAGCACGTGCATAGCAAAAAACAGTCCGTTATGCTGATTTATACTGCAAACTTTTTATTGTTAAATTCACTATCATAATTATGAACACACTGATTTGTAGCGCAAATAGTTTTACTGTTTACTGCAATTTGCAAAAATTATTGGAGTGTTTTACAAGAAAGTACTATTTTAGACTTTCTACATCAAAATTCAATGTGTTACTTGCCATTTCTACACCCTTTTAATATACATGGTACTAATGACATGCTTTGTGGGAATCCTGTTGCAGCCATGTCACTACCACGGACGCTGGGCGAGTTGCAGCTCTACCGAGTTTTACAAAGGGCCAATCTGCTGATGTACTATGACACCTTCATCCAGCAGGGAGGTGATGATGTCCAACAGCTATGTGAGGCTGGCGAAGAGGAATTTCTGGAGATCATGGCACTAGTTGGCATGGCCACAAAACCCCTGCATGTGCGGCGCTTGCAGAAGGCCCTGCGCGACTGGGCAGCAAACCCAACACTGTTCAACCAACCGCTGACCACCAGTGTGGCTCCCTGTGGAGTCCCTCTCCTCAGGATCGACAGCACCAGTTCTGCTGGCTCAACGGTTATGGGTGCAAGAAAATCTTTAAGCAACGGTCAGCCAGGTTCTCCATGTGAAAGAGAGGAGGTTGGATCTTGCCTTACGCCACTCAGAGATAACAGTCCAAAGAGCCCCTGCTCACAGGCCTCTCCTGTACCTCCAGACCATCTGTACAGAGAAAAACTGTCCCCCATGGACCCTCACTGGCTCAGCCCTGAAATGTATGGAGCCGCTGAGTTAGATGAAGACCAGCCCATTCCCCCGTTGCCTTTCGCATGCCACTCGCGTCTTCTGGGTCCTCCGACGCCTACTTCTTCTTCCTCCTCTTCCACCTCGTCTGTGGCCTCTCCATGGCCTGGAGGTCAGCTGGACCCAGAGACCATTAAAGCCGTGGAGGAAAGCGTTGATCGGCTTCTAAGAACCATGCCACAAGCCGATCAAACTGAGGTGAAGACACTTTTGACACTCAATAAGAAAATGGCCAAGACAGTAGGACACATTTTCAACCTGGAACCTCATGACAAGAGCAAAGAGGAAGAGATACGCAAATACAGCCTGATCTATGGGCGTTTTGACTCCAAAAGGAGGGAGGGGAAACAGCTCACCCATCACGAGGTTTGTTAAAGAGAACATTTTGAAAAGGTTTGTCTTGACAAACTTTATGTTGGCTTCAGAAAGCCCAACAAGTTTGAATTAGTTTAATAAGCTTGAAGTAGTTTTACATTTGAAGTAGTTTTAAGTTTGTAGTAGTTTTAAGTTTGTAGTAGTTTTAAGTTTGTAGCAATTTTAAGCTTGTAGCAATTTTAAGTTTGTAGCAGTTTTAAGTTTGAAGCAGTTTGAAGTTTGAAGCAGTTTGAAGTTTGTAGTAGTTTGAAGTTTGTAGTAGTTTGAAGTTTGTAGTAGTTTGAAGTTTGAAGCAGTTTGAAGAAAGCCAGTTTGAAGTTTGTAGTAGTTTGAAGCCCAGCCAGCAGTTTTAAGTTTGTAGTAGTTTGAAGTTTGAAAGCAGTTTTAAGTTTATAGTAGTTTGAAGTTTGAAGCAGTTTTAAGTTTATAGTAGTTTGAAGTTTGAAGCAGTTTGAAGTTTATAGTAGTTTGAAGTTTGAAGCAGTTTTAAGCTTGAAACAGTTTTAAGTTTGTAGTAGTTTGAAGTTTGAAGCAGTTTTAAGTTTGTAGTAGTTTGAAGTTTGAAGCAGTTTTAAGTTTATAGTAGTTTGAAGTTTGAAGCAGTTTTAAGTTTGCAGTTGTTTGAAATTTGAAACAGTTTTAAGCTTGAAGTAGTTTTAAGTTTGAGGCAGTTTGAAGTTTGTAGTAGTTCTAAGCTTGAAGCAGTTTGAAGTTTAAGCTTGAAGTAGTTTTAAGTGTGAAGCAAGTTTAAGTTTGTAGTAGTTTGAAGTAATTTTAAGTTTTAAGCTTGAAGTAGTTTTAAGCTTGAAGTAGTTTTAAGCTTGAAGTAGTTTGAAGTTTGAAGCAGTTTGAAGTTTGAAGCAGTTTTAAGTTTTAAGCTTGAAGTAATTTTAAGTTTGAAGCAGTTTGAAGTTTGTAGTAGTTCTAAGCTTGAAGCAGTTTTAAGTTTAAAGTGGTTTTAAGTTTCAAGCGATTTTGTTTGAAGCAGGATTAGTTTGAAGGTTTTAAGTGTGAAGCAGTTTAATGTTTGTAGCAGGTTTATGTTCGCTGCAGGTTTAAGTTTGAAGCGGTTTTCTGTTAGAAAATTTTAAGTTTAAAGATTTTTAGTTTGAAGTAGTTTTAAGTTTAAAGGTTTTAAGTTTAGAGTGGTTTTACGTTTGAAGCCATTTTAAATTTGAAGGTTTTGTTTGAAGCAATTTTTAGTTTAAAGTAGTTTTAAGTTTGAAGTGGTTTTAAAAGCTTAAAATTGGAAGCAAAAAAATGTTGTATTGCAAAAGACTTGCTGAAATTGCGGTGGGATACGGGTAAAGTTAGGGACAGGTGTGGTGGTGTGGGTAAGTTTAAGGGTAGGGTTAGGGACAGGTGTGATGGTATGGGTAAGTTTAAGGGTAAAGTCAGGGACAGGTGTGGTGGTGTGGGTAAGTTTAAGGGTAAAGTTAGGGACAGGTGTGGTGGTGTGGGTAAGTCTAAGGGTAAAGTCAGGGACAGGTGTGGTGGTGTGGGTAAGTTTAAGGGTAAAGTTAGGGACAGGTGTGGTGGTGTGAGTGAGTTTAAGGGTAAAGTTAGGGATGGGTGTGGTGGTATGGGTAAGTTTAAGGGTAAAGTTAGGGACAGGTGTGGTAGTATGGGTAAGTTTAAGGGTAAAGTTAGGGACAGGTGTGGTGGTGTGAGTGAGTTTAAGCGTAAAGTTAGGGACAGGTGTGGTGGTGTGGGTAAGTTTAAGGGTAAAGTTAGGGACAGGTGTGGTGGTTTGGGTAAGTTTAAGGGTAAAGTCAGGGACCGGTGTGGTGGTGTGGGTAAGTTTAAGGGTAATGTTAGGGACAGGTGTGGTGGTGTGGGTAAGTTTAAGGGTAAAGTCAAGGACCGGTGTGGTGGTGTGGGTAAGTTTAAGGGTAATGTTAGGGACAGGTGTGGTGGTGTGGGTAAGTTTAAGGGTAAAGTTAGGGACAGGTGTGGTGGTGTGGGTAAGTTTAAGGGTAAAGTTAGGGACAGGTGTGGTGGTGTGGGTAAGTTTAAGGGTAAAGTTAGGGACAGGTGTGGTGGTGTGGTGGTGTGGGTAAGTTTAAGGGTAAAGTTAGGGACGGGTGTGGTGGTGTGAGTGAGTTTAAGGGTAAAGTTAGGGACAGGTGTGGTGGTGTGAGTGAGTTTAAGGGTAAAGTTAGGGACAGGTGTGGTGGTGTGAGTGAGTTTAAGCGTAAAGTTAGGGACAGGTGTGGTGGTGTGGGTAAGTTTAAGGGTAACGTTAGGGACAGGTGTGGTGGTGTGGGTAAGTTTAAGGGTAAGGTCAGGGACCGGTGTGGTGGTGTGGGTAAGTTTAAGGGTAATGTTAGGGACAGGTGTGGTGGTGTGGGTAAGTTTAAGGGTAAAGTTAGGGACAGGTGTGGTGGTGTGGGTAAGTTTAAGGGTAATGTTAGGGACAGGTGTGGTGGTGTGGGTAAGTTTAAGGGTAATGTTAGGGACAGTGTGGTGGTGTGGGTAAGTTTAAGGGTAATGTTAGGGACAGGTGTGGTGGTGTGGGTAAGTTTAAGGGTAATGTTAGGGACAGGTGTGGTGGTGTGGGTAAGTTTAAGGGTAAAGTTAGGGACAGGTGTGGTGGTGTGGGTAAGTTTAAGGGTAATGTTAGGGACAGGTGTGGTGGTGTGGGTAAGTTTAAGGGTAATGTTAGGGACAGGTGTGGTGGTGTGGGTAAGTTTAAGGGTAATGTTAGGGACAGGTGTGGTGGTGTGGGTAAGTTTAAGGGTAATGTTAGGGACAGGTGTTGTGGTGTGGGTAAGTTTAAGGGTAAAGTTAGAGACAGGTGTGGTGGTGTGGGTAAGTTTAAGGGTAATGTTAGGGACAGGTGTGGTGGTGTGGGTAAGTTTAAGGGTAATGTTAGGGACAGGTGTGGTGGTGTGGGTAAGTTTAAGGGTAATGTTAGGGACAGGTGTGGTGGTGTGGGTAAGTTTAAGGGTAATGTTAGGGAAAGGTGTGGTGTGGGTCAGTTTAAGGGTAAAGTTGGGGACAGGTGTGGTGGTGTGGGTGAGTTTAAGGGTAAAGTCAGGGACCGGTGTGGTGGTGTGGGTGAGTTTAAGGGTAAAGTTAGGGACAGGTGTGGTGGTGTGGGTAAGTTTAAGGGTAAAGTCAGGGACAGGTGTGGTGGTGTGGGTAAGTTTAAGGGTAAAGTTAGGGACGGGTGTGGTGGTGTAGGTAAGTTTAAAGGGTAAAGTCAGGGACGGTGTGGTGGTGTGGGTCAGTTTAAGGGTAAAGTTAGGGACGGTGTGGTGGTGTGGGTAAGTTTAAGGGTAAAGTTAGGGACGGGTGTGGTGGTGTGGGTAAGTTTAAGGGTAAAGTCAGGGACGGGTGTGGTGGTGTGGGTAAGTTTAAGGGTAAAGTCAGGGACGGGTGTGGTGGTGTGGGTCAGTTTAAGGGTAAAGTTAGGGACGGGTGTGGTGGTTTGGGTAAGTTTAAGGGTAAAGTTAGGGACGGGTGTGGTGGTGTGGGTAAGTTTAAGGGTAAAGTCAGGGACAGGTGTGGTGGTGTGGGTAAGTTTAAGGGTAAAGTTAGGGACAGGTGTGGTGGTGTGGGTAAGTTTAAGGGTAAAGTTAGGGACAGGTGTGGTGGTGTGGGTAAGTTTAAGGGTAGTGTCAACAGTGTAATTAAAAATGTAACTACAGATATTAATTACAGATGTAGCTGCATGCAAGTATTTTTTGTAAAATGTAAGTACAATGTAAACACATGTGTATACACAATAAGTGTGTTGTATCAAATGATTCATTTAAATGTTAGTACATAGTACTTAAGGCCACCTAATATAAAGTGGTTTAAAAGCTCAAAGTTTGAAAGTTTTAAGTCTCACTGATAGATTGCTATGTGGTTGTTAGGGCATTGCTATGGTGGCATTTGTTATGGTGTCCTGGGTGGATGCTAAAGTGTTGTTAGGGTGTTGCTATGCAGTTGCGAGGGTATTGTGGCTGGTTGCTTAGATACTGCTATGTGGTTGCTAGGGTATTCTGGGCGGTTGCATGGGAGTTGCTAGGGTGCTCTGGGTGGTTGCAATTTGAGGTGGTTATAATTTGAACAAACTGCAAAGATAGAAGTTGTAAAATGGACTGCACATTTTACACAACTAAAGTATCTTGTCTCAAGATATTCAAAATAAATTAAACTGATCTGCTGTAAATATAGTGGTGTTTGTTAAGTGAAGAATTACTACTACAGTATATTACTAAACTCCTAATCCTAAGTATTAAACCTTGACGTGTAACTCATCTTGCACCCTAGCTTGGGAGCTGATTGAGACGCAGCCCAGGTGTAACATTTCTGTTGCTCAAAAATACCCTTTCATTCAACCCATAGATTCCTGTAAAATTTTAAATTTTAAAATACAAGATGTTGTTGTAAATATTAAAGCTACTTTAAAAATTACAGCAGTTGTTTACATTGTTTAATGCATTTTATAGATTACAGTTTTTGCCATGACTTAAGCACTTTGATAGAGCTCAGATGATCCGCTAAAATAACATCAAAGTGTTGATTCTTGTATTTCTACTTTCAGATGCTCATCAATGAGGCGGCAGCTCAATTCTGCATCCGTGACAACGCTCTGCTGTTACGCAGAGTTGAACTGTTCTCATTAGCACGACAAGTGGCGAGAGAATGTGCCTACACCTCAACATTGAAACATAACAGGTCAGGAACAACTCTTACTGTGACTTTGAATTTTGTTCAAAAATGCATTTTTTTTGTAGTTGTTACATATATTATGGTTTGAATGTTATAGATACAGACATACAGGTGAATGCATACACAGCATATACAGCTCAAGAAAAAATTAAGAGAAAAAATTGACAATTTTAGGTATGTGTTTGAGCAAACTGAAATGTTTTGTTGTATTATGTAAACTAGTCAAAACATTTCTCCCAAATTCCAATTAAAAAATGGGCTGGTTGCAGTGTTTTCAGACCTCGAATAATGGAAAGGGAAGTGTTCAGCAATCAGTATTTGGTGGAATAACTCTGATTTCCAGGCACAGATTTCATGCGTCTTGCATGCTCTCCACCTGATTTCAGTTGAGTGACTTCATGCAATTTCTGGAGCAAAAGTTTTGTTTGATGCTTTTGGTCATCCATCATCCTCTTGATCACATCCCAGAGGTTTTCAGTGGGGTTTAAGTCTGGAGATTGGGCTGGCCGTAACATGAGAATAAACCTCATTGGTTCTTGCGGAAGCTCAAACGTGCTGCGTAACATGAGAATAAACCTCATTGGTTCTTGCTGAAGCTCAAACGTGCTGCGTAACACGAGAATGAACCTCATTGGTTCTTGCTGAAGCTCAAACGTGCTGAGTAACACACGAGAATGAACCTCATTGGTTCTTGCCGAAGCTCAAACGTGCTGCGTAACACAAGAATGAACCTCATTGGTTCTTGCTGAAGCTCAAACGTGCTGAGTAACACGAGAATGAACCTCATTGGTTCTTGCTGAAGCTCAAACGTGCTGAGTAACACGAGAATGAACCTCATTGGTTCTTGCTGAAGCTCAAACGTGATCCTCATTGGTTCTTGCTGAAGCTCAAACGTGCTGCGTAACACGAGAATGAACCTCATTTGTTCTTGCAGAAGTTCAAATGTGCTGCGTAACACGAGAATAAACCTCATTTGTTCTTGCTGAAGCTCAAACGTGCTGCGTAACACGAGAATGAACCTCATTGGTTCTTGCTGAAGCTCAAACGTGCTGCGTAACACGAGAATGAACCTCATTGGTTCTTGCTGAAGCTCAAATGTGCCTCGTAACACGAGAATGAACCTCATTGGTTCTTGCTGAAGCTCAAACGTGCTGCGTAACACAAGAATGAACCTCATTGGTTCTTGCTGAAGCTCAAACGTGCTGCGTAACACGAGAATGAACCTCATTGGTTCTTGCTGAAGCTCAAATGTGCCTCGTAACACGAGAATGAACCTCATTGGTTCTTGCTGAAGCTCAAACGTGCTGCGTAACACGAGAATGAACCTCATCGGTTCTCACACGTCAAGTGAACATGCTTGAGCTTCTGTTTACCACACCTACATTAATTCTGTTCATCATATAAAGTGATCGTGTCTCTTCAGAAAATTTGGACTAAACCATTCAATTCATATGGATTAGTTTCACAATCTCTTTATTAACTTTTGAAGCGTCAAAGTGGTAGTTGCGTGTCAGATTTCATTAAAATATCTTAATTTGTGTTCTGAAGACGAATGAAAGTCTTGCAGGTTTGGAACGACATCAGGGTGAGTAATTAATGAGAGAATTTTCATTTTTGGATGAACTAACCCTTTTAGCACAGATGAATCAGACAGATTGTGAAGACCCAGCCCAATCTCCAGACCGGACCCCAATTGAAAATCTCCAGAATGTGATGTGAAAGACAGGTGGAGAGTGTTCCAAGATGCATGAAAGCTGGGATTGGGTTATTCCACCAAATATTTCTTTCCAAACTTTTCCTAAGTTAAAACATCAGCATTGTGTTGTTTTAAAATGAATATGAACTTTTTTTCTTTGCATTCTTTGACTTCTTTTGAAAATTTGAACTGTTGAGATAGAGACCACAAATTTGAAGATTTAAAGGGATAGTTCACCCAAAAACGAAAATTCTGTCACCATTAATTCACCCTCATTTTGTTCCAAACTTGTATGAGCTTCTTTCTTCTGCTGAACACAAAAGAAGGTATTTTGAAGAATATGGGTAAGTGAACAGTTGATGGACCCCACTGACTTTCACAGCATGGAAAAAAAAAATACTATGGAAGTCAATTGCAACTGTTTGGTTTCCGACATTCTTCAACTCATACTCAACTCAACTTGAGGGTGAGTAAATGATGACAGAATTTTCATTTTAAGGTGAACTATCCTTTTAACTATTTACCTCACAGTTCCCTTTCAGTCGGTCACGTTTGACGTTACGTCGACATCACCAACGTATTGGGATCCCAATATGTCGGTGATGTCGACGTAGCGTCTCCGTTCCCTGAACAAGGATTACATGCGTAACCGAGGCATTTTTTGTGTTCAGTGGTTTATCCAACAGTTTCAGCAGAAATATGATGATATTATCATTTTAATTTGAAGGAGAGAATTCACATTTATAAAGGTGTAGTGCATTAGGCTGAGCAGAATCTCTTCAATTTATTAAATCTCTTTCAAAGACATAAAATAAGTTTGAATCAAAGAGAGGAATTTATTGGAGTGTAGCAAATTCTTTTGAACCAGTGTTATCTTCTTGCACTTTTACCTTATAAATCCTTATCCCAATGTACTGTTTGTGTGACCTGGTAACATGCTAACTAAAATGTATGAAAATAGTCTAATAAATACATCTGACATAATATTTTAACTCATAAAGGAAAAACAGATTTGTGCAATTTGACATTTGACTCAAAAGCTTAAAGTTACTGAGATATAGCCATTTTGACAAATTTCCTGTGTGACAGCAAGCCCATTGACGTTGCAACACGTTCTCACTCCCAACTCGTCACATATCATCTTGACGCTTGGTCAGGACCCCACAGGGTACCCCTTTAGCGTCATTTTTTTTTGACGCACATGGTACTCAATAGATTTCAGTTGTTTGCCGAATGCGTCAGATCAAGACGCATTTCATTCTTTGCATTTGTAAAAGTAGACATGATTTTATGAATGTTTATAGGCTACTTTTATATTTTGGAGCAACTAACCCCACTCCTACCCTAAACCTACCCGCTTCTCAACAATATAAAACACGTAACAGTACAGTCACAGGTATTTATTGCAAAAACTGACCAAAAACAGTATAAAAGTATTAACTCATGTTGCATTCTTCTGAAGTCATACGATATCTTCATGTGAATAACAGAGAGGATCTTAATGTTTTAATCGCTGAAATTATGATCCCGCCGCTCCGTGAACGCATTCATTCATATCTCATTCAAAAGATACACCGACTCTTGAGCAATCAAAGCTGACGCGACGTTTCTTTGAGCGGTAATTTTTGAATGTGTTCATGATCTTCGGCGGATGGAGACGAGGATCGCTTTTGGGGTCGTATCTGCAGTCGTATCTGCCTGTTATATCCTGTGTTTTATATCATATAATTAATGGGTAGGTTTAGGAATGGGGTTGGGTTACGTGTTCAAACGTGTATAAATAGCGTAAATAAAAATAAATAAATAAATGATGCTGGCTGATTAAATTGAGAATCACACTCCAACATGTCATAATGGCAAAATCATAACCCAATACATAATTTCATCATTCCCATGCCCAACGCGTCTGTGTATGCATCCAAAGGATTCTCATTGAAATCAGTGGGGCACCTGCGCGTCAGAAAATGATGCTAAAGGGTTCCTGAGCAAGCATCAGTATGAGACGAGTTGGGAGTGAGAACGTGCACTTTGAATATTGAATAGAATGAGTGTTTGACTTCATTACTGTGACCTTTTTTTAAATTCTGAGCTGGGAATCTGAGCTGAGTTTGTTATATTATCATCTTAGGACATACTCAGATGATTGTACTGCCTCTGTTGACTGTACTGCTCAGAAGAGAATCAAGCTTGATGTAAGTACATCAAGATATGTGTCTGTTTATGCATTTGGGTGTACAAGCCTTCTAGAAACATGCTCAGGTGAAGTATTTATTAAATGACAAGAGAAGTAATAGGAGATGGAAATAAAGATCTAACGTTAATCATTGCTTAGTGAAGGATTGAGAGTTACTGTAGCTTTACATGGGGTTAAATACACTGTAAGAAATTATATGATCAATAATTTATGACAAACTACACTCACCTAAAGGATTATTAGGAACACCATACTAATACTGTGTTTGACCCCCTTTCGCCTTCAGAACTGCCTTAATTCTACGTGGCATTGATTCAACAAGGTGCTGAAAGCATTCTTTAGAAATGTTGGCCCATATTGATAGGATAGCATCTTGCAGTTGATGAAGATTTGTGGGATGCACATCCAGGGCACGAAGCTCCCGTTCCACCACATCCCAAAGATGCTCTATTGGGTTGAGATCTGGTGACTGTGGGGGCCATTTTAGTACAGTGAACTCATTGTCATGTTCAAGAAACCAATTTGAAATGATTCGAGCTTTGTGACATGGTGCATTATCCTGCTGGAAGTAGCCATCAGAGAATGGGTACATGGTGGTCATAAAGGGATGGACATGGTCAGAAACAATGCTCAGGTAGGCCGTGGCATTTAAACAATGCCCAAATGGCACTAAGGGGCCTAAAGTGTGCCAAGAAAACATCCCCCACACCATTACACCACCACCACCACCAGCCTGCACAGTGGTAACAAGGCATGATGGATCCATGTTCTCATTCTGTTTACGCCAAATTCTGACTCTACCATCTGAATGTCTCAACAGAAATTGAGACTCATCAGACCAGGCAACATTTTTCCAGTCTTCAACTGTCCAATTTTGGTGAGCTCGTGCAAATTGTAGCCTCTTTTTCCTATTTGTAGTGGAGATGAGTGGTACCCGGTGGGGTCTTCTGCTGTTGTAGCCCATCCGCCTCAAGGTTGTGCGTGTTGTAGCTTCACAAATGCTTTGCTGCATACCTCGGCTGTAACGAGTGGTTATTTCAGTCAAAGTTGCTCTTCTATTAGCTTGAATCAGTCGGCCCATTCTCCTCTGACCTCTAGCATCAACAAGGCATTTTCGCCCACAGGACTGCCGCATACTGGATGTTTTTCCCTTTTCACACCATTCTTTGTAAACCCTAGAAATGGTTGTGCGTGAAAATCCCAGTAACTGAGCAGATTGTGAAATACTCAGACCGGCCCATCTGGCACCAACAACCATGCCACGCTCAAAATTGCTTAAATCACCTTTCTTTCCCATTCTGACATTCAGTTTGGAGTTCAGGAGATTGTCTTGACCAGGACCACACCCCTAAATGCATTGAAGCAACTGCCATGTGATTGGTTGATTAGATAATTGCATTAATGAGAAATTGAACAGGTGTTCCTAATAATCCTTTAGGTGAGTGTATGTATTTACATTGCTTTAACTCATTAAAATAAGTTAAGCAATTTTCAACTTTTTTTTTATAAGTTATACATGATTCAGCTCATTTATGTCAGTTTAATGTAATTTGTGTTGAAATGACTTAAACTTCCAAGTTGATTTTTTTTTTTTAAGTCTCACTCCCGCTGGATTCTGTCAAAACATTACTTTTAACTTTTAAGTTGTACAGTATGTTATATAATCTGAGTTTATGTATGGCATACATAAGAATATAATGGCTCAGAATATAATAATATTCCTGTATTTTTAAAAGAAACTGAAGGTGGATGTTATATAGGGTCTGTTATTGAATGCATTACTGCAAAAAGAAAAAAACACCTGCAAGGCCTTGAAGAGAGCCATACGGAAGCCCTAAGAGGCCATGGATTATTATCTTGTTTTCTCGTGATCACAACTGAATTTTCTTGTGATATCGAGATGACAAAAGTTGTTATTTTTACAATGATTGTTTGATTCTGAAACACACTGCACCGGGAGTCTACTGTTGCTATTGTAATGAACGCAACCGTCACGTGCATCCGATCGACAGATAAACCAATGCGCTCTGGATATTTCAGCAAAAAGTTTGCTTCGCTTAATAAAGCCTACAATAAAAAAATATAGGCTGTTCAATCAATGTACACTAAACATTTTGGGCCCTATCATACACCCAATGCACCGCAAGTGTTTTCTGCTAATCTCAGCCGGACGCAGTTCTCATGTTCACGTCCAGCTCCACGGTGTTTAAATATCAAATGCACTGGCGCATCTGTTAACCCATGGGCGTCTGGTCTGAACACCAGGTGTGTTTAGGAGCATTGTTGGAGCGTTGCTATTGTGAGGAACTGAAAACCACTGACCATTGACCAACACAAACCTTCTCTAAAGTCAATAGTGCAGTATTTGTGTGTTATTTAAAGGGTGTGTTAGTAATATGAGCCTATAGGCGGTGCACAACACTCTGCTTATTACATACACAGGGATGTGCAACAGCACACACACATGCCAAATATTAAAATTAAAAGGATTCCTCTTTGGAGAAGCGTTCGATCTGTCAATACTCCATGGTGCGAGCACAATTGGCTTTTAAAGGGAATGGGAGATGAGACTCTGATTGGTTTATTGCATGTTACGCCCGAAACACACCCATGACTCATTAAGTTTACACCTGGTCACTTCATGTGTTTTCTCTGATCGGATGGCTATTCGATCATTAAAAGACCAGGGGTAAATGTCCTCCAAAACGCATTCAAGATGGATTTAAATTCAATTGCTCAAACCACTTCAGGAGGTGGTCTGGGCCACATTCCAGATGTGAAACTGAACAGGTCTAAATGCATCTGGTTGTCGAAACCACATATGTAAATTTTACTCCTCCCAACAATGCTAAAAAATAAATGTGTGAGAGCGTGTTATAGGCTGTATGTCATGGTATAACCAGTTATGACGGTGCTACTGCAGCACGCATTGAACAGATGATTATCTCTTTATCAAGCCAATGCACAAACTACCGCAAATAAAACCAAAAGTAAGCCACAGATGCTCAACACACAATCATCTTCAGTAAAAGTAAAGAAACTAAATGATCTTACCGGTGCTTAGGTCGCTCTCACTCCTATTGTAAAACAAATCTTTGATTTTGAAATTAGCTGATGATTAATAAAATGCAGCTCATATCTGTTGTTTTCAGTGACGTGAACTCCATTAAATCTGCATAGCGCGGGAATGGAAGATCGGATTTATATCTGTTTTGCCGAGGCACATTTATGTGACCAAGTGTAAATGAAATCGTTTTGATAAATCAGATAACTATCTGACCAGTAAAAACACATGAAGTGACCAGGTGTAAACAGGCCCTAAGAGACTAGGGACAACCCTTTTGGACCATGCGTCTGGCGTGCTAACCGTTTTTGTTCAACTAGCAAAAGTGGATTCTAAGTGCACCTGCTCAGCTTTACACCATGAGCTCAGATCGGTAAAATGGGTCCCCTAATTTGTGTAATTAACATGTTTCAATGATCTAACAACTAATATGATCTAATATTTGATGTTTTTATACAATTTTGTAGATTTGAGTAGCAAATAACATTATTTTAAATATTTTTACACAAAGGTCATCTTAATGATTTTCAGTTTTTCAATGAAGGAAGAATATGTAAAAGTATGGTATTTGGGGTAAACAAACAAACTCATCGGAGATTCTCTCAGATTGCGTCTTTGTCATTCGTGTGAACGAGCACCGATTCTCCTCTGAATTCGGCCATTTGTCAGCGATTTCACAAAAACTGTCGGCAGTGAAAATCTGGGCTAAAATCGTGCCGTGTGAACTCTGCATAAGGGGGACACTGTATATAGTAACACAGGCCATCAGTTATATTCCGTTTTATACTGCCACCTGTTGTCGCAGTTAACAATATTCCATGGCCTCTTTAATAATCCATGTGCTTCTGTAAAGCGAGCCTCAACCCAACACGTTCTCACTCCCAACTCATCACATATTGACGCTTGGTCAGGACCCCACAGGGTACCCGTTTAGCGTCATTTTTCGATGCGCAGGGTACTCCACTGATTTCAGTTGTTTGCCCAATGTGTCAAATCAAGATGCATTAAATTTTTTGCATTTCTAAAAGTAGATATGATTTTATTTATAGGCTACTTTTATATTTTGGAGCAACTAACACCACTTCTACCCTAAACCTACCCACTTCTCAACAATATAAAACACGTAACAGGCAAATAAAAGTACAGTCACAGGTTATTGCAAAAACTGACCAAAAACAGTATAAAAGTATTAACTCATGTTGCATTCCATGTGACGAAAAGAGAGGATCTTAATGTTTTAATTGCTGAAATTATGGTCCTGCCGCCCCGTGAACGCATTCATTCATATCTCATTCAAAAGATACACCGACTCTTGAGCATGATGCAATTGTAATGACACAATCGGTCACGAGACACACAAGAGTCAATGCCATTTCACCATCAAAGCTGACGTGATGACACACTCGGTCACGAGACACACGAGAGCCAATGCCATTTCACTATCAGAGCTGACGTGATGACGCAATCGGTCACGAGACACACGAGAGCCAATGCCATTTCACCATCAAAGCTGACGTAATGGCATAATCGGTCACGAGACGCACGAGAGCCAATGCCATTTCACCATCAAAGCTGACGTGATGACGCACTCGGTCACGAGACACACGAGAGCCAATGCCATTTCACCATCAAAGCTGACGTGATGACGCACTCGGTCACGAGACACACGAGAGCCAATGCCATTTCACCATCAAAGCTGACGTGATGACGCACTCGGTCACGAGACACACGAGAGCCAATGCCATTTCACCATCAGAGCTGACGTGATGACGCAATCAGTCACGAGACGCACGAGAGCCAATGCCATTTCACCATCAGAGCTGACGTAATGACGCAACCGGTCACGAGACACACGAGAGCCAATGACATTTCACCATCAAAGCTGACGTGATGACGCAATCGGTCACAAGACGCACGAGAGCCAATGCCATTTCACCATCAAAGCTGACGTAATGACGCAACCGGTCACGAGACACACGAGAGCCAATGACATTTCACCATCAAAGCTGACCTGATGACACGATCGGTCACGAGACACACGAGAGCCAATGACATTTCACCATCAAAGCTGACCTGATGACACGATCGGTCACGAGACACACGAGAGCCAATGACATTTCACCATCAAAGCTGACGTAATGACGCACTCGGTCACGAGACACACGAGAGCCAATGACATTTCACCATCAAAGCTGACGTAATGACGCGATCGGTCACGAGACACACGAGAGCCAATGACATTTCACCATCAGAGCTGACGTAATGGCATAATCGGTCACGAGACACACGAGAGCCAATGACATTTCACCATCAGAGCTGACGTAATGACGAGCCAATGACATTTCACCATCGGTCACGACACACACGAGAGCCAATGACATTTCACCATCAGAGCTGACGTAATGACGCGATCGATCACGACGACACACGAGAGCCAATGACATTTCACCATCAGAGCTGACGTAATGACGCGATCGGTCACGAGACACGAGCCAATGACATTTCACCATCAGAGCTGACGTAATGACGCGCGATCGGTCACGAGACACACGAGAGCCAATGCCATTTCACCATCAGAGCTGACGTAATGACGCGATCGGTCACGAGACACACGAGAGCCAATGACATTTCACCATCAGAGCTGACGTAATGACGCCATCGGTCACGAGAGACACGTAATGACGAGCCAATGCCATTTCACCATCAGAGCTGACGTAATGACGCGATCGGTCACGACACACGAGAGCAATGCCATTTCACCATCAGAGCCAATGACATCTCACGATCAGAGCCAATGCCATGACCATCAGAGCTGACGTAATGACGCCGATTGGTCACGAGACACGCGAGCCAATGACATTTCACCATCAGAGCTGACGATCGGTCACGACGCATTTCACCATCAGAGCTGACGTAATGACGCACGAGACACACGAGAGCCAATGACATCTCACCATCAGAGCTGACGTAATGACGCACTCGGTCACGAGACACACGAGAGCCAATGCCATTTCACCATCAGAGCTGACGTAATGACGCAATCGGTCGTTGTCATTTTGAATGTGTGCATGATCTACAGTAGATAGAGATGGTGCTCAGTGATGGTAATTCCTGTGCCCAACGTGTCTATGACGCCAAAGGTTTCTCATTGAAAGCCCTGCGCTTTGAAAAGTGACGCTGAGGGGTCCTGACCAAGTATTAATATGTGATGAGTTGGGAGTGGTTCGTGTTGCTCAGCCAGCTGAGAGAAAGTAACGCAAAAGTAACACATTACTTTTTTGGGAAGTAAAGCAATATTGTAAAGCAAAGTAAATATAGAAATATTTTCTGTTGAAGCAAATCAACTACTGTTACAAAACACATAATCCTAACATGTTACAGGTCACAGATTCTGACAGACTGTCGAAGGACCCAGTAGCCAGTAGTGACATCAGATCTACAGCAGATGACAACAGCCTCTCTGGAGAAAGTCTAGATAGTTTAACTCAAGGTAAGGATTTTTATTTGTGTTATTACAATTTTGACTGTGCAGTGTTTGTCAGTAAATCTTAGGCATGCAACCCCAAACCATCATTGTCCCACATTCTGTTGCATTTTGTGCAAATGCCACGCAGGACCACTTGACACATAACGTGGGTTATTTTCCTCTCTGAGATGACGTAAAGATCATGCAAGATTTCCCAAATTTGTGTCCATTCATACTCATGTCAGGGTGAAACATCATTGCTGAAAGAAAACGTAACATGTGATTGAGAGGCATGTTTGTCTAATTCTGTGTCTTGATAGATATCAGCCCTCAGTTGCACCCCTCCTCATCCCCTCACCCCCTCACCGACACCACTGGCCTCATCACCTGGAGTCGCCAGCTCATGCAGCAAACTCTCATGGATGAGGGCCTCAGATTGGCTAGAATGGTGTCACGTGACCACGCAAGCAAAGTCAGCCTAGGGTCAGAAAAGAGACAGATTTCAGGTGAATTCTGTAATGTTTTATAACATAAACCACTCTTTTCATGCACCTACCAAAACTTAGTTTGACACTTAAATTGCCAAAAAAAGAGCTGTTTATACCGTCAGGTGTAAAAAAAAATATATTAGCTGTAAAATGTTTTGGTTACACGGGTACGTTACATATACGTAATAACAGTAATAATTGCAATGCAACTAATCCTAAAACTTAACTATAGTAAGTACATGCACACTGTTAGATGAGAAGGTTCTACAGTGCACCCGGAAAGTATTCACAAGCGCTTCAGTTTTTCTCCACATTGTGTTATGTTACAGCCTTATTCCAAAATGGATTCAATTCATTATTTTCCTCAAAATTCTACAAACAATACCCCATAATGACAACGTGAAAGAAGTTGGTTTGAAATCTTTGCAAATTTATTAAAAATAAAGAACTAAAAAAATTTACAATGTACACAAGTATTCACAGCCTTTGCTCGATACTTTGTTGAAGCACCTTTGGCACCAATTACAGCCTCAAGTCTTTTGAGTATGATGCTACAAGCTTGACACACCTGTTTTTGGGCAGTTTCTCCCATTCTTCTTTGCAGGACCTCTCAAGCTCCATCAGGTTGGATGGGGAGCGTCAGTGCACCGCCATTGTCAGATATCTCCAGAGATGTTCAGTCGGGTACAAGTCTGGGCTCTGGCTGGGACACTCAAGGACATTCACAGAGTTGTCCCGTAGCCACTCCTTTGTTATCTTGGCTGTGTGCTTAGGGTCGTTGTCCTGTTGGAAGATGAATTTTCACCTCAGTCTGAGATCCAGAGCGCTCTGGAGCAGGTTTTCATCAAGGATGTCTCTGTACATATCTGCATTCATCTTTCCCTCAATCCTAGTCTCCCAGTTCCTGCCGCTGAAAAACATCCCCACAGCATGATGCTGCCACCACCATGCTTCACTGTAGGGATGGTATTGGCCAGGTGATGAGCGGTGCCTGGTTTCCTCCAGACATGACGCTTGCCATTCAGGCCAAAGAGTTGTTTAGGATATTGGTAATATGTATGTTAATAAGCAACTAGTTAATAGTGAGAATTGATCCCTAAAATAAAGTGTTACCATACTTTTATATGATTATATATTTTATTATATAATTTTTAGAACTTTCTGTAACACTTTACAATAAGTTTCAATTGTTAACATTAGTTAACTAAATTAGTTTACATGAACTAACAATACTTCTACATTATTTTTTGATCTTAATGTGAATCTCAGCATTTACTAATACATTTTTAAGATCAAAAGTTGTATCTTTTGAAGTGCACCTACAACCCCGACCTTTTTTAAATTTGAATAAAATGAAAACTAAAAGACTTTCATATCACATGAGCCAGTATTTTATTCACAATAGACCATAGTTAACATAACAAATGTTTAAACTGAAATTTTGCTACCGGTCTCAAAAAAGTAACAAATGTCTGAAAAAAGCAAGAAATTTTGAAAAGATTCAGCTGGGAGAACATCTAGCAACTAATTAAGTTAATTGATATCAGGTCTGTAACATGAATTAGCTATAAAAGAGATGTCTTAGAGAGGCAGAGTCTCTCCAATCTGTGAAGGAGTGCGTAAAAAGATTGTACTTTAAAAACAATGTTCCTCAACGTCAAATTGCAAAGGCTTTGGAAATATCATCATCTACAGTGCATAACATCATCAAAAGATTCAGAGAAACTGGAGAAATCTCTGTGCATAAGGGACAAGCCTGAAGACCTATATTGGATGCCTGTGGTCTTCGGGCCCTCAGGCGGCACTGCATCACTCATCGGCATGATTGTGTCAATGACATTACTAAATGGGCCCAGGAATACTTTCAGAAATCACTGTCGGTAAACACAATCCGCCATGCCATCTGCAGATGCCAACTAAAGCGTTTTCAGGCAAAAAGGAAGCCATGTGAACATGGTCCAGAAGCGCTGTCGTGTCCTGTGGGACAAGGCTCATTTAAAATGGACTGTTTCAAAGTGGAAAGGTGTTCTATGGTCAGACGAGTCCAAATTCGACATTCTTGTAGGAAATCATGGACGCCGTGTCCTCCGGGCTTAAGAGGAGGGAAACCTTCTAGCGTGTTATCAGCGTTCGGTTCAAAAGCCAGCATCTCTGATAGTATGGGGTGGTAAGTAAGTGCATACGGTATGGGCAGCTTGTATGTTTTGGAAGGCACTATGAATGCTGAAAGGTATATAAAGGTTTTAGGGCAACATATCCTCCAGACAATGTCAATTTCAGGGAAGGCCTTGTGTATTTCAGCAGGACAATGCAAAACCACATACTGCAGCTAATACAACAGCATGGCTTCGTCGTAGAAGAGTCCGGGTGCTGAACTGGCCTGCCTGCAGTCCAGATCTTTCACCTATAGAGAACATTTGCCGCATCATTAAACGAAAAATATGTCAAAGAGGACCCCAAACTCTGGCAAAATCAGGCAAGAGTGGGACAAAATTCCAACACCAAAACTCCAGAAACTCATAACCTCGATGCCCAGACATCTTCAAACTGTTTTGAAAAGAAGAGGAGATTCTACTCTATGGTAAACACGCCTCCGTCCCAACTATTTTGAGGCCTGTAGCAAGCATCAAGTTTGAAATGAGCTCATTTAGTGGATAAAAGTGTAACATTTCTCAGTTTAAACATTTATGTTATCTATGGTCTATTGTGAATAAAATTTTGCCTCATGTGATTTGAAAGTCATTTTGTTTTCATTTTATTAAAATTTAAAAAACGTCCCGGCATTTCCAGAATTCGGGTTGTATTATGCTATTTTAAAGGTTTTGTTTTGGTGTCTCCTATAACAGGTTTACATGCCCCCAAAGTCAAAAACATTTTATATTCTCATAATCTCCAATGCAGCATCAGCTCTTTTCCATCAACGTTCTCTCTAAACTCCACCTCTCTGAGAGCTTGCTCTGCTCTGATTGGTCAGATGGCTACGTCTGTTGTGATTGGTTGAAGGCATATCTGAATCTCAGCTCTTGACACACAGTGATGCAAACAGTAACGATGGCGTGGGTTTTACCGTATCAATCTCATCAAAGTAGATCTGCTTTGCGTCTTCTCCACATGAACAACACAAATCAAACTCTTCCAGTCTCAGCTACAACTACAGAGTTTGAGGGCGGGGCAAAGAGACGCTGTTCAGCCAATCAAGACCAGAGACTGGCATTATGCAAATCTGTTACAAACCTATGTAGATTCAGCAGGAAGTGAGACTGAAATCACTGACGACTCGTTTCAGTTCAGAATCACTTCTTTCTTTTGGGAGACAAAAACTCCAACTTTGATCTATGATGCATTGCAGATCTTTTACATTCACAAACAGCTCTATTGTGCACTATATGAAAGGGAATATTCGAAACCGAATAATAGGGGCACTTTAACATTAATGTACTGTGAGCTAACATGAACATGTTATATTAACTAACATTAACAAACTTTAATAAGTACTGCAAAAAAGCTGCTTTTTTGGGGTGAACACCCTTTTAATTAATATTAACAAGTGAGACCACATTGTAAAGTGTTACTGAAATCTCCTGGTTCGCTATGAACTAATTAATTTTTACTAGAGATGATAGCGAAGAGACTAATACACCTTAAAGAGTCTGTATAGAAGAACAGTGACAAATGAATTTATTGTGCTGATCTGGTTAGCTTGGTTAGAGTGAATCAGAGATTGTCAAATTTGAGAAGTTCTTGCAGAGGAAAACATCTCAGTCAGACGTCGTCATTAGGGACTGGAGAATAAAAGAGATATGAGAAGAGAAAATGTGTATGGGTGGAGGGGGCCACAGGAAGTGCTGTGTGGGTGAAAAATTGGAGCCCCCCTTCCCTGTCTGACGTCAAAGCTTATGAAAATGTGTGAGTGGAGGGCGGATGGATGGATGGATGGGAGAGAAAGAGGGGGTGAATGAGTAGGAGGGAGTGAGAAGGGCGTCGCTTTGACTCAGAGAGACAGAGTAAAAATAAACCATGTGGGCAGTGAAAGGATGCAGTCTCTCTCTCTATCTTAATGAGCAAACACACCAGTGCTTCAGTTCAGTGGCCAAAAATGAGCTTTAATCACTTTTTGTTTGTCTCCTTCAAGCGAAAATGCAAGTTACTCATTTCATTGCGCTGTCAATCATTCCTCAGCATTGTTCTGCCTTGATGTAAAAATAAGAGTTTTAATATAATGTTTTATTGCGTTGCTGTAACATATTAATGTCTGCTGAAGTGTGATGTTCAGGCTGTCAACATTAATCCGGATACATTTGAAAACACATCTTTTATATGTTTAGGTCGCTCACATTGAAAACACAGTTTTGCATACAGATGACAATGTTGTCAAAACGATCCCCATTACACAGAGCCACGAAAAACGACTAAGCTGCCAGGCCAGTAGGTGGCGATGCCTGATCTTTCTGGGTCTTTATTCAAAGCCTTATCTAACCTTACATTAAAGTAAAACAATCATTATTTTTATTTTTCAAATACATACTTAAATACCACGCCAGTGTGGTGGTCAAAATTTGGAATCATTAAAAACTGTTAATGTTTTTTAAAAGTCTCACCATGCTGCATTTAATCGATCAAAAATACAGTAAAACAGTAGTAAATATGAAATATTATTACAGTTAAAAGAACTGTCTGAATATAGCATTTAATTCTTGTGATCAAAGCTGAATTTTCAGCATAATTATCCAGCATTCAGTCCTTCAGAAATGATTCTGATATACTGATCTGATGCTCAGTTATTAACAATGGTTCTTATTATAATCAATGCTGAAAACAGTTTTTGCTGCTTAATACTGTTGTGGAAACCACTGTTAATTTTTGTCAGGATTCTATGAGGAATTGAAAGTTCAAAAGAACAGAATTTATTTGAAATATAAATACACTTTATTGCCAAATAAGTCCATTCTTAAAATTTTCTCATTACTAAATATTCCACGCTCAACTGTTAGTGGGATTATAACAAAGTGGAAGCAATTGAGAACAACAGCAACTCAGCCATGAAGTGGTAGGCCACGTAAAATCACAGCGCATGCTGAGGGTCACAGACCGCAGAAGTCACCAACTTTCTACAGTCAATAGCTCCAGATCTCCAAACTTCTGTGGCCTTCAGATGAGCTCAAGAACAGTGTGTAGAGAGCTTCATGGAATGGGTTTCCATGGCCGAGCAGCTCATCCAAGCCTTACATCACCAAGTGCAATGCAAAGCGTGGGATGCAGTGGTGTAAAGCACGCCACCACTGGACTCTAGAGCAGTGGAGACGTGTTCTCTGGAGTGACCAATCACGCTTCTCTGTCTGGCAATCCCATGGATGAGACTGGGTTTGGTGTTGCCAGGAGAACGGTACTTGCCTGACTGCATTGTGCCAAGTGTAAAGTTTGGTGGAGGGGGATTATGGTGTGGGGTTGTTTTTCAGGGGTTGGGCTTGGCCCCTTAGTTCCAGTGAAAGGAACTCTTAATGCTTCAGCAGACCAAGACATTTTGGACAATTTCATGCTCCCAACTTTGTGGGAACAGTTTGGGGATGGCCCCTTCCTGTCCCAACATGACTGTGCACCAGTGCACAAAGCGTCGGTCCATAAAGACATGGATGAGCGAGTTTGATGTTGAGGAACTTGACTGGCCTGCACAGAGTCCCGGAGACTGCGAGCCAGGCCTTCTCCTCCAACATCAGTGCCTGACCTCACAAATGCGCTTCTAGAAGAATGGTCAAACATTCCCATAAACACACTCCTAAACCTTGTAGAAAGCCTTCCCAGAAGAGTTGAAGCTGATAGAGCTGCAAAGGGTGGGCCAACTCTATATTAATGGCACAGGACCCAAAGTTTCCCAGCAGAACATTGCCCAAAGCATCACACTGCCTCCGCCGGCTTACCTTCTTCCCATAGTGCATCCTGGTGCCATGTGTAAGCCACGCACACGCACCCGGCCATCCACGTGATGTAAAAGAAAACGTGATTCATCAGACCAGGCCACCTTCTTCCATTGCTCCGTGCTCCAGTTCTGATGCTCACGTGCCACTGTTGGTGCTTTCGGCGGTGGACAGGGGTCAGCATGGGCACCCTGACTGGTCAGCGGCTATGCCGCCCCATACACAACAAACTGAGATGCTCTGTGTATTCTGACAGCTTTCTATCAGAACCAGCATTAACTTCTTGAGCAGTTTGAGCTCCAGTAGCTCGTCTGTTTGATCGGACCACACGGGCCAGCCTTTGCTCCCCACGTGCATCAATGAGCCTTGGCCGCCCATGACCCTGTGGCCGGTTCACCACTGTTCCTTCCTTGGAGCACTTTTGATAGATCCTGACCACTGCAGACCGGGAACACCCCACAAGAGCTGCAGTTTTGGAGATGCTCTGACCCAGTCGTCTAGCCATCACAATTTGGCCCTTGTCAAACTCGCTCAAATCCTTACGCTTGCCCATTTTTCCTGCTTCTAACACATCAACTTTGAAGACAAAATGTTCACTTGCTACCTAATATATCCCACCCACTAACAGGAGCCGTGATGCAGAGATCATCAGTGTTATTCACTTCACCTGTCAGTGGTCATAATGTTATGCCTGATTGGTGTATATAGCCGACTCAACTAATTACCTCAAGTTTTTTCCATCCCTCCACCACCCTGACTCCTCACTCTCTGCCCAGCCAGAGTACTCTGGGTTTGGGCTAAATTCCCTCACTTCAGACACTTCATGCCAAATACGCTTATTTTACACATTCACTCTATTCGATCATTTGTAGGCCTAAGTGTGAAATTTTGACTTCCACAGTTAATCAGACAGTATTTTATTAGTATTTGTTTTTGACTTTTTATTCTGATAGGACAGAGTATTCAGGAAGCGAAGTGGAACAGAGAATTGGAGGGAATGGGATTGGGAAAGGTCCATTACTCATCTCACTGAGCTTCCCACAAGGCTATGTGCCGGCGATGGGACATTATTTTAAACTTGACTGCAATGTTTTATTCTCCATCATTCATTAAATTAACCTTTATGTTATGCCACCGCAGATTAAAATCTATAATCAATATATTTATTGCATTTATGAGAAAAGTGTTTTCAAATGTATCTCGTTTCAAATTAATGTAGGTTAGTAGTTTAATTTTCTAAAAACACAATCGCCTCACTAGTAACGCGAGTAGAAATGCAACAAGAAACCCAGTGATACAAACCCTCCCAGTTCCATATTTTAGTCTCTCGGTAGACTCCTGGTAACTCTTTACATCCATGTGCCGGACAATCCAGACAGTCAACTGGATGCACACTTTGTCTTGCTTGTTTTCAGTGGGAATCTGTCACTTTCAAAGGCCATTTGCCCAGTCAAGCGAAATGACTTTTAACAGTTGACACTCGATACTGTATTGTGCGTCCAACCCTGGTTATGACTAAAGTTTAAATAAAAATAACTTTGTTTATATTCTCATAGAGACGGAGGAGAAGGTGTCCGAGAGGAGAGGATTGAGTAACAGAAGCATCAGTCCAGCAAACACCAACGACGATCCATGACGGACCGCCTGCAAGTCTCTGTGTTGAACTCAGGTCGGAGATCACCCAGCCATGTGGTTCGGTTTGCTGTGTTGATTAGTCCTGCTCGATATTTCACAACTTGTATGCACCTCATGTTCGTTTAGAACATTTAAAGACATTCGGTGTTGAAAATTGAAATGAAATTGAATCGTGTTATAAATACATTTCATATTCTTGGTCAGGGTACTTTGACTTGACAGTAAGAGCTTCAATGGTGCTGATTTTGTGTCGAGCTCATTAGAGAATGAAACTGCATCTGTATCCAATACTAAACCTTAATTTATTAGGATAAATGACATTAAATATTGGGATGTAGGTTTCATTACATTTTCTCAAACAGAAGTTCATGAGGTGTGTGTTCATATAATCCAACCAATCACATTATATAAACACTTTAGTATGTACAGCGGGCAAAATATGTTAACCTTTACATGTTTTGGATTATGAAATTATTGAGAAACCCGACACTAATTACATACTGATGTAGTGAATATTAATATATCAACTCTAAATGCTCAGCAACGATATGTAAATGATTCAAGGGAAGAATATCATTCTCACTGTTTAAAGGCTGAATGGCTATGATGAATTTGTGCATTACGGCTCCAATATTAGAAATATATCTGTGGCCTCTTTCTTGACAGAGTATTTATTTTTTAATTCCTCAATAAATTATATTGTAATGTTTCTGTTTTAAGTTTGGTTACTTGCTAATAGTGTCAGATATATAAACTCTGTGGTTTATATGCAAAACGTTGCTGATATTTTCACTTTTCCCCCATATTGCTTTTTGTCTGTCTCAAGGCGTTACACTACTGCATATGAAAATGTAATTTTGAGAATTTTGAGGTTTCTGTCTCATTCCTGACACACTGATCCACCACCCACACACACTCGCCCCAGTCTCATCTCAGCAAACCCAGACAGATGAAGCCTGTGATTCACTGGCCCTACATCATCATCATCATCATCATCATCTCACAGATGGGGGAGTGTTTTGGAAACTTGTTTCAATTCTGAAAAATTCACCCTTACTGGATTAATCAATGTCTAATCATTAAATTGATGCAATGTGCCTGTAAAGGCCAATAATTGAAAGGAAAGGCAAAAAATAAAATTGATCAACTCAGTGCTTCCTACTGGATAAACTGGTCAGCATGTGTTTGACATTTAAAGGTGCAGTGTGTAATATTTATGAGGATCTATTGACAGAAATGCAATATACATAACTATGTTTTTTTCAGTTGAGTATAAAGACCTTACATAATGAACCGTTATGTTTGTATGACCTTAGAATGAGCCGTTTCTATCGACACACACCGCAGGTCTCCTTACAGTGAAGTCGCCATTTTGCTCTGTCATGTTTCTACAGTAGCCCTAAAGGGACAAACCTCTCTACAGAGCGCTAGTCACTCTCTGCTCTCTCAGACAACATCTTTGTCCTGTGTCGGCCACCGTAGCTTCTCTGTGTGCTTCGAAAGAGAGGGGTGAGCGGTTGCAATTCACAACCTCACCACTAGATGCTGCTAAAATGCATACACTGCACCTTTAAAGCAGCAGATAATAAATGTAATGGCTAGTAGGATGTAAACAAGATTAAAGAGAGACTAAAGAGATGTTTTGCATGGAAACATCTTTAATAATAATCCCAGATAACAAAGAATATGATCGAAATACATTTTCTAATTTTTTAAAAAGTCAGACGAATGTTTTAGAAAAAAAGAAAAAGTTACACAATTAAAATGATTATTTATTTATGATTTAATGCCATATCAGCAGCAATGGCTATATTCATGGCAATCAACAGTATTTAAATTTTTAAAAGATCATTATGATTACAATCACTTCAATACATTCTTTACAATAATTTAACAATTTTATCTTAAA
This sequence comes from Paracanthobrama guichenoti, assembly GCA_018749465.1. Taxonomy (NCBI): domain Eukaryota; kingdom Metazoa; phylum Chordata; class Actinopteri; order Cypriniformes; family Gobionidae; genus Paracanthobrama; species Paracanthobrama guichenoti. The sequence goes on from JAGHMJ010000029.1 coordinate 5,414,728, forward strand.
AAACAATTAATGTACAAAAACAGACATATATACCAATACCAACAATGTAATAACAATTACATATAATCTGTCAATTGAATATATTGAATATAGAAATGTCTACTTAAAACAGCGGAGGGATGCTGGACAGTGCTTGTTAATGGACGCGGCTTGTTATTCACTGCAATGCCCACACACACGTTAATATACTCGTAGTCATAGATTTATTTTACTGTGACTGGTCTTCATTTTAGGTAAGCAAAAATCCAAACAAACAGTCAATAAATCCACAGTTCCAGTCCTTTACCGGTACGGATTTCCACTTGCATAGCATGGCATAAGTTAGCGGTCAAAAACTGTGTGCGCCTTCCCTCCAGCAACACCTGGAGGACGGTTCCCACCAAGAGTGACCCCTACTGGACACACACTTCTTCTTCTTCAGGTTTTAATAGCAGCTTGCATCCTTGACGTTGCAATTCTGCCATCTTCTGGTTCTAGTTATTTCCCATATACTTTACTCATCATATTCTTGTCATTAGTCCTGTTTTAGTCAGAAAGCAAATCAAATATTTCATTCCTTGTTCACTCCTACTGCAGTCCATTATACTCTTTACTCCATGTCCTGTTAGTCATATTTTTTCCATGTCTTTTATCATATCTATCCTCTGTAATTCATATTTTGAATGAAATAAAGACCAAATGCCTCTTACAAAAGAAATTAGAGACAAAACAGTAAATCATAAAAAAAAGATATTCTGATTTCTATTTGTAAAGAAAACTTTCTGTGATGGAACCAAATAATTACAAGACGAAACAGGAGATGAATCATAACATGATGTGTGCATGCGTAACATTTTTGTTGTTCTTCCTGCTTCATCACATTCCTCCGGTTTCATAGACAAGGCTTAAGCTAGTCCCCGACCAAAATGCATGTTTGAGCTGTCGCCAGTAATGTTTTTTTTCTCACCAGGCACGTTTATAAAAGCTACTTTAAATGTCCTAATTGAACTAAGGCTTAAAGGATTAGTTGACTTCAAAATGAAAGTTTCCTGATCATTTCCTCACCCCCATCTCATCCAGATGTCTGTCTTTCTTCAGTGGAAAAGAAATGAAGTTTTTTGAGGAAAACATTCCAGGATTTTTCTCCACATAATGGACTTCAATGGGAACCAACGGCTGAAGGTCCAGATCAGTGCAGTTTCAGAGGAAGGGCTAAGGTCACACGTGATGTAGGCGGAAGAACCGACCCAGTGCCGAAAGACTCCATCAGGCGTGACCTTTCTGTGATGACATCATACGTCATGAAGAACAACAACACCGAAGTCGAGCATTTGAGGATAAAAAGTATATGTTTATTTTTTGTTGTAAATGTCCGATGGTTTGTCTAGATCAGACCCTATTCCTCTGGGATCGTGCAGAGCCTCTGAAGCCCTTCCTCTGAAACTGCATTGATCTGGACCTTCAACAGTTGGTTCCCATTGAAGTCCATTATGTGGGGGACTTCATTTTGAAGTGAAGTAATCCTTTAATCTAAGCCCTGTCTGTGAAACCGGGCCATTATGTTTCTGCATTACAATTTAATAAAAATAAATTTTGACCATCACTGACCAAACCTTAAATAGTTTCAAAATCAAATTACGGTCCATTACTGACATTATCAGTATGTGTTTGCTTATCATCGTGAATTAGATTGCCAGCACTGCTTTTCTTCAGGTCATGTGTGTAGTGAGGTGGCGCAGAAACTCTCCGCGGGTGCTCGTGTGTCCAGGAAACACAGCGTGACAGAACTCACACACCTGCGACTGCAGTATCACTCCAGACATGAACAGCCCTTGACTGACCAACTCGCTGTCCAGAAAGGAGGATGACCAGGGCCTCTGTGGGACAGACAAACACCCTGTTCACACATCAGATGTCTGCTTATATTGTACACTCTTAGGGTGTTTCTCAAACGGAAGGCTGCATCCTAGTGAGGCTGTGTCCTTCTTAGTCTAGTCCAACAAACAAAACTACTCCCATTTATTAAAATAACCCTCAGTTATTTTAGGCTATAATGTTTTAAATATGAATATTTTCCTTACACAAACGCATGGCTTCACTTCACAAGGCCTTTGGAGCCGTGTGGAGCAGTTATATGATGGATAGATGCACTTTTATGGACTTCAAAACAGAAACTGCCATCCACTGCCATTATAAAGCTTGGAAGAGCCAGGACATTTTTAATATAACTCTGATTGTGTTCGTCTGAAAGAAGAATGTCATATACACCTAGGATGACTTGAGGGGGAGGAAATCATGGGATCATTTTCATTTTAACTATCCCTTTACATGATTGCATAATACTTTCATGTTTAAAGCGTTACTTCAATTTTTTCCTAGTGGTAAAGTGTGTTTAATTAAAATAAAGAATTCCGTAATATGTGACCCTGGACCACAAAACCAGCCAATAAGGGTACAGTTTTTTAAATTGAGATTTATATATATCAATAAGCTTTCCATTGATGTATGGTTTGTTAGGCTAGGACAATATTTGGCCGAGAAAATCTGGAATCTGAGAGTGAAAAAAAACAAAACAATCGAAATATTGAGAAAATCTCCTTTAAGATGGCCGTCATATCCTGGGGGATACGAACATTTGAGAGGCTGTGGGGAGAGCCCATGTTGGTTTCATGTTGAAGGTGGAAAGAGTGGCGGATTAGCTTGCGTTCTTAAAAGCTGCTTCTCCTGTTGGACTTTAAAATCTGAGATTTTCTCCAGTTTTGAGGTAATGTTATTTAATCTGAAATGGGTCCATTTTAAATGAGCCTTGGCCCAGAGAAAACGCCTGCGCTTCTGGATCATGTTTAGATATGGCTTCTTTTTTGACCTATAGAGTTTTAGCTGGCAACGGTGAATGGCACGGTGGATTGTGTTCATGACAATGTTTTCTGGAAGTATTCCTGAGCCCATGTTGTGATTTCCATTACAGTAGCATTCCTGTATGTGATGCAGTGCCGTCTAAGGGCCGGAGATCACGGGCATCCAGTATGGTTTTCCGGCCTTGACCCTTACGCTCAGAGATTGTTCCAGATTCTCTGAATCTTTGGATGATATTATGCACTGTAGATGATGAGAACTTCAAACTCTTTGCAGTTTTTCTCTGAGAAACTCCTTTCTGATATTGCTCCAGTATGTTTGGCCACAGCATTGGGGGAATTGGTGATCCTCTGCCCATCTTGACTTCTGAGAGACACTGCCACTCTGAGAGGCTCTTTTTATACCCAATCATGTTGCCAATTGACCTAATAAGTTGCAGATTGGTCCTCCAGCTGTTCCTTATATGTACATTTAACTTTTCCGGCCTCTTATTGCTCCCTGTCCCAACTTTTTTGGAATGTGTAGCTCTCATGAAATCCAAAATGAGCCAATATTTGGCATGACATTTCAAAATGTCTCACTTTCAACATTTGATATGTTATCTATATTCTATTGTGAATAAAATATAAGTTTATGAGAGTTGTAAATTATTGCATTCCTTTTTTATTCACAATTTGTACAGTGTCCCAACTTTTTTGGAATCGGGTTTGTATGTCGGCGTGCAGAACGGAAATGGAAAAAAGATAAGTTGCGTGTGTCGTTAGAGATTTTACATACTTCATTGACTAATTATCAAAGGGCTGTGAAGGAGGCTAAATCAAAGTATTTGTCTGACATCATAGCTAGAAATGATCAAAGACCTAAGATTCTTTTTTCAACTATTAACTCCGTTATAAATCCTTCTAGTGATCTGACCTTTGATGACCCAGCCACTGTGAGTGAACGCTTTTTAAGGTCCCCCCTTTTTAAATCCCCCCCTTTCTTCACGTTTGTACTTCATCTTTTAGGGGTGGTAAAGCACGATTCCACTTTTCTGACTTTAGCTAGTGTGTAATGTCGCTGTTTGAGCATAAACAACATCTGCAAAGTTGCAACGTTCAAAGTTTAAAGCAAAGGGAGAGATTTGCTTTTAAAGAAATCACTTTGTAAGGACTACAGCAAACGGCCGGTAGGGACTACAGACATTCCTCCAGGGATGCTGACATCACCAACCCCAATATTTACATAAACCCCTCCTCCGAGAATATTAAATGAGGGGGGCGGGGCCGTGTTTTATTGCTGTGGAGAAGAGTTGTTGTGGTGTAGTTAGTAGGCTGGAGTGTTGCTACCTCAATTCTGACAAAACGCTGTTATTTTCATCCGGATTGCAGGTCCACTTTGTTCATCCTTCCTTTTTCGTCGATGTGTTTTCCTGTAATAGTTCATGTTGTAGCAAGTAAACAAATGACAACGCCGTTTGGCTCTGCAAAGCAGTTTGTTAAACGCTCATTCATACTTAACTTTAGTGTTCATATTGGGTTGATAGTTCTTGCGACAGATATTTGCCTATAATCGCTAGAATCAACATTGTTTCTAATACTACCAAAGCACAGACTACCGCTAAAGGTAAGGGCCGTGACGTTTCCGGAAAACGTGCACTAGGCGGTTAGCGAATCACAGCACACTGGGCCAGCTGACCAATCTGAGCTTCATAGAACCCGGAAGCCATCAGAGCGGGACAGAGTAGTGTAGAATAAACGTCAAATATATGAAAAATAATGCAATTTTTTAAAAAACAAAGAATGAACGCATGTTACAGTGCACCCCACAAACACAATCAAGCCTTCGAAAGAATGTTTTACCACCCCCTTAAAGCATTTGAAACTACATCGCTAACCTCTCTTCAGGAGCTGGTTATGAAGTTAAAATTAGCCACATCTGTATCTGACATTATCCCAGCGCACCGTTTTATTCAGGTTTTCGATGTTATTGGACCTTATATCCTATCAATTATAAATAAGAGTCTTTCGATAGGATTTGTCCCAGAATATTTAAAGCATGCTGTTGTTAAACCTCTGTTGAAAAAAAAAAAATCCAACCTTGATGTGACCGTTCTCTCAAATTTTAGGCCAGTTTCTAATTTACCTTTTATTTAAAAAATTCTCGAAAAGGTAGCTTCGGTCCAATTATTGCTTTTTTGTTAGAGTCAAATAGAGTTTTTGAATCTTTTCAGTCTGGTTTTAGAAAAAAGCACAGTACAGAAACTGAGTGTTGAATGATATTTTATCATCTGTTGAGTTCGGTAGTACTTATGTTGGATTTGAGTGCGGCTTTTGATACGGTCGATCATGACATTCTTATTTCTCGTCTTGAACATTGTGTGGGTATTCAAGGTCAGGCTTTGGACTGGTTCAAATCTTATTTGAACAAGATCTTTTTCTGTCTATATAAATGGATGTTTATTCTCAAAATCACGCCTGACCTGCGGGGTTCCCCAAGGATCTATCCTTGCCCCCATTTTGTTTTCTTTGTATATGCTCCCTTTGGGTTAAATTTTTAGAAAACATGGAGTATTATTTCACTGTTATGCAGACGACACTCAGATATATGTGCCCATTAAGCATAATGACAATTCTGGTCTATGTGCCTTAACTGCTTGTTTGTCAGACATTAAAGGCATGGATGTCCAATAATTTCGAGAGTAAGACTGAGGCAATTGTGTTTGGACCATTAGCTGTCTCTGGCAGCTTAAATCAAGTGTTGGGCAGTTTAGCTGCTTATGTAAAGCCATCTGTTAAAAGCTTGGGTGTCATCTTTGACTCTGCCCTGTCATTTGATAATGCAGTAGTCAAATCATGCTTTCTCCAGCTGTGACTACTAGCTAAAGTTAAAAACATTTTAACTCCAGCTGAGTTTGAGAGACTAATTCACACATTTATATTTTCTCGTTTAGACTATTGCAATTCAGTATATATAGGTATTAGACAGTCCCATATTAACCACTTGCAAATAGTCCAAAATGCAGCTGTGAGACAGGCACACGACCCCCACATTACCCCCGTCTTACTCTCTCTGCATTGGTGTGCTTTAAAATAGAGGAGTTTAAGATTTTAATTTAAATGGGCTATCTTTTTGAGCTGGTGACTATTAACATATCTGCTATATGTTTAAGGTCATCAAATCAAAAGCTACTGAAGGTTCCCAGATCGCGTCTCAACAGAAAGGGAGACCGGGCTTTTGCCATAGTCAGCCCCAAACTGTGGAATAGCCTACCGCTATCGATTACATTAATATCTACAGAATTCTTATTTAAAGTAAAACTTAAAACTTACCTTTTAGAGAAGGCTTATAATACGTGAATCATTATGAGCTTGTTTTATGTAAATAGGTCTTTGTATGTCATTTTATTATCTTGACTGTTGTTTTATTATATTGTTTTTATAACATTTTTGTACAGCACAATGGTCAGCGACTGTTGTTGTATTGTGCTATATAATTAAATAAACTAAACTAAGGTGTTTGCTGTGAATATTTCGATCTGGTGACTTTGTTCATACGTTCTTGGTTTAGCTCACAGGTAACATGTAAAAACAACATGACCACCGGTAGTGGCAAATCTACTCGCCTTCAGATCAGATTAAAGTACATATATTTCACATATTTACAATATTTGGAGGGGACTTGCATGTTTAATAAGTTGTTGTTAAGCATTAGCTTATTACGTTTATGTTGAAATTTTATTGTCTGTAAATGTTTAAATTGTATCTCCCAGGATACGTCACCACTTTGGGGGTAAAAATTCATTAAAATACACATTTTTAAAACATTTATTCTCTCATAACTTAAACTAAACATTCTTTGTAAAATTACATACATCATTTTTTTTTTTTTGTATGTTAACAATTTAAAAAAATATTTTGACATTTTGTCATGTTAATGTGAATGTCATATATGACAACAGGCTTTTGGGGAACATTTATTTGTCCATCTCTCAATCATCATTGATTTGCATACACACACACGCATGCATGAGTGTTTTTGTTGAGTATCATATTTATACATCAGGCTCATATATGCAATATGCAAATCAATGATGATTGAGAGATGGACAAAAGAAAAAAAAAGCCTGTTGTCATATTTGACATTCACATTAACATGACAAAATGGCTGAACTATCAATCAGAAGACAGAAGGCATGAAGTAGATCGTGTACAACAGGTTTTTCAGCAAAGTTTTGGTCATATTGATCATTTATAGGCCCTAGAAATGTGTGTATTAAATATGATACAGTAGGCTAATATATTCATAAATAGTCATCATGCTTATAGTTTAACAGAATTTTACAAAGACTGTTTAGTTTAAGTTATGAGAGAATAAATGTTTTACAGAAATGTTGTAACGCATTGCCAAACAAGCTTTATACCCCCAAACGGGCGCTGTATCCTGGGGGATACGAACATTACAATCAAAAATAAAAGTCATGTTTAAAAAAAATAAAAAAAAAAATAAAAAAAATTCATACAATTTTATTATTTGTGTCTTAAGAAGATGGAAAACAGCAATAAATTAATTTTCTGATTTCTCTTTATGGTCTTGCCCTTTTTAGGGTTAAAGTTGTCCACATGAAGTCCTTAGCAACGCATTTTGACTCATACAATGAATTGTTGGCTATTGCCACAAATAAACCCGTGAGACTTGTGACTGCTTTTGTGCTCCAGGGTCACATATGGTGGAAACCACTAAAAGGGTCTATAAATGAAGCACCTGACAAAAGCCTTTAAGGTTCCACAGGTGCTGGTCATATAATTAGAATATCATCAAAAAGTTGATTTATTTCACTAATTCCATTCAAAAAGTGAAACTTGTATATTATATTCATTCATTACACACAGACTGATACATTTCAAATGTTTATTTCTTTTCATTTTGATGATTATAACTGACAACTAAGGAAAATCCCAAATTCAGTATCTCAGAAAATGAGAATATTGTGAAAAGGTTGTATATTGAAGTCAGCTGGAGCCACAATCTAATCAGCTGATGAACTCAAAACACCTGCAAAGGCCTTTCAATGCTCTCTCAGTCTAGTTCTGTAGGCTACACAATCATGGGGAAGACCGCTGACCTGACCGTTGTCCAGAAGACGACCACTGACACCTTACACAAGGAGGGCAAGACACAAAAGGTCATTGCAAAAGAGGCCGGCTGTTCACAGAGCTCTGTGTCCAAGCACATTAATAGAGAGGCCAAGGGAAGGAAAAGATGTGGTAGAAAAAAGTGTACAAGCAATAGGGATAACCGCACCCTGGAGAGGATTGTGAAACAAAACCCATTCAAAAAAGGTTTGGGAGATTCACAAAGAGTGGACTGCAGCTGGAGTCGGTGCTTCAAGAACCACTACACACAGACGTATGCGAGACATGGGTTTCAGCTGTCGAGCCACTCTTGAACAACAGACAGCGTCAGAAGCGCCTCACCTGGGCTAAAGACAGAAAGGACTGGACCGCTGCTGACTGCTCCAAAGTTATGTTCTCTGATGAAAGGAAATCAGGGTCCCAGAGTCTGGAGGAAGAGAGGAGAGGCACACAATCCACGGTGCTTGAGGTCCAGTGTAAAGTTTCCACAGTCAGTGATGGTTTGGGGTGCCATGTCATCTGCTGGTGTTGGTCCACTGTGTTTTCTGAGGTCCAAGGTCAGCGCAGCCGTATACCAGGAAGTTTTAGAGCACTTCATGCTTCCTGCTGCTGACCAACTCTATGGAGATGCAGATTTCATTTTCCAACAGGACTTGGCACCTGCACACAGTGCCAAAGCAACCAGTACCTGGTTTAAGGACCATGGTATCTCTGTTCTTAATTGGCCAGCAAACTCGCCTGACCTTAACCCCACTGAAAATCTATGGGCTATTGTGAAGAGGAAGATGCGATATGCCCCAACAATGCAGAAGAGCTGAAGGCCACTATCAGAGCAACCTGGGCTCTCATAACACCTGAGCAGTGCCACAGACTGATGGACTCCATGCCACGCCGCATTGCTGCAGTAATTCAGGCTAAAGGAGCCCCAGCTAAGTATTGAGTGCTGTACATGCTCATACTTTTCAGTTGGCCAAGATTTGTAAAAATCCTTTCTTTGTATTGGTCTTAAGTAATATTCTAATTTTCTGAGATACTGAATTTGGGATTTTCCTTAGTTGTCAGTTATAATCATTAAAATGAAAAGAAATAAACATTTGAAATGTATCAGTCTGTGTGTAATGAATGAATATAATATACAAGTTTCACTTTTTGAATGGAATTAGTGAAATAAATCAACTGATATTCTAATTATATGACCAGCACCTGTATATAAGATGTTTAGCAGCAGGTGTGAAACACATTAAAAACACAATAAATTAAAAGTCATTCAAGTTTAAGGAGCTTAAAACAAAGAAAACTAGACACAGGCATGGTACAAACCCGCAGCTGTTGTGGAGTCTGATTAGCGAAATAATGTTGCTCAACTTTCCTCAGGTCATACCAGGCACTGCTTTCCGCCGTCTTTATGGGAATGTCGTGGCTACCTTGTTTCTGATCTGGAACGTCCAGGTTAAGATGCAGTTTGTCTAGTCCTCTACCAATGTGACCGAGATCATGAGCAGCTGAAAAACAAACATATAAACCTGCCGCTAAGACAATAGTAAGACAAATGAGAAAGATACTGGCTGAATGTCAATGGTACACAATTTTCACTCAGAAATTTGCTAGAAAATTTCACAATTAATTACACAGCAATGGCTTGTAACACTGAACTAAACATGACATTTTAAAGCAAGGCTGTAACCATGTCTTAGACATTGGGGGGGACCAGAGTTTATTAGTGTTTTTGCGTGGGGAATGGAGGTATTGGTCCTATTGGTTTAGAATGAAATTATTAAAGGATTAAAGAGGATTTAAGGAAGTAAAGAAAAAGAAATAAGAACGGTAAAAGTTCCAGTTCTATTATAGTTATGATGTGAACTATTTTTTATTCATAAATATGCACACATTCACTCTTATTTTCGTCTGTGTAATATGTAAACATGCAAAACGTTTCTTGTCACGTCAAATTCAATTATGATTTACATAAATAGTTCAAAATTGTGAAATTAGTAGTTTGCATCACTTGATGTTACTGTTGGTCACTGAACGTTTTTATCGTAAAACAGTCAAATATTAAAAGTTTAGCGGCTTACATCTCACGACGCACTCTTTCACTGCTATAACTGTAACCGTTAAGCCCCGCCTTCTTTGATTTGATTGGCCATCTCACTCAATCTGACAGTGACGAGCGCTCCGCTGAGGCAGACCAGCCATTTAACATTTAACTTTTGTCATCCTGACAACAAACAGAGATGTGTGTAATGGAGTACAGCAGAGCAGCATCATTTCTAATTATTCGGGGGGACATATCCCCCTCAATGCCTATGGTGGTGACGGCCCTGTTTTAAAGGTTCACTCAAAAATTTAAATTAGCCCATGATTTACTCACCATAGAGCAAAACCTCTGTACATGTGTCAGTTCAGTTGTTATTCTTTCACTGCCAGAAGCTAGTTATTTTACTTAATATAGATATTTTTCTCACACAAACGCATGGCTTCACTTCACAAGGCCTTTATTAACTCCTGGAGCCATGTGGAGCAGTTATATGATGGATAGATGCACTTTTATGGACTTCAAAGCAGAAACAGCCGTTCATTGGCATTATAAAGCTTGGAAGAGCCAGGACATTTTTAATATAACTCTGATTGTGTTCGTCTGAAAGAAGAATGTCAGATACACCTAGGATGACTTGAGGGGGAGGAAATCATGGGATCATTTTCATTTTTGGGTGAACTAACTCTTTAAAGTAGACTGAAATAGTATTTTTTTTCTAAAAATACTCAAATAATCTTGATTGTATTTAAAACTACTTTAAAATGTTTATAATGAGAATCCTATACTTTGAGGGTCCGGTATGTGCGTTTCAGTGGGATGTCTTTGAGATTCATGGCATTCTGCAGGATGGGGTTGGTGTCCCGTCTTTTTCTCTGCACACTGGAACGGGTTTTCAAAAATGCTAGTCGGAGCGGTGGCCAACCCTGAGAGCGAACATCAGTGTTATTTAAATCATTTATCATGGTGTCTGCAATCATTTAATACATTATGCTATTAAAGGGATAGCGCACCCAAAAATGAAAATTAGCCCATGATTTACTCACCCTCAAGTTATATTATACCCAAGAATATTTTTCTTACACAAACGTGCCACTTCGCTTCAGAAGACCTTTATTAACCCCTGGAGCCGTGTGGAGCAGTTATATGATGGATAGATGCACTTTTATGGACTTCAAAAACAGAAACTGCCATTCACTGCCATTATAAAGCTTGGAAGAGCCAGGACATTTTTAATATAACTCTGATTGTGTTCGTCTGAAAGAAGAATGTCATATACACCTAGGATGACTTGAGGGGGAGGAAATCATGGGATCATTTTCATTTTTGGGTGAATTAATCCTTTAATAATCCATGAAGTACTGAAAATGTGTAGTTTATTTGAGTCACCTTGCTGTCGTTGCACCATGTCAGAGAGATGTTGTAGCATTGCTGCTTGTTTTAAGCAGAGAGACTGGAGACGGACAAATTCCTGGTACAGCGCTGCATACGCCTCCTCCATCTTTATGAGTGGAAAAAACAAATCTTATTAGAAAGTCTTCAAGCTTGCAGTCATTAACTTCTGTACAGTAAGAAAAGAGAGATTTCCACCATAAAAAAAAAAAAAACTGTTTTAAGTTTACTCAATGCCATTAAAAAGCCTATTTAAAGCTTAAAGGGATCGTTCATTTACTCACCCTCAAGTTGTTCCAAACCTGTATGAGTTTCTGTGTTCTGCTGAACACAAAAGAAGATATTTTAAAGAAATGTTGGTAACCAAACAGTTGATGGACCCCATAGTATTTTTTTCCCTACTGATGACAGAATTTTCATTTTTGGGGGAACGATCCTTTTAAGATAGCAGCAAAAATTTAACAGCAAAACAATGAAGAAACGCAGTGCATGAAATATCAAATGAGTAAAAATAACATCCGAAACTATCAGTCCATTGTTTTTAGAGTTAGGCTGCTCTGTGCCTGCTCAAGATTCTGCGTAAAGTCATAATGCTGCATAAAAGCCAGACTAAATTATGCCTGCTCAGGCTGACCCACCTCAGTATCAAATTATCCAGTAGTAATTGCTGTGAAAATGAATTTATACTAGTTATTTCTGGTTCTCGAATCTGATTGGCTGAGAGCCATGCTATATTCTCCCAGTAACAGGACTCCCAGTAAGTATCACTCCGCTTGCAACATTTCTCACAGAGAATGTCATGGCAGACGAGCAAAGCGCCATCATTTTACAAATACTACTGTTATTGTGTCATGGAATGTAGTTTTAAGAGTTTTTTTTAGGCGAGAATGTACTTATTTAGACCTCAAATATGTGTCTTGTATATAAACATAGCACCTGTTTTACAGTTAGTTCAGATGCTTTCACAGATGTGAGCTCCAGGCCATCAGCAGCCGTTCAGCGGTCGTGTACCCGCAGAGAACAGCTTCATCTCAGACAGTCCTTCAGGGATCTGCCGCTGGCTCTTACCGTATGTAGACAGTGGTTAAACACGAGATATCATTCATTTGGAGTATATCAAACGGGCAATCTTTGATCTTATTAATCTATAACATGTTCCAGAGCAAACTGATTTGGGTTAAGGGGAAAATTAAGTTTCATAACTTTAGGTTATATTTAGACCATATTTAGGCTGTTTATCTTAAATCCTGTAGGGCCTATAGAGCGCTGCTTTTGTACGCTTAGCTGCATTGTTTGTATGCATTTATTTTCTGCTGTCATTTATAATGGCTTTTGTTGTTGATTTAAATATTATTGTTCAATAAATATTATTTTATATAAATATGCTGTATTTGGTATTGAGAAAGGGTCCGTCAGTCCGTCCGTTTTCATTAATCAAGAATGAAAGTCGGAGGTTTGAAGACGATCAGATACAGTCATAGTTCCGACCATAAACGATGCCGACCCGCGATCCGGCGGCGTTATTCCCATGACCCGCCAGCGCGTGCGGAAACCACGAGTCTTTGGGTTCCGGGGGGAGTATGGTTGCAAAGCTGAAACTTAAAGGAATTGACGGAAGGGCACCACCAGGAGTGGAGCCTGCGGCTTAATTTGACTCAACACGGGAAACCTCACCCGGCCCGGACACGGAAAGGATTGACAGATTGATAGCTCTTTCTCGATTCTGTGGGTGGTGGTGCATTGCCGTTCTTAGTTGGTGGAGCAATTTGTCTGGTTCATTCCGATAATGAACGAGACTCCGGCATGCTAAATAGTTATGCGGCCCCGAGCAGTCGGCGTCCAACTTCTTAGAGGGACAAGTGGCGTTCAGCCACGCGAGATGGAGCAATAACAGGTCTGTGATGCCCTTAGATGTCCGGGGCTGCACGCGCGCCACAATGGGCGGATCAGCGTGTGCCTACCCTGCGCCGAGAGGGTGGTTTAGTGAGGTCCTTGGATCGGCCCCGCCGGAGCTCCTCGCGGGCCCTGGCGGAGCGTCGAGAAGACGATCAAACTTGACCATCTAGAGGAAGTAAAAGTCGTAACAAGGTTTCCGTAGGTGAACCTGCGGAAGGATCATTACAGGTCTCCGGGCCTCAGAGAGAGACAGCCTCTACCCGTCAAACAAATGCCTCGGGTCGCGCTCCGGCGCGATCTGAAACCACCCCTCCTTTCGGTGAAACCTCAAGTGTGCGAGAGACTCTCCTTTTAATCGCGATAAATCAACAACACCAGATTTAAACAATCAGACTAACTCTGTTGAGCTGGAGAACAATCATTAGTTTCTGTCCATCAGTGATCCAAACAGTGTCTAATAAAACACATCAGATATTAAAGTGGCTTTTTACAAAATAAAACCAGACATCGAAGGTAACGCGGGTATGTGATAGGCGATGCACAGGCGTGGCCCATGTCCTGGTTAAAATGGGATTAATGGATTCATTTTAAACATTCTTGGAAACATATTGGATAATACACAAGTCAACAAAATATATAACACTGTTCTAGTGGTTTTTGGATATTTAAATCCAAAAATCGTACATATTGTGCCTTTAAATTCGCATGAAATTACTATCCATACTAATTACTAATAAATTCCATTTAAAAAAAAAAAAAAAAAAAAAAAAAAAAAATTCACATAATGAGATTGATCTCATTATGACTTTAGGCACCTAACTGCAGCTTCAAAAGCATGCTTTTTTTTTTTTTTTTTTAAGTTATGACTCAAAAACGCCTTGGTTGTCGCCATAGAACAGAAGAGGGAAGTGAACAAAACAGGTTACAGGTTTCTGGGTACCACAAAAAGCTTGCTGTGTGCCGTCACAAAATTATAACATCTGACGTTAAAAGGTTTTTGACAGCTTCGAAATCGAAAGGTACTTTTTCTGCCTGAGCTGACATTTTTCTACATTTCAGTGAACCGATAGTTAGATGGGTAACAACCATGGACAAACCTCAAACCATCCGCGCAGTCTTTAAACCACAGGTGTTAACCGAAAGCACAACAAATACAGAGCAGCCTACCTTTGTGCCACCAGATATTCAAGAATAAATCAAACAATCTCAATAGCGTTTCATGGCATTGCTGTTGGCCACAGAGTGAAAGCGTGGAGAGGAAGAACAGATTTGCGCATACGTGCGTGCTAATAACCAGACATTCGTAATCAACTCGACACAATGGAAGATATATTTTGTTTACGTTTTTCACTGTGATGACTGCGAGGCGAAGTGTCCGTATGCTGCCTAGCGAAAACTTTACGCATGGAAACAAACATCAGGAAATCAAAAACAGGAACTCGAGCAGGAACCTCCTCCCGGGTCCGTTAAAGTGGCCCAGCGCATTATCTCGTATCACGTCTGTACTCAAAACTGTGTGAACCGAACGTGTCCCCACCCGATCACCGTATGCGAGTGAGGTTTACCTGCACAGCTATATTACACATGTGTTTTTCCTATCCCCTTTAGAGGTGCTGTATGTGAGTTTTTCACTTACTACATACTACATACAACATACACATACCATAATATGCTTGCATATATGTAGGAAACATGCTAAATTTCTCTGAAACACAATGCTTTAGCCAGTTTGAAATGTGCATTCCGTGTGGGAATGTCTGTTTTTGTTTTGGTCTGTGCGATGACGCACGCCGCCAGTTTACCCAATAGTATTCTGACACCACAGGTTGCCAGTTGGTGGAAAACACAGCTTTGTTGCAGCAATGGAAGCCAGCGAACAAACTGGGTCAGAGATCACAGATTCTACCCGACATAAAAAGCCTCAGCATCCATCAAAAAATCTCAATAAGGAATGAGAGTATAGTCCCTAGTCCCTATCGGTCTAGAAAATTTCAACTTTTCATTTTCCGTCGGTCTTAGTACATGATGTAACTATACACATCACAACATGTAAATAGGAAAATGTTGGCGTTATTTTGTCACTTATTGAGCAGTAGGCTAGCTGGAGCCGTTTACTTCCAGTCTTTGTGCTAAGCTAGGCTAGCGGTGGGTGCGTTAGATAACTCTGGAGGATACAGTGAATAAGTTAAAGTCCCAAAAAGTCGGCGTGTTCCGATTTTTCATTACATGTCCTGCAATGAATGTAGCAAAATTCTATTACCTGTCAATCACAGCATCAGGTGTGTTGAATACTGAAGGCAGTCTGGAAGAAGCTAGATATTTTACAGTTTTAAATATGGATATATTTCTTACACAAACCCATCACTTCACTTCAGAAGGCCTAGCTAATAGCTAATGCTATTTCATGCATTCTGACTTGGGCTATTTACACTGTTAAAGAGTTGATTCTCATGCTAAACATGGACATAACTTCACAAAATGAGTTTGACGTATGACGGAGTATTTCTGTGTCAAATACACTCCTTCAGGGTTCGAACAAGTTTCAGAAAGTTTGCATTGAGTATGACGTCATAAAGTGGAATGTATTGCTTGTATGGGCACTTCTCCTGGATGAATACACACACACGCACACACACACACACACACACACACACACACACACACACACACACACACACACACACACACACACACACACACACACACACACACCAACCAACCAGAGCGAGAGTAAGAGCGTGTCCATCAACGAGCTTCGTTCGGGTTACAGGAGCCGTCAGCAGAGCTGCCATTGTGTTTTTAGACAAGAGATCAACAATGTCACTAAAGAAGTGTGTTTCTGGTGTGAGGGAAAGATCACCTTGTTCAGCTTCCCAAATAACCCAGCGTTAAGGGAACAGTGGATGCAGTTTGTGTTTCCGGAGTTCTGCAAGTGTGTGTGTTTGTTCCCGGTCATGACTGGAAACCGCAGGCGGTGAGTGAAGCTGCATCAAATGTGTGTGTTTTGTTGGCAATCGGCACGTAAGTGCATATAATGTGAACAACACCAACATATAGTGAATCGAATGTTATCCAGGTATGTGTGTGTGTGTGTGTGTGTGTGTGTGTGTGTGTGTGTGTGTGTGTGTGTGTGTGCTCGTGACTCTTTAGCTCCGCCCCCTGCATGCCTCCACGAGCTCGGCTGTTTTCAGAAAGAATCGGTACAGCTTATCTGTCTTTTATAAATATGATAAAACTAAAGACTCTTGGGAGATATGGAGGATCAATACTACTGTATAGATACTCAAGACTAACATGAGACTGCCAGAAACTGTGTGTGTTATGCACCCTTTAAATAAAGATGCATTTTTCACATAAGAAAAGTATGAAAAGCATTTGTGCAGCGAGAATGAATGGATGACGTATTTAAACACCGCTGACGCTTAAAAAGGGGGAGACTGAAAGAAACTCTGGGTTTACGGAAGAAAACCTTCTCCAGACCAGGTTAGGTTCACAGAGTAGATTCAAGATTCAAGAGTTTTATTTGTCACATACACAGTTATATACAGAATATACAACCGGCAGTGAAATGTAAATTACCATGGTAACTAAGTTACCTCTCTTTCAGAAATGGGTTTGACTTACCCTGCTTTCTTCACAAAAAGAGAACATACTTTTAGGTCATAGTAAGTAGGTGAATTGGGACGCAGCATTAGGACTACAAACGTGGATAAAAAGTGTTAAAAAAACTACAAACATGGCAAAGATGTGCAAGTCCTAAAATAAAAAGGCAGCATGCTCAAGCATACCTGTTTTTTTTCTCATTATAGGTGCTACGCTGCCCAGTACAGTTCTCCTTACAGGCGTCAGATCCGCCGTCTCCTTGCAGCAGATCTTTGTTTGTGTGTGTGATGGAGTTCTTTTAACTGTTCCTTCAATTCAATTATTTTAACCCAGGGTTTGAAAAGCAACTTCACACTTTGATTACAGTATATACATGTTTATATTTCACATGTCTGCACATCCAATTCATGTATATCAGGTGTGATTTTATATATATATATATATATATATATATATATATATATATATATATAATAACTATAATCTGTGTGTGATTTTTAAACAAATTTATTTTACACAGAACTAAAGGATCCATTTAAAAGCGATAAAGCCATTTTCTAGGAAATCGGAGCACTAAAACAATTTCATAAATGTTATTATTTATACAGTAAAAGGTAAACATTTTAATCATTAAATAATATTTCTGAAATAATTTAATAATGTGGTAATTGTACAGACCACTAGCTCTCAATCAATGTTCTTTCTGTCCACTAAAATGCTCAGTAGGCAAAGATGTTTGCGATGAATTCTCGAAACCGCTTGGCATATTGTTCAGGATGAACTGTAGAGATCTCAGCCCCAGCCTAAAAAAAATGCAGATGAAAAAATAGTAACATGTAATAACATGTAAAAAGCAAATAGCATTCATTAGAGCCTTAGTTGTCCATTCTTTCTGTAGGGCCAGTGCGAGCCAGGGCTAAAAACTTGCTAGTCAGGGCCAAAAGTCTCAAACTTCTAGCCTGACGTCGTCATACTCAGATTCTAGTCAGAATATCCATTGGGCTGTGATTATGGGGTGTGTTTCAACCAAACCAGGAAAGAAAATGCCTCTGCACTCAATTGGATAGACCTACAACCAATCAGAGCAACAGAGTAAGTGACGAGCGACGCATAGTTGACTCAACTGCACACACGCTGGAAGAAGTAGAAGAAGAAAATGAGTGTAAACCACTAATCTATATAGAGGTACTGTTGATTATCTGTCCATCATTGTATAAAGCCCACCCTGACAATTTGATTGGTTCAAACAGCTCTTGTTTGAACATAGTTGCTCCACAACGGATCAAGTCCAGACCGAACTTCCTGACCTCAAATGTTGTAGGCGGGGCTAAGTTCAGCTGGCATCCAGGTTATCGAACCTCAAGCCGTGATGCCACAATCAAGTTGCGCTTCCACTGTCAGGCCAGTAGACCCGCAGCACTGCCCTAAAACCCGCCCTTAACTGTGCGTTCACACCGTCAGCGGCGAGAGCATCAAAGTGGCCGGAAGTCATTCATTTTCAATGGGAGTCGGCGGCGAGCTCCGGCTACAGCGACGCGGCGTGTCCTGGACGATTTGGGCATCGAGGAGAGTTGAAATCATGTCAATGTTATGGTAATGAGCTATGGGGCGGTTCAGCGGCAACCAATCGGAATGTAGAAATGCTTCGCTTGGGAGGATCCCAGAGAACGCAGTCCTGTAAACTTTGGTTTCTGACCACATTAGTTCCCAAGCAAAATGGAGGAGAGGTTGATCATTGAAGTTGAAGTTGAAGTTGAAGTTTATTTGTCATTACACATGTACAAGTACAGTATAACGAAATGAAGTTTGGAGCAAGCCTCCGGGCCGCAGCCGATTATTCAGGCGCCGCCCTACGCTCTCCAGAAATACAAGAATGCAATTTAGCAAGCATTACATAGCAAACACAACAAAACATAAACATAAACATAAACATAAACATGACACAGTACACGTGGTCACGTGATGGGATTTTTGTATGGAGTGGGGAGAGGAGATAAACAGGCAGACGGTTGGAGGGGGTGGGATCGGGTAGGTTGTGTATGGTGCGAGTGAGTCTGAGATTGTGTTGTGTGAGAATGTTAGCCATAACTTCAGATGTTTTCGAGTTCAGTTCTATGGTTTGTCCTTGAAGGGAGATAAGGCAGTGCACAGGGGGAGATAGCAGACCAAGCTGTCAGGCTGAAATCCCAACCGAGAGATAGGGACCAAGTGAGGTTCGGTGGGGTAGTTGATTAGGTCAGGCAAATACAATTTATTATTTTTAATCCATTTGATGATCTTCGTAATTTGTCCGGATCATAATCAATCAATCAGATCTGGTCCTCAGCATTCGCGTCCGGTCTGTGCAGTTTCCCTAGACATTACGCCCAGCCTCATGGCCAGACCGGTTACAGTCCGTAAAAGTTCACCGATCTGACCCCGATAGAGCCCACTCTACCCTGCGTATCCGCAGTCCGGACTGCGCGTTATTACGGTTCAGTTCCTCAATTCCTATCACTTTCTGATCTAATTCCTTCAGACGGTCACACACAACCCCGAAGCATTCTTTAATTTCCACAGACAGCGGCTGGGTGAATTTGCTTGCAGCTGTCTTACCAATCTTCCGATAGGTCAGGGCAATCCCAAAGCCAAAGAATAGGAACCCCGCCATCAATAATCCAATCATGTATAAATCTTCCGCATCCTCCACGGACAGAGCCTCCAGGCACAGGACTTGCCAGTTGTTCCATGCGTCCCTCACGTACCCTGCGGCAAAGGTCCCGTCCGGGCAGGTGGGTTCTCCCGGGGCACCCTTCCTTAGTGAGAAAATCTTGTCGATTGCGCTGATTGACCAGTTAATCAATTCCATTTCAGTATTTTCAAGAGTCCAGCAAAGCAGCAGTCAGAGAGAAAGAGAAGAGACGAAACACTAGACAAAACAAAACAGCGCGAGAGCCAGCAGGGAACAGAGAGAAAACACGTCTGCACGGATAGAAGGACAGAAAGGAAGGGCGGGTTTGCTGTGGCGGGTTTGATAAGAAGGCGCTCAACACTATTTATAGGCAACATTATTGCTCTAGAACTCTTGTTTTTGACCGGGTATGCAATTAATTTGCTCAAAACAACCGATATGACCAATTAATGCTGCACTTCAACCAGGACAGTTATTGTAATGTGGGCTGCACACAAATTAATGTTAATGTTAATTAAAGACCACGGCTAGTAAACGTCTCCTATAAACTGCATGTTTAAACTCATATAAATTTAACCATGAACACAAAAGCCACACCACACAAATGGCTTTTAATAGGTTTATTTCGTTAGCAAACATGTAACTATAATTGTTAAGTTCTTTCCATTGATCAATTTCTTACTTTCAGATTTCATGAGGTTAACTTACACCTTGTGGTCAGTCTGCACAAATACCTCCTGCTTCAATGCTTGTTTGCTTTGCGGCATCTTTAAAGTACAGTTTTAAAAAAAAGACCAAGCATCACAAATCTTTCTACAGTGTCGTTGGCAGGGCGGTCAGAGTGAATTTTGATGCTCTTGCCGGCGGTGGTGTGAACGCACAGTAACACACCTCCACAGAACGACGCCTCCATCACACAACCCCACCATTTCACCAGCCGACAGAAATCTAGCTAGATCACAAAATGAGCATGATGGAAGCTAACGGTTGGCCTTGAGTTAAATACGTCGATATTGGACCAATACATTTTTTTTTACAGTTACAGTAATGTATTATTTGTGTCAGGTGTGCACATCAATCATGCTGACTTAAACTCGATCTGAGGAGGTTTGAGCAATCTCTCCCGTCTCACTATACTGTTAGAGCAACAGAGGGAGCTCACGAGAAGAAAACAGGAGTTATGAGTTATACGAGTTAACTGAAGTGCATGTTTTTTATGACATACACTGTCAGGCATAACATTGTGACCACCTTCCTAATATTGTGTTGGTCCCCCTTTCGCTGCTAAAACAGCCCTGACCCATCAAGGCATGGACTCCACTAGACCCCTCAAGGTGTGCTGTGGTATCTGGCACCAAGATGTTAGCAGCAGATCATTTAAGTCCTGTAAGTTGCGAGGCAGGGACTCCATGAATCGGACTCATTTGTTCAGCACATCCCACAGATGCTCGATTGGATTGAGATCTGGGGAATTTGGAGGCCAAGTCAATACCTCAAACTTGTTGTGCTCCTCAAACCATTCCTGAAGCATTTGTGCTTTGTGTCAGGAGCATTATCCTGCTGGAAGAGCCACAGCCACCAGGGAATACTGTTTCCATGAAATGGTGTACATGGTCTGCAACAATGCTTAGGTAGGTGGTACGTGTCAAAGTAACATCCACATGGATGGCAGGACCCAAGGTTTCCCAGCAAAACATTGCCCAAAGCCAAAGCTTCTTCCCATAGTGCATCCTGGTGCCATGTGTTCCCCAGGTAAGCGACGCATACGCACCCAGCCATCCACGTAATGTAAAAGAAAACGTGATTCATCAGACCAGGCCACCTTCTTCCATTGCTCCGTGGTCCAGTTCTGATGCTCACGTGCCACTGTTGGTGCTTTCGGTGGTGGACAGGGGTCAGCATGAGCACCCTGACTGGTCTGCGGCTATGCAGCCCCATACGCAACAAATGGGGAAAATTCTTGAGAAATCTGAGCTCCAGTAGCTCGTCTGTTTGATCGAACCACACGGGCCAGCCTTCGCTCCCCACGTGCATCAATGAGCCTTGGCCGCCCATGACCCTGTGGCCGGTTCACCACTGTTCCTTCCTTGGAGCACTTTTGATAGATCCTGACCACTGCAGACCGGGAACACCCCACAAGAGCTGCAGTTTTGGAGATGCTCTGACCCAGTCGTCTAGCCATCACAATTTGGCCCTTGTCAAACTCGCTCAAATCCTTACTCATGCCCATTTTTCCTGCTTCTAACACATAAATTTTGAGGACAAAATGTTCACTTTCATAACAGGAGCCGTGATGAAGAGATGATCATCGTGTTATTCACTTCACCTGTCAGTGGTCATAATGTTATACCTGATCGGTGTATATGTGGATGCATTAATCTGGTATCAACAAAGGCATTTGTCTACATTCTGCAAGCAGTCTCTGGTATTTTGTTACCAGTCTCTGGTGCTCTGTCTTTGTTCATAGTCGCTACTCAAGCCCGAGCTGGCCCGCTTTGGACCAAGATATTCGACAGGCCAAAAACCCCTGGCTGCTGACCCGAGGAAGCCCCAGAAGTGGCAGTGGAAACGTGACTGGCACACACTGGCACGCCCGCTTTTGGCCCGACAGTTGAAACATGGCTATAAAGTATCACTTACACCGTGCTTGACTGTTTTTGCTGCATGGGCTGCTTTCTTCTTGGTATCATACTGGGTCAAAATGTCTATAAGACCCATGAAATACACTTGTCTGTGTGGGGCACCTATAGATCAAGGACAGGCAAAGACAAGACTGATAAATATAATGTGAGGATTTAATCAAATTCAAATATCATACACCTTGGTTAATAATCTGAATTTGAAAGACAAATGAGATAAGAGGGGTAACTCAGAATGAGTAATGGACAATTATTTTTGGAGGAATGCAAAAACCATTACCTTCATGAAAAGATTGCTCAACGGGTTCAAGATTATAGAAAAGTTGGGTACTGGTACACTAACCATTTATTTGAGTTTTATTCCATTTGCATTCATTGTCCATTATGTATTTCAATGTTTTCATGTAGAGCTTGACATGTAAATAATGTTGGATGTGACTGGATTGTGACTCACCAACTGCACTCTGGATGGCATACACATCAACATAAGGGTCAAACTCTCCTGGACCAAGAGGTTTATAAGAGCTCATGTACCCTGCAATGCCCTCAGGGGAAGAGCCGAAAGACCCCACGGCTGTAGAGCATAGGTCATTTTCTGAATCCTCCTCCTCTTCACTTAAAGAGTCTTTCATTTCTACCTCTTCTTCTTGCTCTGCCCTCCCGACATCATGAATGCCCAGCAGCAGGCTGTAGTCCATGATCTTCAAACGCACAAGAAACTGCACCCAAACACATACAGATACACAAACAGAGTATTAGGCCCTGTTTACACATGGTATTAAGCTTTGGTTGATCGGATCACGAGGGAGACGCATTTCCATTGTCTCTTTTGTCCACTTTCAGCCACTTCTGTCCTGATTTCTTCGAGGGGAAGTCATGGACGGGTAAATATATGGGCTTTTTCAGATCTTTCGATCTAACAGATGAAATAAGCTTTTTTGTCTTCAAACCAAACTTGGGTCTCCAGCCGGCAAAGTTTAAATCTTGTCTGGCTAGTGCGCCTCCTACAATGTTTGCGTATTAGGTCAGTAGACGGTCTTTTGTGGCTGTTTGAAACATTTTCGACTACTGGAAGTGGTTGATAGTGGACAAGCTAAAAACCTTTACGATCCTGTTTACACTGTATTCAGCATCGTCCACTTGTGATCCAATCAATCAAAAGGCATCTTAATACCTGGTGTAAACAGAGCCTTTGTTTCAGAATGTCAGTTACAAAAAGTTACGGAAACCAGGTTATTTGGGTCTAAGAAAGCTTCTCTGTTTTACAGTGGGTAAAATCAACCAATCAGTCAAAGTACATTTAACCCAAATGTAATATTTTGTGAATTGTCTCATTAAATCCTCTCACCTCTACATCCCTGTTCAGTTTATCTAATAGCGTTTCTTTCTCCTCTTCACTGATGTAGACTCGCTGCATGTTGTTTCTGAAATCTACATCCTTGAAGGTAGGCAGCTCTTTCACCTGGGTTTTCAAATGACTTTCAAGCAATTATTTTCACAGACAAATATTCAACATCTTTCAAGAACAGCATACAAGAATGCCTTTGTAACAGAATGAAAAGGTATAGTGTATATGTTTAGGATTTAGGAGCTGATAAAATTACACTATTTAATTTGAATAGGCTGTAAAAAAATGTTTTAGATTAAATTTACATAAAGGCACAGTATGTTTGTGAGGAACATGGCTGCATAATCTCTTACCTTTTCTTTATCACTTGCTTCACGAGAAACCAACGAGCCCTATAATATGAAATATTCCTGTTCATTTATTGAGATACATGACAATAATTGATGATCCTTACAAAATAATAGCTGTTATACATAAATATGATACAGAAGCTCTTATTTAATAGATTGCCTTATTAAATATGCAAGTTGAGTGAAAAACAATAACTTTTATACACATCTATTCACCATAACAACGTCTATTGTGATCTTTAAATTTTTAGCCTAAACAGAACTGTGAAGGAAGATCTAGGTCTAGTTGGGAAATAATCATTTTGAACCAATAACAATTGTATTCATTTGCATTACAATATCCTCATATGTACTTTTATTTGTATGCCTAAAATGTCGAAAACTTGAACTTTTCTGGTCTCTTGACACTCAGGAATGACATGAATCACATAAATGCATATTTTCAACTGAAAACGGCCATATTTGAGACAAAAAGTTGAGTAGTTTGCATCACTGTATGTTACTGTCAGTTGTTTAACTTCTATCACAAAACAGTTCACATGTATTAAATGCTTCAATTACCTCACCTTCTTTCAAAGTTAAACTGACGCTTTGTGCTGGAATTTGCGCTTTGCTTCTGTGAGCGGTAAACTCTGCCTACTTTACTGTTAGACCGCTGAGGCAGACGAGACTAAAAATGCAACTTGCGTAATGAAGTGTAAGAATTCCAAATATTGGTGGGTACAATTTGGCTATTTCTAATTAATGGAGGGGACTTGTCCCCTCAATGTCTATGGTGATTACGGCCCTGATGTACACAATAATATCTTTTACATTTGGAATCATTTTATTTTTAATATTTGGTATGTGTTTGCTGCTGCGCATCCCTGTGTGTGTAATAATCAGAGTGTGCGCGTGTTGTGCACCGCCTGTATTACTAACACACCCTTTAAATAACACACAAATACTGCACTATTGACTTTAGAGCAGGTTTGTGTTGGTCAATGGCGCAGTCGTTTTCAGTTCCTCACAATAGCAACGCTCCAGCAATGCTCCTGAACACACCTGGTGTTCAGACCAGACGCCCATGGGTGAACAGATGCGCCAGTGCATTTGATATTTAAACACCGTGGAGCTGGACGTGAACATGAGAACTGCGTCGGGCTTGCGTAATTTGATGATGTGCACCAGCTGTACATCACACCTGTCTCGATTCCTCTCACGGAGGAGCAATGGAAGCATAAAAGGAGGAGCGATGATGAAGGATGAGAGAGTTGTTGTTGTGTTTACGTTTTATTATGGGTGTGCGTTTTTACTTTCATTTTGTTTATTTTAAAGTTTATTGAACGTTCGCTGGTTCCTGCCTCCTTCTCATAACAACATGCCTTGTTACAAATAGTAAACAATGATTAAAGAATGAATTTTATCTACCTTGAGGTCATATTTTCTGTGGACAGTTAGTCGGTGGCTGAACATATTCCTCATGACTAAAAGGTATGTTTCTTCATTGTCCACAGTCACACGGTACATGCCAAGGAATTGGGGAAGTAGTGTGTTACCATGGCATGTTACAATGTGCTGAGGGGAAAAAAGTACATGTTTTAATTTGATAGAAAAGGGAATGAAAAGTACTAGACAGTCTAGGTCCAGTAGATTGCTGCTTGTTAGTTGAACAATCAAGCTCATTGAAACTGATTAAACTGTTCAGAAAATATCTTTCTTAATATTTGCTTATTACCATACTGTGGCGTGGTAAAATAGATTTTCCCAGACACACCAAGCATAAACTAGGCTTTATGTCTAAAATATGTCTATCCATCCAAACAGCATTCCAATATATCTCAATAGCAGTTGCTTGGTTGACGCTGTACCCCCCTGGGCAACCATCTAGACCAGCTTGGCCAGGCGAAACCATCTCAAACCAGCTAAGACCAGTTAGTGGGTAAGTCATTTTTTTATTTCACCCAAACATTATCCCATAATTTACTCACCCTCAAGCCATCTTAGGTCTATATGAGTTTCTTCTTTCAGACGAACACAAAAAATATATATCCTGGCTCTTTCAAGCGTTATAATGGGAGTGAATGGTACCTGAGATTTTGAAGCTCCAAAAAGCACATTGTCCATCATAAAAGTAATCAGAGGCCACTCTTCCGCAAGAACTGGACAACTGGTGTGCCAGTTACCTGAAGCCAGTGATTCTAGTTTATAAAGTTTAGAAATATGGATATTTTTCTTACAAAATGCATCGGTTCGCTTCAGAAGGCCTTTATTTACCGCCTGTAGGTGTAACAGAGGCCAGCTAGTAGTTGCTGTGCAAGTAAACCTCACTCCTCTGATCTCAAGAGACGCTCTAGCGACTGATGCTTGAGGTTGCAGCCTTTAGCCTCCTTGTTAGAGCGTCTGACTCTCATGCCAGCGGACCCGAGTTCGAGTCCCGCTTGGAGCGGGGTGGTTCGAACAGGAGGGGTTACATAGGCATATGGATTACTTTTTGGATTGGATGTACAATGCTGGTTAGGTATGTTTTGAAGCATGGCAACTGGTTTGAGCAGGTTTAAGCTGGTCCTGAGCTGGAGCTAGTTTCTTAGGACCAGCACTTAACCAGCTCATGACCAACTAAGGACCAGCTTAAACAAGCTCAAACCAGCTGCCATGCTTCAAAACATACCTAACCAGCATATTATGTTTTTTTTTCAACAGGGGCCTTGCGAAGACAGAGCTCCTTGTAATCTCTGCCAACATGTCATTTAACCATAACATCACTGTCAAACTGAGGAACACTAACATCAACCAGGACAGCAAAAAACCTTGGGGTAGTATCAGCTGAGCTTTACCACTCACATTTCAATACCCAGCAAGAAATTTAGCATTTAAAAGATGTCTAATAGCCGTCCAAACACAGCCCTGACATCTAGGCTAAAACAAGGCTAAATTTGTGCCGTCACTGAAAATAGCCGTCTAACCATAGCCCACGAATAGACTAGTCATCTAGAACATGAACATGTCAAAGAAATGAAACCAAACGCCTTGTAATCACTGTTGACTTTGCTTACATGATGGAAAAACATACATCTCGCAAGTTATTTAGGCAAAAAAACATTCGAGGTTGATGGTGAAATGGCAGCTATTGCTTGCTGGGTAATAGACTGGTCAGGATCTGTCATGAGCATGGCTCCTGATAACATCAGGAATAACTTGTTGTGCAGTCATTTCAGGACTGGACGACTGCAATGCCCTATTGGCCATCCTCCTAAAAAGCAAAAGGTAACTTGACTTATGAAACAGCACTCTATACCTGGTGGTATTCTGAAAGGATGTTGTGCATGTCCTCCACCTCCTCACTGGAGATTTGCTTGACAATTAATGTGCGGTCATATGATGTCAGCAGCAATCCCGCTTCCTGACTCTTGCATTCCTTAACTGGAGGACTACGCGTTAGAGAAACCTAAAAGGACACAAGGAAATTTGGTGGAAAATTCATGACAATCCAGTCCATTTTAATCTATCTTACCAGCAGGTGTGACCTAAATAGTTATTATAGCAGCATATCAAAGTCATTCCATAAGAAAATCAAATGGGAAGGATCTGGGAGGGGGAAACGGGGCAGATGAGAAACATGATGAAAACGGGTGGTGTAAATAGCTAGGTTTCCATCCAAAGTTGCGAATGTAACTTATGTGCAAAATTGCAATATCACATAAAACATTTGCGAATAAAGCACTGTTTCCATCCAGTGAGTCGAAGAGAACATAATCGTCACTTCCTGATAAACTACAGCTAAAAAAAATCACTAAGAAACACAGGAGAAGCCACCATATATAATCATTTTCGTTTATAATAAATGACTTGCGTCTCAGAGAAACTCGTGCGTCTCAGTAAACTTGTTGTGTTGCTTTCAGAGGCAGATGCTGCTGTTTGGGAACGCAAGACAGGTAAGGCAGTTCTAGGAGGGAAATATGCCGAGCATCTTTGACAACAGACTTCTGAATGACCAAAACAGCATTTCCGATGCTTTGCAAACAAGATTTTTCCGCTAGTTAGTACAGTTATGCTGTTGCATCGAGAAAGTCACATGAATTTTTTAATGCGCATCAAGGAATTTATTTGGTAAATGCATTTGCATTGTAGTTTATGCGCATGTTTTCATATCGGATAAAAAATGTATCCGACTCAAATGAGGGCATACGTTTTTTATGCGCATTTCTAGAATTTATGCGCATCTTGGCATTTCCATTCAGCATTTTTTTGATGTGATATCTCAAAATGCACATAAAAATAGGTGAATGGAAACATAGGGGTTTGTTTGTTTGTTTGTGTGTGTGTGTGTGTGCATTTTATCTGGCATTGCAAAGTCCATATTGTAAGCAGTATCCAGTCAAAATGCCATTATCTTTATAAGTGTGAATGCAATTTCATGCAATGTTTAGAACACAGACCATGGCAACTTTCTAAAATTATTTATATAAAACTAATCTACACATAATCATTCATTTGAACTTTTTTCCCCCTCAGACCTGTTGCTGTCTGCGCTTCCATTGCGGTCTAAAGTACCATGAAGATTAGGCAAATTAGGGGACGTTTACACGACAGTGATATGCTGAAAGTGGAGAGTTTTCCGCATACAGACGAGACCACTGTCAAATCGATCCCCATTCACACGGATCCACGAAAACGACTAAAGCTGTATTCTGCTGCCAGGTCACTAACTATATGTTTTGCATCAGTTAAAGTCCTAATTCGCTGCTTATTAATAGTTAGTAAGGTAGTTGTTAAGTTTAGGTATTAAGGGATGTAGAATATGATCATGCAGGCATTAACATGTGCCGATAAAGCTTTCCTGTAGCTCAAGCAATAAGAGCGTGGCGCTAGCAACACCAAGGTCATGGGTTCGATTCCCAGGGAATGTACCTTGAATGCAATGTAAGTCGCTTTGGATAAAAGCATCTGCCAAATGCATAATTGTAAATGCTTATAATCAGCCTATATTCTAGTAATATGCAAGCTAATAAGCAACTAGTTAAAAATGAGAATTGTTCCCCATACTAAAGTGTGACCTGGCCAAAAAAGCAGCTACAATAACATAAACGGTAACACTTTACAATACGGGTGCACTAATATGCATTAATTCATGCTGAACTAATGCACAGATAATCATGAGTTAATGTATGACTCATGAAGAACTAAACTATTTATTAATGATCACTGCATCAGAAACTAGTGAACATTCTGTATGATTAATAGATTAAGTACTCATTAAATTGTTATTAGTTAAATGTGTCATAATGTATCAATTCTCTAATAACATATTATATTAACTAATAATGTAAGTGAATGTGTTAATTACCACAACGGGTCGAAGCCATGCATTTCAGCTTCCAGTTGTCTGCTTTAATTAATCATTAGCTAATGATTTGCAAAGGTCTCATTATGTTATGACTTTACTTGTTGATTTAGAATTAATTCTAAATGAATTCAAAACCCATAACCACAATTACATATGACTTAATTAGTTAATAGTGATGTGCCTCAACAAGTAAAGTCATAACATAATGAGACCTCTTTGCAAAGGCATGGCTTTGACCCATTGTAGTAATTAATACATTCATTTACATTATTAGTTAATATAATATGTTATTATGGAATTAATACATGATGCCATGTTTAATAGCAATTCATATATTACTGAATTCATGTTCATTAGTTGCTGATGCAGTAATCATTAATAAATAGTTCTTCATGAGTCATACATTAACTCATGATAATCTGTGCATTAGTTAAGCATGAATTAATGCATATTAGTGCACCAGTACTGTAAAGTGTTACCACAATCAAGAAAAACACAATCAAGGATCACAACAGCAATTTGCCAAAGGCTAAAACACATGATCTGTAAAAAGTAACTTAACGTTGTTTAGTGGACGCATAGTCAGCTTTAAGATGTTTTGTAAATTATGCCAAGCAGAAAAAACATTATAATTTAAAGCTTTTTTTCTCCAGCTCTGTTCAAACCCGAGGAATTTTGAAATATAACAAATAATGTTACTGAAAGTTAGACCACAAGACTTAGAAATAAATCAATACCAATTAAAACTTCTTCAAGTATACGAAAGATGGCAGCTCAGCTTTATCATATAAACTGCAATGATGTGCATGATAACTGTAACCAGTAATAAAGCATAAAGCATACATTTTTTTTTGTTGTTTTGTTTTTTAAGTCACCTTGTGGTGAAAACCAAGCTTTTAATGTTGTATGTCTATGTGGTGTTTTTAATATGCTTTAAGACAAACCATGTGCAACACCACAAATTCACAAGTCAACACCATTGCTGAGTATTTTCTCTTTAAAACTGCAGTGAACCAAAGACATCGCTGGTGTTTCTGACACCACAAACTACCTTACAACCAATCACGGCACAAGGGGGGTGGGCTTTGGCATATCATTAACTATAACCGCTCCTTCTGAAGCAGGGGAGTCTCAAGAGAAGCCGGTTCTGTTGATATGAAAAATTGGGTGCATTTAGCAATAAAGCAGGTGAATTATGGGATGTTATGATGAACTGTATGCCTTTCTCCACTGACATTCTGAGTTGTTCAAAGCGTTCATCATCATATTGTGTCTGACGTTGTAAAGCGTTCACCTCGGTAAGTTGGCCGACTGTATTTCTGAGCTTGTGTGAGTGAGTGGAGGCGGGGCTAATTTGCATATTCAAGCTATTTTAAGGCAAGAAGACTTTTTTTGTTTTTACAAAATATGTAATTTTGGTGATCAAAGATGAGTTTTAAGGGATAAAATTATTGGCTACAGGGGAGCTTTAAATAATGTACTGGGGCATTCACGTAAAGCAGATCTCCGTAATCCAATAGTGGTAAAACGGTTGCAGATCCCAAACATTTCCTCGCACTAAAAGAAAACAAAGATCTGTTTCTAAAATAAAAACCCAATTTAAGCTTAAGTTTAGAAAGTAGTTTATCAATATGTGGCTTAAAAGTTAATTGACTATCAAATAAAATACCCAGATACTTATAACTCGCGATTCGCAACACATTCTGTTTTTGTTCCCTGGGAAGATATAATATCAGGAAGATTCCTTGGCAGAGCTTTGGAATTTGTAAAAATCATTCATTTAGTTTGATCTGTATTTAAAACCAGTTTAAGCTGGTATAGATGAGACTGTACAATATCAAACACTGACTGTAAATAACGAAGCCGATAAAGCACTGCAGTAAATAGCAGTGTCGTCTGCATAAAGATTTTAACGGTTTGTGTTGTTGGTTTATGTTCCATACATTTTTTATTATTATTTGTTGAGTGTTTTGTATGTCAAGTTTTGATGTCTGTGCATCATTAGGTGATGCTTATGAAATGATGTCACATCTTTCAAAGATCAATCTCAGCAGTTGCTTCACTATTGTGAAAGAGACATCTACAAAGTTATGAATCTGAAATAGGTTATTGGTAAATCTTCATGCTTCAATAATAGCAAAACAAAATCTTCATATTCATGCTTAGAATAGTTCGACTAAACTATTTCATATTCTAACATAATTTTAAAGGCACAATATGTAATTTGTGCAGTTAGAGGGTGCTTATTCAAAACAAAGGCGTAGCTTGATGGCGCCCTGATTATTTTAATCCAAAATCGTACATACTGTGCCTTTAACAAATGTTTTTTAATAAAACTCTACTGTCATATAAAGAATTGGCATATTTTAAATGATAAAAGCAGACATATGCAGAATACATTGGCAAGTGCCTCATGCAAAACATAAAAGCAAATGATGGCCACCATTCAAATGAAGTTCGATCTTTCGTAGGCCTACCTGACCTGTTCTATGCAAATAATGAACAAGAGAGGCTCACTGCAAAATATTGTCTGATGTTTAACCATGATTGTGACTGATATGTAACTTTGTAAAAGGACAGTAAAATATAGATATGCAAGCAGCCATTATCGGGTCCAAGTGCAAAGAAGACAATAAGACATGCCAACATGGCTGGGAGTGTCAGACCAACTGCAACAATGAGCCATTAAAGAAATTTTAAGATGATTTTAGGCAAAATGGCAGAAAAATCACTTATAATACGATTAATGGTTTATCACTTTTGACAAATAGGTGGCACTGTTACAAAATTATCAGAGTGAGGTAAGAATGACATGCAAAGGTTTGTGTCAATAGGCCAAAGCATTGCAGAGACACAGCTTCAAGAGTCATTTTGGCATACAAAAATAGTTTCGGCTATTGACACGAAATCCATAACTTTTTGTCAGCACAGTCTGAAGATGATACGATTAGATTTGGGTGAAAGTCAGACAATAGGTCTAGGAGGAGTTCGAAAAAGAAGGTTTTCAATGAGAAACAAGATGGCGGACAGGAAGTTTGGCCAAATATGGCACAATTGGTATCTATGTTCTCAGCATGACCCAAGGAATGTATTAAGACCAGATGCAACTGATTATAATAGAATAATGTAATCAAAAGATATAAGCATTTTTGGAAATTTTGTTATAACTTTTGACCACAAGGTGGTGCTGTCTTGAAACTTTTTGAGTACCTTCAGGGCATGGTGCCAATGGCACACACCGAGTTTAGTAATGATATGCCAATGCATTCATAAACTATAGCAATTTACATTGTAATACTGTATTGTAGTTAATTGCAATTTCATGTTTTGTTTAATTATAACGCCACCAAGTGACAAAATGCCGCCAGTTTTTTTATGTGTCCTCAGAGTGACCCCATACATATTCCGATTTTTCTACGGTGGTTTCATTTCGATTGGACTAACGGTTTTGAAGATATTCACAAAAGTTTTTTTAAGCGCTAAATCACAACGTTGCACTAACCATAAGGCAACACCTAGCATGTTTAGTATTGTTGGACTCGGCAAGGATTCAGGAATCTAAAGAGATGACTCCTGCGAAAATAAGTCAACCACATCCAAAGTCACCACAAGGTGGCGCTGGTTCGAAACGTCTCAGACTTTTCAGGACATCGTGCCAATGACCCATACCAAGATTTGTACGATATGTTCCTGAGTTCATAAAATACAGCATTTTACTACAAAATTCAAAATGGCCAATGCCCAAAATGGCTGATATGGAAAGATTGGATATCACTTGACTCGGCATGCCGTCCCAAATCTAACGAGACCACTTTTATGATTTGGACAAACTTCAGAAGTTATAAGCAAAATAGCCATTTGTCGGATCGCCGGACCAGTAGGTGGCGCTGTGCAGAAATGTGTAGAATGCGATAAAGCGTTGTGGAGATACAGCCTTATGTCTATTTTTGCAAGCGCTATGTAAAGTTTGTTTGTGTGTTATTCGATAACTCTTTGATAAATCATCTTGAATTCCATAACTTTTGGTTGGCATTGTCTCAAGACGATCTGGCAAAATTTTTGTGAAAATCCGATAAACCGTCTAGGAGTTCGAAAAAGACTCAAACTCAAACTAATGTTTTTTTTTTTTTTTTTTTTGGCTGGGAAAATTGGCACTATGTCAATCGAATCGTCATGAGCCACAGAATCAAATGGAAATTTTGTTTCTAGCCCTTAAGGTTCAAAGGTTATCAGCATAAATGTGACTGTAACTTTGGACAGGTGGTGGCGCTAGAGGGATTGAGTTAGAGACTCCAAATTTGCTATGGTGACATTTGAGACTGTCCTCTGTCTGTGTGCCAAAATTCAACTTTCCCTCAAGCGGTTCTATGGGCTGCAATAGACTCCCATGGCGGAAGAATAATAAGAACACTAACGATTACAATAGGTGCTTAGCCCGTAATAACACAGGGAGCTTTCAGTCTTAAGGCCCGTTCACACCAACGATGATAACTATAAAGATAACAATAAAGATATAGTTCTAAAAATCGTTCTCGGTATTAAAGAATAGCAGAGTTCACACCAACAAACCGAGAAACGATATCGTTGGAATCACTTTCAGAACTATTTTTTTTCCCAGCTGATGAACAATAAAAACTTTGACAGCCAATCAGAATCCATTCTGCTGTAACAAGCTTGAGCATTTAAAGTGACAGACGAGCATGCGCTTAGAATAAACAACAATATTGTCCGCTGGTGTGGACACTAATATAGTTATCATTATAGTTATCTGACTGTATAGTTATTGTTCTTGATGTGAATGGGCACTTAGACTATCCAGAAATTTCCTACCTGATAATCCTGATGTTCAACTCCAAATCTCTCTCTCAGATTCCGGAACACTAGTGGGCAGTACTCCTTAAACTTAAAATGTCCGGGGAGGTTTTCCTAAATATTTCACCATAAATAAATAAACATTGTGTAAGAGCACCACTAATAAACTTTCATTACAAAAACATTAAAATAACTAAAACAAGGAAATAATAATGAATATGTATTTAACCATTATCCTTAGAGTTCAAATGTGGCTTTACTAACATAAAAAAAACTGAATTGTTTCATCACACATTTAACTGGAGGTGGAGGGTTTCTTTTAAGGGGCTTTACAACATTAAGGCACAATTACAAACAACATTAATGGTGAAAATGCTACACATAAAAAGAGGCTTGATAATGATCATTCTGTTCTGTAATAATAATAATAATAATTATTATTTCATTACATCACAGAATATACCAATAGATATTTGCAAATACTGCATGGACATTTGAGTGCATGCATTTGTGTCCAAATAAGCAATATTTTTTTCTCGTTTTGTTTTTGCCAGACAACTGAGGTGATTGCATTTAATCCTAAGAACTGTGTCTAAGGTTGCATTTCAGTGAGGCCACAAGCAACCCCACCAACACCAAATAAATCACTCCATACCACAGCAGATTATGAGTTTACAAAAGCTTTGTGCAGCTCATTGTGCACAAAATAATCTAAAACTGCGACAACAAGCTTTATATACATATATATATATATATAAAATCTATATTTTCAGTCTCTTTGAAAAGAAGTGGAATTAAATAGTTAAATATGATTGTCTCCATTAAAACTAAAGGAACAGATAGGAGATGAAAACGTCAACTTTATTTGTATATTATGTACTGTATATATGTAGCCAACCTTATCATGTCTTCTCAAACTTTAGACTATGCTAAATCCAAATATTCAAATAGTCATTTGAGGTGACATGAGAAGTAATGTTTTAGAAGAAGTCTCTTATGCTCACCAAGGCTGCATTAATTGTATTAAAATACAAAAAAGCAGTAATATTATGAAATAGAATAAAAAATTAAAATAACGTATTCCTGTGATCAAAGCTGAGTTATTCATCATTCCTCCAGTCTTCAGTGTCACATGATCCTTCACTGATCACTCAATATGAGGATCTGATGCTCAACACACATTTATGATTATTATCAGTGCTGGAAAGGATTCTTTGATGAATAGAACAGCATTTATTTTAAATAGAATCTTTTTTAACATTATGTCACTTTTAATCAAATAAATGCAGCCTTGCTGAGCAGAAGAGACTGTCAGATTAAAAATCTGTTGCAGAGTGTGTGCGATAGACCATACTTGTTGAATAAATGGTTGTTGACTTTCATTTTTATGTTGGCTTTGAAGTCATCTGGAAGTAGCATTACTGGCATAGGCACTTGAAAGAGGTCATTTATCTGCAACGGTTAAATGCAGGAAGGTTAGAAGTTAAAGGAAGACTGAAACTTTAGTTTATATGCATTAATGACAGCCATTCTCCCAAGCACAGAACAACAAAAATAGCAATAGGTCAACATATCATGGCATAACAAGTGCTACAGGAAAATAAATAGATAATTTTTTAGATTCAGAATAAAGGTCTGTAGTAACATACCGTGTGATTGATGCCCCACATAAACACAGTCTGGATGGGGTCGCTGGCCCAGAATATTTCCACTTTTTGATGCACAAAATGTTTTTTCTTGCTTTTTGTTCGAGAAAGTCTTCTTGAAATAGCTCGTGTTTTACCAGGGGAAGACATGACTGCAGAAATCAACCCAGATAATCTTAGACCAACAACTTGCCTCCTCAGTTATGAAGAGGATGAAT
Source organism: Paracanthobrama guichenoti (assembly GCA_018749465.1). Classification (NCBI taxonomy): domain Eukaryota; kingdom Metazoa; phylum Chordata; class Actinopteri; order Cypriniformes; family Gobionidae; genus Paracanthobrama; species Paracanthobrama guichenoti. The sequence continues at coordinate 5,450,613 of JAGHMJ010000029.1, forward strand.
GTCTTGAAATTCCAGGCGACATTAACGATTGCAACTCAATGAACCAATACAGTAGAGGATAAACATCCTCCAAAAGAGCTTGAGAGAATTAAACTTGTCATAACTTGATCACATGCCTTCTGTCGGAGGCGTGCAGCTTTTCTTGTACATTAAATAACCCTCCTAGCCCAAAAGCAACAAATCCATTTTCAGTAAGAGCTTCCCAGATAAGTTCAGTGCTGGTGAAATAGAAAGGAACAGATGCATTGCTGTGCACTGTGTGTGCTGAGGTGAGGTGGTTAGTTGTGTTGACACAGTCAAATGTGAGCTCACCATTGCTGCAGTGACCGAGTTCACTTACCAACACATCCTATCCTATTATGCCTTTTTACAGCTTAAACCTTTTTAGCATGTAATGTTTAGTATTAGAAGGTTGGAGTAGTCTTCACAATATATGTCATACCAATATCGGGTTCTTCCCTTCGCCTTAATGTTATCCCCTGACGCCTTTACAAAGTGTATGGATGCTGCTCTTGCTCCACTGAGACTTCAGGGCATTCGAATACTCTATATCGACGACTGGCTCATCCTAGCCCAGTCGGATGAGATGGCAGTTCGGCACTGAGATGTCGTTCTTCGCTATCTAAGGTGCTTGGGTTGAGACTAAATGTCAGGAAATGTCTCCCCAGCAGAGAACTGTATTTCTGGGGGTAGTGTGGGACTCTGCGATGATTCGGGCTAAAATCATGATATTTTAATATCTTTATTTAGTCACATTTAGCAGATTTGGACTAGTCCAATCTCGATTGTTGCTGGGTCATGACGTCACATGTGAAGGTGTACACGTAAGCTACAAAGGGGAGCAGGCACACAACAGTGTTAGCTTCTGATAGGTCGAAGCAAGTTATTCTCCAGCACTCTTGTGGCAAAGGGACGCAGTATCTCTTCTCAGGGAACAAGGGTTACAGTCCCTTTTGAGGGAACTGTTGCTGTGTCGAAGACGACACTTTGGGGAACGGAATACCCACTGCGCCACACTGACTAGTGCCTATCCTGGTGTGAAGTTTGTCAGGCATAGCTCAGGATGTGAGGATTTGAGAACCCTGTGGAGGGCAGATCCAAGCTATAACACCTGATGAAGGTGTGTGGCGAGGCCCAGCCAGCAGCATTACGGACCTTTTGAAGGGAAACCCTTGATAGTAGGGCTTTGGAGGATGCCACTCCTCTAGTTGAGTAGGCTCTTATCAGGAGAGGTGAAGGCAGATTGCGTGCCTCATGCGCTGAGGAAATAGCCTCTACAATCCACCTGCTAATCGTATGCTTAGAGGCAGGGGAACCCTTCTTAGGTAACCCAAAACACACAAGAAGCTGGTATGACTACGTAGATAGGCCTCCAAGGCCCAGACAAGGCATAGTAGATGTAGCTTTTCCTGATCAGCTGAAACATGTGGTGGAGGATGAAAAGCCTGCAGGATAACAGACCGTACCACATTAGATGGCACTTTGGGCACATAACCCATCCTAGGGTGGAGAATGGCCTTTACTCTTTCAGGAGCAAACTCAAAGCAAGAGGGAGAAAAAAATAGCACCTGCAGGTCCCAAACACTATTGAGGGACATAATAGCTAGCAGGAAGGCCACTTTAACTCTTTCCCCGCCAAACACAGAATTTTCCGTGTTCTCACTGTTCCGTGTGTCCACACAAGCAATTGTATGTAAACAGATGCATATGTATAATAACGTGATCATCAACATTAAACATCATATAAATCAAAACTATCTAATGTTACTGAATGAAATGTGGACCCAGGACGAGCTACAGGACTGAGCAAGCATTAGGGGTGTTGATGAACTCGATCTACTCCGTCTGTGTTTGATAATCGCTCTGAATCTGATCTGGATACAGTCTTTCACAAAAATGTGATTTTCTCAGCTTTTTGTTCAAAATGTTGCTTTTTTTATGAAACTTACCCATATTCAAGTGTTGATAAAAAAGGAATGCATTTTTTTTTTGTTTGTTTGTTTAAAAGAAGAGGGCCAGCTCTTTATTTTGATATATTGCATGCACAGATATTCATAAAACAAAATATTCTATGGACTATTACATTTTTGTCAAAATGGTCAAAAACCCTGGCGGTGGCTGGTAACTTTTTTGGCGGGGAAAGAGTTAAAAGAGAGAAACTTCTCCGACACCTTGTCAATGGGTTTGAAGATAACCGTTCAAAAACCACTGCCAGGTCCCAAACAAGAATCCTGGCTTGGATGACAGGCCTCATCCTCCGAGCATCACGAAGGAAACAAATAATTTGTTGGAGCTTAAAAGTGTGTCAAACTGCCACATAGACCTTAAGTGTGGATGGGGAAAGCCCATCAGAGAAATTACTTTGGAGGAACTTCAGCACTGAAGCCACTGGGTCCAGATGGCGTTCTCTGCACCATAAAGCAAACACATTCTACTTTAAGGTGTAAAGTTTCCTTGTGGAGGGAGCTCTAGAGTTTAAGATGGTCTCAACAACCTTGGTTGAGAGACCAGCACTTAGGAGTAGGTCCCCCTCAGGGTCCACTATAGATTCCACAGCTCCAGCCGAGGGTGGTGTATTGAGCCCTCAGCTTGAGATAGAAGGGACCTCCTGATTGGAATCTGCCATGGAGGGCCTGCTACCTCGACAGGATTTCTGCTCCCAGATTTTCAGCCACGGGAATGAACATTACTCTGAGTGAGATTAGTTTACCCTGGGACCAACTTGATGCACCAGTCTGCACAGAGGGCACAACCTCAGGCCCCCCTGCCGATTTATATCAGAGACCACCGATGTATTGTCTGTTCGAACCAGAACAAGATGTCCTCTGATGGCTGGAAGGAAATGCCAGCAACACAGCAAACATCTCCGAGCAATTGATGTGCCATGATAGATGATGGTCTCTCCACAGACCTTGGGAAAACCCCCTGGTCCTGAGCCATCACTGCAGGGGTCTCATTTTGTAACAAAGACTCAGGCTGACTGGGATCAATGTGCAGTTTATTAAAAGACTTCAAACTCACAGTATTAACAGGCGTGGATCGGTAAACCAGGGCGAACAGCAATATCAAAGGCAGAGCAGAAACGTGGTCATAACAGGCAAAGGTCGGGGCAGGCAGCAAACAGTCGATATACAAAGTCCAGGCAAACACAGATCAAAGGGCAGACAGCACAGGTTCAGGGTCAAACACAGGCAGAATAATTACAGGGGATAAACACTCAGAAATGCAGCCGGTGCAAACAAGACTTCGCAATGAGTGTGTGTGTGTGTGTAGAGGGAATATATAGTCAGTGTGATCGGGATCAGGTGTGCAGTAACCAGTCCCAGTTCAGAGCCAGTGCTAGTGCCAGTTCTGAGTTGGTTCGACTGACGAGCCTTCTAAGAACCGGTTTGCCTGTCCACAGGCTAGAGAGCCACCACAGAGTCAGGTCTTACGTCACAGTATACGTCTCATCTTTCTCAGCAATGCTAGAGAGGCAGCAGGAAACACAAACACTGAAACACACCAGGCTTGTTCGAGATGCTTCGGCGCTGCACAAACCGATCCACATATGATATCAAAATACACGCACGAGCGATTCAAAAGCATAAGGAGTCGTATGCTCTCGCTGTACTTTGATGTCATACGGCGATCGGTCTGCACAGTGCTGATGCATCTCAAATAAACCTTCCATCAACAATGGCAAACGTTGCGTTACTATTGATGCTCATGGCTTTACGATCCTACATCAGCATCAAAACAAAGACATCAGCTCCTCGCCTGGATGACAGTCGCGGTGATGGAGGAATAATTATGTATGGTGGGGCTCGATAATCTTGATAAGAATGGCTTTTTCCATGATCTTGACATCCAAGTGTGGAGATCGGGAAAGGAAGGCAGACTCTGACATGAAGGCTGTGACTGGGACTGCAGGAAGTGTTCGAGTTTGCTTTTCTTTAACGTTTCCTGCTTCTTTGTTGGCCATTCGATATTTAATTTAGCCATAATTCTGGTCACAACCTTCAGCATCTCCCCAAAAGCAGGGAATGAGGTGGCATTTGTCATTATGTGTTATTGTTTGTAGAAAAAAAGAATGAATTTAATCCATTTTGGAATAAGGCTGTAACATAACAAAATGTGGAAAACGTTAATAAAGTTGAATACTTTCTGGATGCAGTGTGTATATATATATATATATACATATCAAAATGGTTGTTTTTATGAATTCAGTTAATTAAGTAGATAGTAGCCTACTATTTACAAACATCACAGACAATGGCAGACAGCGACCAAGGCAGCTCTGGCATAATGTCAATAACACTTCTATAAATGGCTTACAGTTTCTTTATAGTTATTGAGTAAACATCCCTAAAGTACTGAAAAAAAAGTTTTCAGGTATGTGTATGGTATATTTTATTGTTGCCCTGACCTGGACCCTGGGGTAAGAGTCAGTATGAATGAAAGGGAGTTTGTTACATACAGTAAGAATCTTTGGGCCTATGAAAAACCATTTTCATCCCCAGGTGTATTAAAGTCAGTTTTTACATGTGAATTTACTGTATTTGTAAGGTGATATGCAGTGGAAGCTAGCAATTTCATGAGCGTGCAATAAGGAGGACGAGAACGAGGAGCAAGAGAGCAAAGTCTTTATTTACAATACAGTCGTTCAAGATTTGCTTGTATATTTACTTGTAATAAAGTGTTACAATCTCTTTGAGCAATGTTATATTTATATACATTCTGTAAACTTTGTTTCATATATATATATACACCGATCAGGCATAACATTATGAGAGTGAATAACACTGATGATCTCTTCCTCACGGCTCCTGTTAGTGGGTGGGATATATTAGGCAGCAAGTGAACATTTTGTCCTCAAAGTTGATGTGTCAGAAGCAGGAAAAATGGGCAAGCGTAAGGATTTGAGCAAGTTTGACAAGGGCCAAATTGTGATGGCTAGACGACTGGGTCAGAGCATCTCCAAAACTGCAGCTCTTGTGGGGTGTTCCCGGTCTGCAGTGGTCAGGATCTATCAAAAGTGCTCCAAGGAAGGAACAGTGGTGAACCAGCCACAGGGTCATGGGCGGCCAAGGCTCATTGATGCACGTGGGGAGCGAAGGCTGGCCCGTGTGGTCTGATCAAACAGACGAGCTACTGGAGCTCAAACTGCTCAAGAAGTTAATGCTGGTTCTGATAGAAAGGTTTCAGAATACACAGAGCATCTCAGTTTGTTGTGTATGGGGCGGCATAGCCGCTGACCAGTCAGGGTGCCCATGCTGACCCCTGTCCACCGCCGAAAGCACCAACAGTGGCACGTGAGCATCAGAACTGGAGCACGGAGCAGTGGAAGAAGGTGGCCTGGTCTGATGAATCACGTTTTCTTTTACATCACGTGGATGGCCGGGTGCGTGTACATCGCTTACCTGGGGAACACATGGCACCAGGATGCACTATGGGAAGAAGGCAAGCCGGCGGAGGCAGTGTGATGCTTTGGGCAATGTTCTGCTGGGAAACCTTGGGTCCTGCCATCCATGTGGATGTTACTTTGACACGTACCACCTACCTAAGCATTGTTGCAGACCATGTACACCCTTTCATGGAAACGGTATTCCCTGGTGGCTGTGGCTCTTCCAGCAGGATAATGCTCCTGACACAAAGCACAAATGCTTCAGGAATGGTTTGAGGAGCACAACAACGAGTTTGAGGTGTTGACTTGACCTCCAAATTCCCCAGATCTCAATCCAATCGAGCATCTGTGGGATGTGCTGAACAAACAAGTCCGATCCATGGAGGCCTCACCTCGCAACTTACAGGACTTAAAGGATCTGCTGCTAGCATCTTGGTGCCAGATACCACAGCACACCTTCAGGGGTCTAAAAGGGGGACCAACACAATATTAGGTCATAATGTTATGCCTGATCGGTGTATATATATATATATATATATATATACACACTGCATAGTTACATCAAAAGAAGGTATAGTTAATATGTATTAATATATAAGAACTTAATATATAGCCAACATAAATATATCAAGTAATTAGAAAAATACATTTTCTATTCACTGTAATTAGTTTTATAGCTCTTATTTAATCTAGACATACAGCTAGACATAATGGGAGATGTCATTTACTTGGAGTGTATCATATTTATATCTTTCCATCAAACATTTAATACAATTAAAAGGATTGGTAACACTTTATTTTACAGTGTCCTTGATACACGTTACGTCCATTTAAATACATATATACATATAAATTATGTAAATAAAATGCAACCCTAAACCTAACCCTATAGTAAGTACATGTTGTTAATTAATCGGTAACACTTTATTTTACAGTGTCATTGTTACATACGTTACATGTAGTTACTATAGTAATAATTATAAATTATGCATAATTACATGCAACTAACTCTAAACCAAACCCCACTCCTAACCTAACCTTATAGTAAGTACATGTAGTTACCTAATATTACTCAGTTCTTAAATGCTGCAAACATATTTGTCACAACCAGAGGGAGATGAAGGATTGTGGCCATAGAGTTCTCAGTGTATCTCTTTTGCTGCACACTCAGTCCTTCCTAAACACATTTTAGGTGCAGATTTACATTAGACGTCACAATTCTCAGACACTATTACATGAGATAGTTCCATCATTTCTTTTACGGGATGAAATCTTTGATCCTTTCTCGTCCACACACCAGCATTGGCCTCTTTGCATTCCCCTTGATGAGAGACACTGTTTCAAGAAGAGCATATACAGTGTTATTGTTTATAGAGAATGGATTACATTTCAGTTATCATCAACAGTTTTAAGTAACAATTCAGATTGGACAGTGTGAGCATGTTACATTTAAAACTCAAGTGATGTGCAGCACTTTTATTCATCTGCTTCAACAATCCTGACACGACTGTCATCTTCATAAAAAGTTCTGATTTTGCATATACTCGACACACCTGTTTCCTCCTGAAGGACCCTTGTCTGTCACAGTTGGGGATGTAGATGTCCTGAACTGAACGAATGACTGTGAGTTCAATACTTTGGAGGACTGTGTTTAGCAGTTTGCGACAAGGACCCTATAGAATCAAACAACAACGATTAATGCAAATGCTTCATTTATGACCGAAAGGCATATTAATATTCATGCAGAACATAATTTACAGAGCCATTAGCAGAAATGTTACCTTTTCAGTGTTCTCAGTGGTTGATGGTCGATAGTCTGAAACATAATACTTGCAGTTTTAATATGATTACAGTATGGCAATTAAACAGCATTTACTTAAGGTTCAAGAATACCTTCCATTATAGGAAAAGAAGCCCTGCTCAAATGTAAAAAATAATTTTACATTAAGTTTGCTGGTTTCTCTTTCCTCTTAAACACATGCAAAACATAAAGCTCCTTTAGCAATGTCTGGGTGGATTATAAATCCTTGTTACACATTTTCCTATGAACAACTCAAAATGTTGCATTTTCTTTCTATATAGTATCTGCATGCTCAGTGTTTAGGTTTAGTGTGTTTTGGTTCCATTTAAGAACAGATGCCATCTTACCTGTAGGTGGAGGGATGTCAGTGATGGTACTTTTGATGTTTTTGCAGACCCCTCGTCCCTGAAGCAGTGCCTGAAGGGGGCTTTGCTCCCCAAGAGGAGGGATACACCGAAGACCCTGAGCACACGGTAGGGTGTACACCCCACAGGATTCATCCAACGCCAACATGGATGCGATCTCTTCCCCGGATAAACTTTCAGCTGTGTGGCCCTTGAGGTCCCCCGAGGGCCCATTACACATTGAGCAGATCTTCCTCAAGCCTAATACAAGGGAGTTGGAGCCAAATAAGCTGAGTTGAATGGTAACCAAAAGGGTTAGCAAGTAAGAAAACAAAACCATCTTCGTCCAATTCAGATCAAGAGCTTGTTTTCAGTGAATGGTCTTCTCTCTTCCAGGTCTCTCCTGCTTTTGATGTTCCTCTTTGACATTCAATGGAAATAGTAGTGTGGATGAACAGGAGACATCAGGTATCTAAAGACAGTAATTAGACAAAAAATTGCCCAGAAATGCAACATGGGCTGCTTTTAAAGAGCTGAGATGCTCAGGGGTGGGAGGCAGAGCGAGATGCTGGGCGTTAAATAAGAGGTGGAGTTACTGTATAACTCCATCCCTCCCTTTTTCTGCCACTGCTACATTTCAAATGATGTACAAATTCATGACTTGTGAACATTTTATGAGTTTCCACTGATGCACATAATGAGTGAGTAGAACTCCATGGTGCCAACCTCAAACCGAAATGAGACTGTATCTTCCCAAAGCATTTGGCAGCTAGAGATGAAACATTGTTACCATTCCCTGAGGGAACAGGCGTGCATTTCCCCAACACGTTCTCACTCCCAAATCAGAACCCCTCTGTGTCACTTTTTACACACAGGGAACCCCTTTAGCGCCATTTTCCGGCATGTAGGTACTTCCAGGTACATAGATTTCAGATAGATTTCAGATGTCAGATCAAGACGCATTTAATTCTTTGCATTTGTAAAAGTAGACATGATTTTATGAATATTTATAGGCTACTTTTATATTTTGGAGCAACTAACCCCACTCCTACCCTAAACCTACCCGCTTCTCAACAATATAAAACACGTAACAGTACAGTCACAGGTATTTATTGCAAAAACTGACCAAAAACAGTATAAAAGTTATATTAACTCATGTTGCATTCTTCTGAAGTCATACGATATCTTCATGTGAATAACAGAGAGGATCTTAATGTTTTAATCGCTGAAATTATGATCCCGCCGCTCCGTGAACGCATTCATTCATATCTCATTCAAAAGATACACCGACTCTTGAGCATGACTCATCAGACACACAAGAGCCAATGACATTTCTCAGTCAAAGCTGACGCGACGTTTCTTCGAGCGGTAATTTTTGAATGTGTTCATGATCTTCGGCGGATGGAGACGCGGATCGCTTTTGGGGTCGTATCTGCAGTCGTATCTGCCTGTTATATCCTGTGTTTTATATCATATAATTAATGGGTAGGTTTAGGAATGGGGTTGGGTTACGTGTTCAAACGTGTATAAATAGCGTAAATAAAAAAATAAATGTAAATTTTAGCTTTGTACTGATTCAGCTTTCCTGTAGCTCAAACAATAAGAGCGTGCCAAGGTCATGGGTTCGATTCCCAGGGAAAGCAAGAACTGACAAAATGTAAAAATGTGTATCTTGAATGCAATGTAAGTCGCTTTGGATAAAAGCATCTGCCAAATGCATAAATGTAAATGATTAAATTGAGAATCACACTCCAACATGTCATAATGGCAAAATCATAACCCAATACATAATTTCATCATTCCCATGCCCAACGCGTCTGTGTATGACTCCAAAGGATTCTCATTGAAATCAGTGGAGCACCTGCGCGTCAGAAAATGATGCTAAAGGGTTCCTGAGCAAGCATCAGTATGAGACGAGTTGGGAGTGAGAACGTGTTGATTTCCCAAAAGCATTGTAAGCCAGTGTGCCAGTGGTTTCAACAATCTACTTAGTTTTAGACAATTTATACTTGCAGAAATATACCATTTTCTAAAACGAGAATGAGTCTTCATTTATATTAGTTAAAGTGTTAGTTCACCCATTATCCTATAATTCACTCTTCTGCCGGAACTAGACTTGCGTATGGCCGTTACCGGAAGCCAGTGATTACAGTTTATAAGTATTTATAAGTTATAAATATGGATATTTTTCTCACACGAACGCATCGATTCGCTTCAGAAGGCCTTTATTAACCGCCTGGAGCCGTGTGGAGCACTTTTATAATGGATGGATGCACTTTTTTGGGCTTCAAATCTCAGTTACCATTCACTGCCATTATAAAGCTTGGAAGAGCCAGGACATTTTTAATATAACTCTGATTGTGTTCGTCTGAAAGAAGAATGTCATATACACCTAGGATGACTTGAGGGGGAGGAAATCATGGGGTCATTTTCTTTTTTGGGTGAACTAACCCTTTGGCAGTGGGCATTGATGATAAACCAGACAATAAATCTGATTACCTCTTTTTTCTTTATTTTTAGAGAGGCCTTTTCTGTAGTTTATGGCATCTCTCTATATGTTATTATTAAACTGGAGCCATTCTATCAAATTGCATTTATTACTGATACCCTGAAGTTTTTTCTGTTTTGATTGCCTTTGCTGCCTCACAAATGCTGGACAGTGTTGTGGATATTTACACATGATGAGAACTGATGAGTAACTCTGCATTTGCACATGAACTTTGTCAAATAACAGATCATAATATAAGAGACCAGTTTCATTCATCGTAACTCACAATGTGTAGTTACTACCAAATATCATCTTTGTCTGTGTTTCTCCTTTCCTGGATTTTCGGACTGAAGTGCCACTTCCCTTCGGATGTTGTGATGGCGTATGTTATTAGTTGATTTGGCAGCAAGACAAAAATGTCTTACACCCACAGCAACTCCCACATGTTGTTAAGACGGGCTACTATAACAAATTGCTCTATATTGCAGTGTATCAGTTTTTTCCCCCAGTTGTCTCCATCTCTTTTCCTCCCAAATCACACACACACAAACACAAATTAGCACAATCCTTTTTCATGAAGTCATGGTTGATGGCTTAATGACTTTAAGCCTGTTTTTCTAGAACTTCACCCTTGATCTGTCATTGCACTGATTTCCCCATCACAATGATGTCATAATTAATCGCCTCAAGTAGGAAAATGAGCACCACATCACAGGTGTTTCTGAGTGACATGGGGAAAAATTAACAAGGGCTTTCCCCTCTAACCACAATTTTTTTTAAACGCTTTACTGATATCCAAGGAAACATTCTCGGTGTGTGCTTTGTCAGACAATATCTTCTTAAAAGACACATGGAAGGGTTTACATACATGTTGTTGGCAGCCAGCTTCATTCCTACAGGTGTGCAAGTCACCGATATAGGAGAGTGACCCCACATCTGTACAGCTGTATAGTACATCTCACTAAAGTACAAGGAAATAAGGAACTTCCAGAGCTGCCTTGCTCTCCATCTGCATCTTTGACCTTCTATATGATCTGTTATATGATAATCTGTTGCAGCACCTCAGTAGAGAGTCCTATCATCGACCATATCATGTCCATACCTTTAGTGTACAAGTCTATCTAATGCTTCTACCTGAACACGACGATGAAAGGACTCTCGCACCTGGCACCTTCTCAGTAAAACAGCAAATAGTGAGCGAGATGCATTTAAGCGGGTAAATATAGGAGAAAAAAGTCATTCTGATGTGCCAGCAGGTGGTGCTATGACTGTAACTGAATATTGTCATGTAGATGTCTTCAGGCCAGGATTCTTATGTTAATTTTGGGGCATTCATTTCAGAGACGACGAATGATAGACTGAGCAATTACAAACCCGATTCCAAAAAAGTTGGGACACTGTATACATTGTGAATAAAAACAGAATGCAATGATGTGGAAGTTTTCCCCGTCCCAGTTTTCCTAAAAGAACTTCAAATTTTGATTGGTCTGACCACAGAACAGTTTTCCACTTTGCCACAGTCCATTTTAAATGAGCCTTGGCCCAGAGAAAACGCCTGCGCTTCTGGATCATGTTTAGATATGGCTTCTTTTTTGACCTATAGAGTTTTAGCCGGCAGCGGTGAATGGCACGGTGGATTGTGTTCACCGACAATGTTTTCTGGAAGTATTCCTGAGCCCATGTTGTGATTTCAATTACAGTAGCATTCCTGTATGTGATGCAGTGCCGTCTAAGGGCCGAAGATCACGGGCATCCAGTGTGGTTTTCCGGCCTTGACCCTTACGCTCAGAGATTGTTCCAGATTCTCTGAATCTTTGGATGATATTATGCACTGTAGATGATGATAACTTCAAACTCTTGGCAGTGTTTCTCTGAGAAACTCCTTTCTGATATTGCTCCAGTATGTTTGGCCACAGCATTGGGGGAATTGGTGATCCTCTGCCCATCTTGACTTCTGAGAGACACTGCCACTCTGAGAGGCTCTTTTTATACCCAATCATGTTGCCAATTGACCTAATAAGTTGCAGATTGGTCCTCCAGCTGTTCCTTATATGTACATTTAACTTTTCCGGCCTCTTATTGCTCCCTGTCCCAACTTTTTTGGAATGTGTAGCTCTCATGAAATCCAAAATGAGCCAATATTTGGCATGACATTTCAAAATGTCTCACTTTCAACATTTGATATGTTATCTATATTCTATTGTGAATAAAATATAAGTTTATGAGATTTGTAAATTATTGCATTCCTTTTTTATTCACAATTTGAACTTTTTTTGGAATCGGGTTTGTAGTTGTGTCAATGGAGGGACAGAAAGCTCTCAGATTTTATTTAAAGAGTTAGTTCACCCAAAAATGAACATTATCCCATGATTTACTCCTCCTCAAGTCATCCTAGGTGTATATGACATTCTTCTTTCAGACGAATAATCGGAGTTATATTAAAAAATGTCCTGGCTCTTCCAAGCTATATAATGGGTGTGAATGGCAGCCCAAAATTTGAAACCCCAAAAAGCACATCTATCTGCCATATAACTGCTCCACACGGCTCCGGAGGTTAATATAGGCCTTATGAAGTAAAGCCATGCGTTTGTGTAAAAAAAAAAATAAAACATTACAAACTAAAATAACTAGCTTAGGCAAAAGAATAACCCCTGACGCAATATATGACGCAGGATGTAGTAGTGTAAGTTTTGACGCCTCTCGCAGTTCAAACAAATAGTGCTGGGCAACAAACTCAAACTCCTCTTCTCTTCCTCTGGCATTTCTCTTTAAAAATTCTCGTTTTAGGCTCTAATTCATGACCGGTGTTTTGTTTTGCTCTATCCTCTGCGCTTCGGGTCAAGGGTTACTTTTTCACCATAAATCAATGCGTACAGCCGTCTGTCGGAAGCTAGTTATTTTAGTTTTTAAAGTTTTAAATATCGATATTTTCCTTACACAAACGCATGGCTTCACTTCACAAGGCCTTTGGAGCCGTGTGGAGCAGTTATATGATGGATAGATGCACTTTTATGGAGATGGACTTCAAAAACAGAAACTGCCATCCACTGCCATTATAAAGCTTGGAAGAGCCAGGACATTTTTAATATAACTCTGATTGTGTTCGTCTGAAAGAAGAATGTCATATACACCTAGGATGACTTGAGGGGGAGGAAATCATGGGATCATTTTCATTTTTGGGTGAACTATCCCTTTAAAAATATCTTCATTTGTGTTCCGAAGATGAACGAAGGTTTTACGGGTTTGAAACGACATGAGGGTGAGGAATTAAATGACAGAATTTACATTTCTGTCAGGACCACTATCGTCACAAGATGATTGTCAATTAGAATATAGTTTGGATTGGCGGTATGGTTCTGTTCTGGGCAAGAACTCCCTGTGCATCCATACAGCCTAACATGGATAAGAGCAGGGAGAGCAGCAATCAATAGAACCAACATATATATATATATATATACATCGATCAGGCATAACATTATGATTTTTATTCACAATTCGCACAGTGTCCTTTTTTGGAATCGGGTTTGTATATAGATCAGTAATTCTCAACTGGGGACCCACAGTCAGAACTGTTTTTTTTTTTTTTTTTTTTTGCCCTTATTGACACACTTGAGTCAAATCTTCAGCTCTACAAAGGGCCATATGATCTGAACTTGATATCAAGGGAAGGGAGACATACAAACTGTGCAGTTCTATAGATGGCGAACGTACAACAGATTCCTGGAACAACATTCCAATCAACTAATCAGATTTGAGGCACAGTTTACAGTTTGTCTAATTTACAATCAGGGTTAGGTGCTTCTACATCATTGTTATTAATCTATCATTTCCCTCTGATTTTAGGGAGAAGTTATGGGTATTCAGGGTTCCAGACTAACATTAGAGAGCAGTGGCAGTGGTTCTAGAGATGGAGGCGTCAGCACCTGATTTGGTGGTGCTGGAGGAAAATGTATCATTTAGTTATACATTACTATTGTTTTCCGTTGTTTTGTTAATAAGTGTTTATTGATAAAAGTACGTTTGTTTATTGGAAATTAAACAGTGACGCTCTGATCTTGAATTGATATGCAGATAAAATAAACTTTTATTAACAACAGTAATGAGCAAAAACCTAATTTTTATATGGAAAATGTCAATATTCTGCTCTTATTAAATGATCCGTTGTTCTTCTGTAGTCTCACACCGAACTGACCGACAGCTTCAGTGATTATTAAAGCAGCTCTTTACTTGTTTTCTGGGTAATTCAGTCACAATTTGAAGAAAAGTTTTTGTTTTTCATGAGACTTTGTGACTTCCTACTTTGTTCCATATATTAGGAAAGGGGAGTGGAATTGGCTAATAAGTCAATAAGTGCTCCTCTGCTGCTATCTACTGGTTATAGTGGGCATTTCATGCCTTTTTAAAATAAAAGTGCTTGTTTGCCACAGTGTTAGTTTATAACAGAGAATTCTGTGCCGAACGCTTCCGCTAGATCTCGATGTTATTAATTCTGTGGTGAATTCAAACTCTTTTTCACTGAATCTTCAGCGCTGTGTAGTAATGGTGTCACGTGATCGAGATCGAGTAGAAATGAAAGCTCTTATCAGTTGGTGATGGTGGCACCAGTGCGACCTCTAACAAAATAAACGTTATAATTTATGAACTATATTCACTGGTGTCCGGTAACGGCAATCACACTAGTCAAACGAATTAGACTTTGGGGCAGGGGCGTGCACAGAAATCGGTAGAAATTAGAAATCGCATTCTGGGGGTGAGGTGTACTGTGAGTACCCTTACTTATCCATTCAGTCAAAAAATATTAAAGGATTAGTTCACTTTAAAATGAAAATTAGCCCATGATTTACTCCCACTCAAGACATCTAGGTGTATATGACTTTCTTATTTCAGCCAAACACAATCAGAGTTTATATTAATAAATGTCCTGACTCTTTCAAGCTTTATAATGGCAGTGACGGGGCTCATGGGTTTGATGGTCAAAAAAGCACATCCATCCATCATAAACGTACTCCACATGGCTCCGGGTGTTAATAAAGGCCTTCTGAAGCGAAGCCATGTGTTTGTGTAAGAAAAATATCCATATTTAAAACTTTGTAAAGTAAAATATCTAGCTTCCACCAGACTGCCTTCCGTTTTTCAACTTACTAACTAGCGAGGCAATAACGGCGCTGTTCTTGAAGCAGATAAACGTACGGTTTCACTATTAGTAGAGACGCTGGAGCCGAACACTGTTCAGAGACACTCAGACTCAGGTAATTCACACACGCTTCATCTCTCTCGCTCTCTCTAATAACTTTTACTGCATTAATAACTGCATTAGTCTGCTGTCAGTGGCTTAAGCCTCTGTTACTAGCTCTAAAATTACGTTTTTGAATTAGCAAAGGAGGCGTGGGTTTAGATGTGTAAGAAATTTGTCCTGCACAGAAGAGCGTTTTAAAGGACAAAAACCTGACGTCTTGAAATCTCTTGAGGTGTGGTAACCACAGTAAAAGCCATATTTGTATACAGAAAGTGTGAGTTTTCCTTTTTCTACATTATACAACAAAATTGATAATGTGGGTGTATCGGAGTATGTTAATATGGGAAGAAGGAGGTGGGAACCGATGAACATTTAAAGACTTTACTCAATAAATAAACAAAATGAAAGTAAAAACGTCAGCCTCCTCACAGACGACTGCTGCACACCCATAATAAAACGTAAACAAAACAACATAAAGTCCAGGCCGGGCCTCTCTTGACCTTCACTGTCGTCGCTCCTCCTTTTATGCTTCCAAGCTCCTCCGTGAGAGGATTCACGGCACTCTCGCCCGCCCTACTTGTCACAGTGGGCATTTACATCACAGGTGACTGGCTTAAATCCCGTGGCCCCATGAACAAAGATGACAGATGTCAAATCACATACAGCATCAAAAACCAGATGAATGAGAATGCAAAAGGATAGTAGTCTTTGGATTCATGTCCTTTTTGGAGCTGGAAACTTTGAAACCCCATTGACTGTGGACAAAAGTTCTTCAAATACCTACCTTTGTGTACTGCATAATAAGAAAAAAACTGAATGAATTGGGTTAACTACTATTTATTTAAAGCACATATGGAAGAGGAAGTGTCTGTATATCTTCTTTGTTTTTAACAGTTTTTAATCACCCTTGCTAGTTCATTTTAAATAGTCCGATATTAGTGTGACAAATACATTTTTAAAAGTATATATTTCAACTGCATGCACAATCATTTCAAATGAGCATAATTCCATTCTTATAGAGTTTTAAATAGAGTATAGTGTGTCACGCCGCAGGAGATCTCAACTTCCCTGAAATATTTCATGTCAGCTACCCATTTTTAGAATAATTGCTTCCTTGCTTTGAGCATGAAAGCTTGTTCAGATTTCGTAAGTTGGTGTTTCCAGTGATTTTTCTTGACCCCACTCCTTCTCCCTTGGGGAGCAGCACAACACTTTAACTAAATGGATAAAACAATACCTCTGTTTACTCTTAACATCAATACACCATGCACTGGTCCTTCCACTGGTCATATACTCCATGTCTCAGGTCACAGGAATCTCCCAATATGTCCTCCATTGGGCTTATACAAATAACAAATATTTTCCTTGGATATTGTGTTTCATAGTGGTCACGCTCCTCATAGCAGACAGAGTGACATTATTTAACAATGGAGCCAGTGACCTCAGCATTCAATAGCGAATTGCATGTGCCATGTGTCAAACAAATTTAGCACAAGGAAACTTGACTCAAAGATGGTGTAAGGTGGACTTTATTTGGAGCTCTGTATTGCATGTTGCATACTTGGACTGTAGAATCACCAGGGAGTTCACCTCAATCTGAAGTCTAAAGGATCAGGTCTACTTCAAGCAAAAGACAGTTTTTGGGAACTCCTTAGAGACAAAACTGAAACATCATTTGTGTTATCTACATGCACAGATTTAGAGATGGCATGGTCAAAATGCGCACGCACGCATGTGTTATTTTCACTAGCATTGAAATAACAATTTTGACTCTTGATTAGACCGAAGCCATTAACGTGTCACTCAACATCTCAAGGGTCAACAAGAACCCTATTAAAGTTTGGGTGGCACGTAGTGAATGTCCTGAAATGCACACTTAACATGCAGCATAAAAAGTTAAAGATGAAAAATAATCACTAAACGTCTGGCTGATGCAGTGTTCTTGTTGCCAGGGCAGCAGGTCAACAAAACAAAGTCAAGCTCTGTCCACACCTTACATCTGTGGTTAACATTAAAGATAGAAATGTAGGGATCTGTCTGCACTGTTGTCTAATGGGTTTGAAAGGTTGGAGGAGAATCTAACAGGAGAAGACAGGTAACCTTTGCCTTGGGAGGATAGAAAGGTGTGGTGAGCAATAATCAGATCTCTGTAATTCCGTATTACACCATCATCTGCCCTGCCGTGATGACATTGGGTGTCATTAGTAAGTGAAAGGGACAGAACAAAATCAAGAATCAAACGGTGGAAATTTGCAGAAGAATGTTTCTTTTTTTTAATAAATGCAGGTCAAAAAAAAGAATAAGATCCAGCTAACAGGGAATGTTCGCAGAACTTTGGCTAATGTTCTGGCAGGGTTCTCTCAAATTTATGAACAAACGTTCTTCCAGTAACGTTAATAGAACGTTTATTCAGAGTTCTCAAAATGCTAGCACAAAAACTTTATCATTGTTTTCTGAAACATTTTAATTGCATGCTTGTTTCAATTGCATGTTTCAGAGTGTTCAGAGAACATAAAAAAAAATTGGAGCGTCTATTTACATCAAGTGCAAATAGTGTGCCTTGTTGGCAAGTGCTATTTGCACTAGCTCCACCTAACAATGCCTGGTGGGGCCAGACAAGATTTAAACAGGACACTTGTATTTCCACGTCTTCAGTGGTGTAGTCACTAAAGCGTAAGACTCAAAGATCTGTTTTGACACCATCAACACGAGTTCGAATCCTCCTTTTGCCGAGCTCACTCTTCTCCCTTTTCCCATTACATCGGAAAGGCATTTACTTGTGAAAGCATGTATATGTTTTAAAAGGAAATAAAGTGCCTAATGAAACGTTTAATAATAATAAAAGTATTTATTGGGTAATGTTAGGGGTGGGTGTAGGGATGGCTTTTATTGTCCCATTAAGGTGAAATCCATTTAATCATTTTAATTAATATAATCATTTACACTCTATGTTATCATTGCATCCTGTTAATGTACAACAATACGGAGGTGCAAAATAAAGTATAAATAGCATCTAATTACTCCATCCCCAGCTCCTCCTCTTGTCCAGTCAGGATTTAGCATTCTGATTCCCCTTGAATCAGACTAAATTCCCGAATGACACCGATCAGGCATAACATTATGACCACCGTCCAATATTGTGTTGGTCCTTTAAGATCCTTTAAGTCCTGTAAGTTGTAAGGTGGGGCCTCCATGGATCGTACCATTCCTGAACCATTTTTGCTTTGTGTCAGGCGCATTGTCCTGCTGAAAGGGCCACAGCCACCAGGAAATACTGTTTCCATGAAAGGGTGTACATGGTCTGCAACAATGCTTAGGTAGGTGGTACGTGTCAAAGTAACATCCACGTGGATGGCAGGAACCAAGGTTTCCCAGCAGAACATTGCCCAAAGCATCACACTGCCTCCGCCGGCTTGCCTTCTTCCCATAATGCATCCTGGTGCCATGTGTTCCCCAGGTAA
Organism: Paracanthobrama guichenoti; assembly: GCA_018749465.1. Taxonomy (NCBI): domain Eukaryota; kingdom Metazoa; phylum Chordata; class Actinopteri; order Cypriniformes; family Gobionidae; genus Paracanthobrama; species Paracanthobrama guichenoti. The sequence goes on from JAGHMJ010000029.1 coordinate 5,469,329, forward strand.
GCCACGCACACCATCCACGTGATGTAAAAGAAAACGTGATTCATCAGACCAGGCCACCTTCTTCCATTGCTCCGTGCTCCAGTTCTGATGCTCACGTGCCACTGTTGGTGCTTTCGGCGGTGGACAGGGGTCAGCATGGGCACCCTGACTGGTCAGCGGCTATGCCGCCCCATACGCAACAAACTGAGATGCTCTGTGTATTCTGACACCTTTCTATCAGAACCAGCATTAACTTCTTGAGCAGTTTGAGCTCCAGTAGCTCGTCTGTTTGATCGGACCACACAGGCCAGCCTTTGCTCCCCACGTGCATCAATGAGCCTTGGCCGCCCATGACCCTGTGTCCGGTTCACCACTGTTCCTTCCTTGGAGCACTTTTGATAGATCCTGACCACTGCAGACCGGGAACACCCCACAAGAGCTGCAGTTTTGGAGATGCTCTGACCCAGTCGTCTAGCCATCACAATTTGGCCCTTGTCAAACTCGCTCAAGTCCTTACGCTTGCCCATTTTTCCTGCTTCTAACACATCAACTTTGAGGACAAAATGTTCACTTGCTGTCTAATATATCCCACCCATTAACAGGAGCCATGAGGAAGAGATCATCAGTGTTATTCACTGCACCTGTCAGTGGTCATAATGTTATGCCTGATCGATGTATATATATATATATGTTGGTTCTATTGATTGCTGCTCTCCCTGCTCTTATCCATGTTAGGCTGTATGGATGCACAGGGAGTTCTTGCCCAGAACAGAACCATACCGCCAATCCAAACTATATTCTAATTGACAATCATCTTGTGACGATAGTGGTCCTGACAGAAATGTAAATTCTGTCATTTAATTCCTCACCCTCATGTCGTTTCAAACCCGTAAAACCTTCGTTCATCTTCGGAACACAAATGAAGATATTTTTAAAGGGATAGTTCACCCAAAAATGAAAATGACCCCATGATTTCCTCCCCCTCAAGTCATCCTAGGTGTATATGACATTCTTCTTTCAGACGAACACAATCAGAGTTATATTAAAAATGTCCTGGCTCTTCCAAGCTTTATAATGGCAGTGGATGGCAGTTTCTGTTTTTGAAGTCCATCTCCATAAAAGTGCATCTATCCATCATATAACTGCTCCACACGGCTCCAAAGGCCTTGTGAAGTGAAGCCATGCGTTTGTGTAAGGAAAATATCGATATTTAAAACTTTAAAAACTAAAATAACTAGCTTCCGACAGACGGCTGTACGCATTGATTTATGGTGAAAAAGTAACCCTTGACCCGAAGCGCAGAGGATAGAGCAAAACAAAACACCGGTCATGAATTAGAGCCTAAAACGAGAATTTTTAAAGAGAAATGCCAGAGGAAGAGAAGAGGAGTTTGAGTTTGTTGCCCAGCACTATTTGTTTGAACTGCGAGAGGCGTCAAAACTTACACTACTACATCCTGCGTCATATATTGCGTCAGGGGTTATTCTTTTGCCTAAGCTAGTTATTTTAGTTTGTAATGTTTTATTTTTTTTTTTACACAAATGCATGGCTTTACTTCATAAGGCCTATATTAACCTCCGGAGCCGTGTGGAGCAGTTATATGGCAGATAGATGTGCTTTTTGGGGTTTCAAATTTTGGGCTGCCATTCACACCCATTATATAGCTTGGAAGAGCCAGGACATTTTTAATATAACTCCGATTATTCGTCTGAAAGAAGAATGTCATATACACCTAGGATGACTTGAGGAGGAGTAAATCATGGGATAATGTTCATTTTTGGGTGAACTAACTCTTTAAATAAAATCTGAGAGCTTTCTGTCCCTCCATTGACACAACTACAAACCCGATTCCAAAAAAAGTTCAAATTGTGAATAAAAAGGAATGCAATAATTTACAAATCTCATAAACTTATATTTTATTCACAATAGAATATAGATAACATATCAAATGTTGAAAGTGAGACATTTTGAAATGTCATGCCAAATATTGGCTCATTTTGGATTTCATGAGAGCTACACATTCCAAAAAGTTGGGACAGGGAGCAATAAGAGGCCGGAAAAGTTAAATGTACATATAAGGAACAGCTGGAGGACCAATCTGCAACTTATTAGGTCAATTGGCAACATGATTGGGTATAAAAGAGCCTCTCAGAGTGGCAGTGTCTCTCAGAAGTCAAGATGGGCAGAGGATCACCAATTCCCCCAATGCTGCGGCCAAAAATACTGGAGCAATATCAGAAAGGAGTTTCTCAGAGAAAAACTGCAAAGAGTTTGAAGTTCTCATCATCTACAGTGCATAATATCATCCAAAGATTCAGAGAATCTGGAACAATCTCTGTGCGTAAGGGTCAAGGCCGGAAAACCACACTGGATGCCGTGATCTTCGGCCCTTAGACGGCACTGCATCACATACAGGAATGCTACTGTAATGGAAATCACAACATGGGCTCAGGAATACTTCCAGAAAACATTGTCGGTGAACACAATCCACCGTGCCATTCGCCGTTGCCGGCTAGAACTCTACAGGTCAAAAAAGAAGCCATATCTAAACATGATCCAGAAGCGCAGGCGTTTTCTCTGGGCCTAGGCTCATTTAATATGGACTGTGGCAAAGTGGAAAACTGTTCTGTGGTCAGACCAATCAAAATTTGAAGTTCTTTTTGGAAAACTGGGACGCCATGTCATCCGGACTAAAGAGGACAAGGACAACCCAAGTTGTTGTCAGCGCTCCGTTCAGAAGCCTGCATCTCTGATGGGATGGGGTTCATGAGTGCGTGTGGCATGGGCAGCTTACACATCTGGAAAGCCACCATCAATGCTGAAAGGGATATCCAAGTTCTAGAACAACATATGCTCCCATCCAGACGCCGTCTCTTTCAGGGAAGACCTTGCATTTTCCAACATGCCAGACCACACACTGCATCAATTACAACATCATGGCTGCGTAGAAGAAGGATCCGGGGACTGAAATGGCCAGCCTGCAGTCCAGATCTTTCACCCATAGAAAACATTTGGTGCATCATAAAGAGGAAGATGCCACAAAGAAGACCTAAGACAGTTGAGCAACTAGAAGCCTGTATTAGACAAGAATGGGACAACATTCCTATTCTTATTTTTCCCTTAAAATTATACATTTTCTCAGTTTAAACATTTGATATGTCATCTATGTTGTATTCTGAATAAAATATTTAAATTCGAAACTTCCACATCATTGCATTCTGTTTTTATTCACAATTTGTACAGTGTCCCAACTTTTTTGGAATCGGGTTTGTACTTACAGGTCTTACGGGTTTGGAACAACACAAGGGTGAGAATGACAGAATTTTAATTTTTGGGTGAACTATCCCTTGAACATCTGAGAAAAACATTTTAAAAACTGGACAATGCTTTTAGAACATGTTTTTGTTAGCTGGGGAGTAGAATATGGGAGACAGAAAAAGACCAATAAGTGTCTAGCTGTCTAAGTGGTTAGGGAGGTGCTGTCAGACTGTCAGACTGAAGAACGTAGATTGTGTCTTGCATTGACACAAGATCTGCTGGTCTGATGTGTTTCAGGGTTTTATCAACAAGAACTGGAAAGGTCCTGGATAAAACACATCTCTTTGCAGTACCAGACCTAAACAGATTTGAACAGGATAAACTGGAGCCCTAAATGCATTGCCCAACATCTCCGCCTAACCTCACTGATGGGAGCAAATCCCTGCAGCCACGTTTCAACACCGAATGGAGAGCCTTGAAATGAAACATTGGAAAAGCACACATGGTATCTGGGCGTCATTTGTACAAGTACTGTTTTTGAAACACATCTATAACTGCCGCTGTCAGTCTCACATGACCTTAAGAGTTAATCGAGGATCGAGGGGAAAAAAAGGAAGGAACAGGAAATAATAAAAGACATGAAACAATGGACATTTTGGAAATTTTGCCCAGCAGGCCAGTCTGTGTGCAATGTTATATAGACATGGGTATGTGGAAAGTTTGATAGAATGGATTTCAGCCATATTAATGCTGCTGAATAATGTTACTGATCCAGTTATAAACATGCCATAATTATATTGTTAATATTTTTATCCCCAGTGGATTTACAATGCAATGATGGATGACACTTGCAGTATTGCAGGCCTGAATGATTTTGTTGCTCAATAAGGAATTAACATTTTGCACATTTAGCATTTTTATGGCTATACTAGTTTACCTTTATGGCAGAGTTTGGGCCAAATTTTGGTTATATTTAATCCTGCCCATCAAGTTTATAACAGCATTGTGTCAGGTGGCTGACCACACACACACACACACACACACACACGCTCATGTTGTGTTTTCATGTTTTATGGGGACTTTCCATAGACGTAATGGTTTTTATACTGTATAAACCGTATTTTCTATCCCCCTACACTACCCCTACCCCTAAACCTACCCATCACACACACACACACACACACACACACACACACACACACACACACACACACACACACACACACAAAATAAATAAAAAGAAAATTGTTCTGAACACTGGCATTTAAACAACCCCAAAGTCTTTTTGGCCATACTGCAGTTTTTTGAGTGACAACCAGATATCACATATAACTGATGGAGTGATTCCCCTAATGCTTATGATGACAGATGAAATTACCTGAAATTCCAGATATAGTGCTGATGGCTGATTAGACTGACGATTGACTCTTTAACAACACTTTGACTTCTCATAGCCGTAATGTAGAGACATGGATGCAAACCATTTGGCATAGCTGTCTATGTCCAATGTTTCAGTAGGTTTCAGTATGGCAATTATTAGTAAACTGCAGTTGATTATTTGTATTTTTTATTTTATTTATTTCTGTTGCAAAAAAAATCCCCAAAATTCCTTGAAGGTGTTTAAGCTCTACTTAGGAGTCACTGTCTGTTCATGAAGTGTTGAAATGTTAATTGTAACTTCATTATAGCTGTCTGTTCATTTCCTCCCAGTTTAATGTTTATTTTTCACTTTAATTTTTTTATGATAAATAAGACATATAGCTGCGAGCAGCAATTATTGGGGTTCAAGCGATTTAAGGCCTTTAGTAAAGATATTACATTTTATTTGACAAGCAGATCATAGAAGGAAAAGACAATTTACAAAGAAATGCCACATGATTACAGAGGTATAAAACTTGTTAGTGCCAACTAATGGCCGATTTCTTTAAAAATTCTCACAGACCTTTAGAGCCATGAGTCGAACATGCTCACCGAGTGTCGTTCCGATTAGCCTCCGGTAACCTTGTCTAATAGGTGCTTAAACTTTATTTGCCGATGTTGCCATGTTGCTCATGGACTATCATGGCACTTTGGACAAAGACAGTGCATGCCAATATTCAAGTCAATCGGACTAGCAGGTGGTTATAGTATTTTTACGTCCTCTGTGTTGCTCGCAAACTTGCAGGCTCAGCTGAAGTGCGCATCGAGGGCGGATAACGGCCGCAAAATGAACCCTTCTGAAACCTAAAATGATGAATGGGACCCCCTACGGTCTTAACAGACATGTGTACGTGGCAGCCATTGTAAGTCCGCAAGACTGAAAGTGCATAGAAGTGTGCCATTTGGGATCCAGCCTTAGTAAAACTGGCTCCTATTGATAATCCGACTCCAGAGAATCTTGCTGCACTGGTTTGGCTCAGATCGGGCCAAAAACATAGGACTAGTTCACAGAATAGGTTTTACAGAAAATCCAGAAATACCAGAAAATTTCTCCAGAACAACGAGCAAATTCAAGTCTTGAGCCAAGGATTCCAACGATATAAGACACTTGAGCCATTTCATACTTTTGACAAAGTTTCAAGTCTCTAGGACTTATGGTTTGGTCTGCCAGATCACTTTTAGAGGAGAATGCTGATCTTTGGAAAATTTAACAATTACAACAGTAATTATTTGGTATCGATATTTTTACATGAGGACTGATCCTCTCGATACAACATTGGTATTGCAAGTATTCATACTCATTACTGACCAAATCAAATCAGGTAGAAAGATGGAGTTTGCAATGTGCAAGCCTAGTGTGTGGCTGTAACGCTTGACCCGAGGAAGATGAAGGCGATAAACAGGAATAGGTAAATACAAGGGTTGTGGGTTTTTTTTTTTTTTCTAATAAGATACAACTAACAATCCAACATGCATCACAAAGACAATACCAGATAGTGAACAGAAAACAATCAGGAACTAAATAATGAATTAACCAAAATGACAAACAGCCGTGATGATGATGATGATCAGTGTCCATGGTGACAGATTGTGGCGGGAACATAGAATGTGACAGATGAAAACACAGATGAAGTCCACAACTAAATGCTGGAAGGTAAAGTTGAACTTAAACTTTTTTGAGAATCCAGTGTTTTGTTGCTCATGTTAAGCAAGTTAGAAACGTTAAAATATATATTTTTGAGGCGCTCTGTTGAACATAAAACATGAATGTAAAAGAGATGTTTTAGCATGTTTATTTATGAGAATTGGAAACATAGCATTTCAGAAAATAATCTCTGTGACCAGCAAAAGTTTATTTAGTTCATAATGATAGTCTTCACAATGAACACAACTTTTACGAATTCTGAAGCCTAAATGCAATCAGCAGAAGTCAAAAGCTTAAACACAGGCTATAAACTAACTACACTACGGTCACATGACTTCAATGTCACCATCATTAAGCTTCTGACAACTCTTTCAGTCTATGTTTAAAAACCATTTAACGGAAAGTTTGAGTTAGAATAGTTTGCAAGAGTGCAATTATAAACACAACGAGGCTGTGAAAGTGGACTAATCGATCATAAGTTCAGCATGGAGTACCACAAGGCTCAGTACGAGGACCGTTGCTTTTCTACCTGTACATGCTACTCTTGGGAGATGGCATTCGTTTTCACGCTGATGATATTTTATGTAGTACAATAAAATGTGAAAATATCTTGAGCTTGTGTTCATCACAGACCTTATTTCAGGTATTTACTAAAAATCCATTGACTTCAGCACGATGAAACCAGAAGTGGTAAATGCAACTTGTTTGCAGGTTTTGACCAATAAAAATACATTTATAGAGCTGGCAGTTAAAGTTCTGGCACGTCGTGACAAACGGTGCCCAAATAAAGGAGGATGCGTGTGTTTCAGCGTCCGTCTCGCTTCATAGAGCTGGTGAGCAGCAGATTGCGTGATCCTGTAACGCTAACCAAAGGATGTGGGGAAAACACATTAGCAAAACTACTTCAGGAATTAAAAATGAATGGAAGAGGGCTGCAGTGATGCTGAGGCATATGCGTGACGGGCATGGATTCAACATTCACACCATTCTTTCCTCGGATGCATAACTCAGGAAAATATATTGAGTGATGTGGATTAAATTCTCGGAACAGTCATGAAAGATCTGAATACTTTCAATAGCAACCAGTGGCCAATCATACATACAGGTTTATTTACTTACTAATTTTATAATCATTTTATTATTATTCATTTTTGTTTTTATATTGTATATTACTAATTTCTTTTCTATTGTTGTTGTGTGGTCTGAAGGGATGCCTGCTTCATGGGTAGGTGATAAAAGAATGTCTCCATTTCAAGGTTTTTATCGTCACAGGATGATGTTGTGAAGCAATGATTTTCCATTGTTTTTTCCCTTGGTATAACAACACTTGTTGGAATTGTAATGGCCAGACAAAGTCTGAACACTGAAACATGCAACTAAGATTATTCAATGAAACTTTGCTATTTTTATCATCATCCCTTCGTCTCCTGCTTCTGCTCTGGCTTTCTGAGTCAAACTCTCAGGCTGATAGAAGACTGTTAATAGAGTCTTGAGGTACCAGACAAGGCTTTCTGTTGACAGGTTTGCACACATTAGACAAACTAGACAAAAGATCCAGGGCTGGGTTTGATATTTCTGATCATGGAGATTCCATTCGCTCTAACAGTCAGAAATGAGAGGCTTAAAGGATTAGTTGACTTCAAAATGAAACTCCTGATATTTTCCTCACCTACATCTCATCCAAGATGTTCATGTCTGTCTTTCTTCAGTGGAAAAGAAATGAAGTTTTTTGAGGAAAACATTCCAGGATTTTTCTCCACATAATGGACTTCAATGGGAACCAACGGTTGAAGGTCCAGATCAGTGCAGTTTCAGAGGAAGGGCTTCAGAGGCTCTGCACGATCCCAGAGGAATAGGGTCTGATCCAGACAAACCATCAGACATTTATAAAACTTCATTTCTTTTCAACTGAAGAAAGACATGAACATCTTGGATGAGACGGGAATAAATTATCAGGACATTTTCATTTTGAAGTCAACCAATCCTTTACAATCCCAACACTTTACAATAACAGGACGTGTCATGTGGGGCTGGGTAAAAAAAAATATCTCTCGATTTGAATCGATTCTCATTTTTATGAACCAATATCGATTCTTAAATCCCAAGAATTGATAAGTCATCCTGTTTTCAGTAGATGAATGAACGGGAAATCCAATAAATAGCAATAATCTTTGTGCTTTGTTACTATTGATATGAAACAAAGTCTCAGATTTCAAATTACGTCCATTTTATCACGAAATTCAAAAACAGTCATGTTATAATGTCACATTTACCTCAGAGAAACCATATCCAGTGTCCATAAACTCATTAGTCAGCTAGAAAAATCCAGAGAGGAGCATTTTGCTAAATATATGCACCATATGTTGTTCATTATATATATATTTTTAATGTTCTTCAATATTTAATGCATGTTTGAATAAATCTGGCAAGTTTTTATGACAGCCACCATTTAAATGTTCATATTTCATATAACTATTATTATAAAAAGTGTAATTAAGTGTAATTTAAGTGTTTGTATACAAATCAAATGCAGTTGTATATTCTGTATATAACTGTGTATGTGACAAATAAAACTCTTGAATCAGTAATTTTTTGACTCCCATAGTTTACAGGATTAGTTAAGAGATTTGTTTTCCTTGAGAAAATTTGCCATGTATTGTACCTATATTGATAAAATAATCGATACTGAATCGAATTGTGAAATTTGAGTCAATACCCAGCCATAATAACAGGGGTCATAAGGCTTCATGCATGAATACAAGCAGGCTTAACTACATGGTTGATAATTAATGCATTAATTAACATTTAGGGGTAAACTAAATCAACCAGGTTCCGTAAGAAGGAATAAGAAATATTTTGACTTTGAAATCAGTTTTTAAACAACATGCAGTTAGGTCAGGGAACCATACTTCCATTCTCTGAGCACACAACATCACTTAACTGGGCTGAATACTAGCTGTACTAGTACATGTGTATTTGATAGTAAGGTTATGATAAATCATGAGCTGAATTTGGTAAGTAGTTACCCCCAAGTAAAGTCATGACACAATGATGCACTTACAATTCATTAACTAAAACATATACACTAAGAATCCTTATTCCTTTACACCCCTGGTACAAAAAAAAAAAAACAAGGATAAAAATTATTTGTAGTTCTTTTATTTTTATTTATATAATACAACATACACCGATCAGGCATAACATTATGAGAGTGAATAACACTGATGATCTCTTCATCACGGCTCCTGTTAGTGGGTGGGATATATTAGGCAGCAAGTGAACATTTTGTCTTCAAAGTTGATGTGTTAGAAGCAGGAAAAATGGGCAAGCGTAAGGATTTGAGCGAGTTTGACAAGGGCCAAATTGTGATGGCTAGACGACTGGGTCACAGCATCTCCAAAACTGCAGCTCTTGTGGGGTGTTCCCGGTCTGCAGTGGTCAGGATCTATCAAAAGTGCTCCAAGGAAGGAACAGTGGTGAACCAGCCACAGGGTCATGGGCGGCCAAGGATCATTGATGCACGTGGGGAGCGAAGGCTGGCCCGTGTGGTCCGATCAAACAGACGAGCTACTGGAGCTCAGATTGCTCAAGAAGTTAATGCTGGTTCTGATAGAAAGCTGTCAGAATACACAGAGCATCTCAGTTTGTTGTGTATGGGGCGGCTTAGCCGCTGACCAGTCAGGGTGCCCATGCTGACCCCTGTCCACCGCCGAAAGCACCAACAGTGGCACGTGAGCATCAGAACTGGAGCACGGAGCAATGGAAGAAGGTGGCCTGGTCTGATGAATCATGTTTTCTTTTACATCACGTGGATGGCCGGGTGCGTGTGCGTGGCTTACCTGGGGAACACATGGCACCAGGATGCACTATGGGAAGAAGGCAAGCCGGCGGAGGCAGTGTGATGCTTTGGGCAATGTTCTGCTGAGAAACCTTGGGTCCTGCCATCCATGTGGATGTTACTTTGACACGTACCACCTACCTAAGCATTGTTGCAGACCATGTACAGCCTTTCATGGAAACGATATTCCCTGGTGGCTGTGGCTCTTCCAGCAGGATAATGCTCCTGCCACAAAGCACAAATGCTTCAGGAATGGTTTGAGGAGCACAACAACGAGTTTGAGGTGTTGACTTGACCTCCAAATTCCCCAGATCTCAATCCAATCGAGCATCTGTGGGATGTGCTGAACAAACAAGTATAATGATGTGTTATAATGTTATGCTTTATCTGTGTATATATACACACACTGTAATGCTATCTTCTCCTAAGGATAGTAATGAGTGACATGCTTGGGCTTGTATTTAAGGAAGGACTGTTCACATTCTCATGTTGTGAGCATTGTGAGAACACAATTTTCTTGCGGCTACATAGCAGATCATATGACAACTGGAGCGCTCATGAAGCAAATATGGAGCACTCATGGAGTGGTCCAATCCTGCTCCTGCCCTCAAACACCCCTGCCTGGAAGATAATACTGAAGATCTTAATTAGCTGGTTCAGGTGCGTTTAATCGGAGTTGACGCTATACTGTACAGGACTGTGACCCTCCAGGAAAAGGACTGGACACCCTTGTTAAACCCTTCTACTGTATTAAAAACCTGTATACAGCTTTCATATTCCCGGGTCAGTTTTGACCCGTGAGCTTATAAAACAGTCATAACATAATATTTTTTAAACTAAAACCATATTGTATTTGATCTGTCACTTCTCATTAATGAGTGAATGAGTTTTGAATTTTACCATGTTTTACTACACTAAAAATGTAGAAATTCTTTGAAATTTTACAAGACCTACAACAAAACCACTGTGGTGCAAGATTGTTTTGTGAAATTTTATTTGAATATATCATTATATGAAATTTATAAGAACATATAAATGTATGCTGTTCAAAAACAGTCCCAATTTATGAAACCAACATATTATTTTTTCTAACAAAACAACATAAATATTATTCTGGAATGTTTTCAAACAAATTGTATTCATTTTACTAGCATAAACTTTCACTTTCAGGTAAAACATTTTTATCAGCAGCCTGAAGACAACATTCAGACACATTGTTTTTGACCTCCTAGCTTCTGAACTTTTGAAAATGATTAAAATATAATAGTCACATAATGGTTAATTTGAATTCACACTGATGGCCAGATTCCCACTTCTGTCTCAGTCCTGAGTTCATCCCACCCCGTTTTGGACACAGTCTTGAACACTAGATGGCAGTATTATAAAGGTTGCATATGATGATTATAGGCTTCATAAAACTGTGCTGATAAGAAAATGCTTGCTGGCATTATGGTATCTTCAGTTATGCACTGTTTATAATTACACATGTAATGCTCAATAACATTCATCATTCAACATAAAATTTTAATTATGCACATTATATCTCTAATTTGGTTTCAATGAAATGATGTTTATTGTATAGTTGTCCAATAATCTTTAAAACAGTGGAAAATGCTTTAAAATATGGGCTATAGAAGACTAATCAAAATGTGTTTGGCTGTTATGCTTTTTGATTAACTGTCAAAGGCTGAGAATAGAATGATTCGAGATCAATACTTTAGATTAAGAACCAATAATAGTGATTGTTAAAAGGTTTTTTGTAAACAAGTCTTAAATGGCAAGGAAAAAAAACTTTCAAGCTCTTATAAGAGGTCCAGAGAAAAAGATGTACAGTACCACACACACACACACACACACACACACACAAGGCACAGACACACACACACGCTACACACACACACACACACACACACACACACACATATATATATATATATATATATATATATATATATATATATATATATATATATATATATATATATATATATATATATATACTTGGTTATAATAAAGTACTTGTTTTTTTTTACTTGGTTTTTCGAATCTGTACCATTTATATTTTCAGATTAAATAAAAGTTGGAAGGGATCAATGACATATTTTGTCAAACTATTGCCACTTCCTCCTCCTCGTCATCTTCATCTTCATAGTAGCGATTCCTCTTGATCATCTCCTCTACAGTCAGGGACTCCTCCGCCTCCTCGCCGTCCCAGAAGCCCACATCCTGGGCTTTTTCTTCCACAGGTGGAGAGGACTGGAGCTCAGGAGAAGTGTTGGAGTATTTCAGCAGTTTCTCCTCATCTTCCACACGAGCTTTCGAGCCCCTCTGTTGTTGTAGCTCGGGCTCTTTCTTTGTTTGTTTTGGCTGAGACTCCTCATCTGTTTGTTGCAGATCTGCTTCATTTCTTGTTTGTTTTGGCTGAATTGCCTCAGGTTCTTTCTTTGTTTGTTTTGGCTGAGACTCCTCAGTTGTTTGTTGCGGCCCAGCCTCTTTTTACGTTTGTTGTGTCAGCTTGAGAATGGAAGGGGGCATCTTTTCCTTGCTCTCAGTCTTGGTGGGACTCTCAACATCCTCTTTGGATTGGCTGTCATTGTCTTTTGTCTTTTTATCTGGGATTTTTGCCTCTTTTTGCACTTCAGTTTTGTCTGTTTTCACTTTTGACAGCGAGCGAAGCTCCTCCAGCGAGCCTCGCCTGACCGAAGGTGCCTTGAGAGAAGATTGCGCCTCTTGTTGTGAAGGACTGGTTAATGCCAGGCTTGGTGCCAGGGAAAAGGGACGGCTTCGCTCTCTGAGAGACGAGCTACGTCGCAGGCCTTTCAGTTCTGCTCTTTCAGAGCTCTTCTGAGCAGGTGGAGCTTCCTCCTCCGGAGGCCACTTTGCTCGAAAAAGCTTGGATGGACCCTTTCCGACTTCCGTGGCTGGACTAGAGACTTTGGAGCTTCCGTCGCTGTCTGCAGGAGGTGGCCATGCGACTCTCAGTTTTCGCGTTTCCACTGAGGTGGTTTGTGGTTTTTCCGTGCTGGAGCTGGTCAGTTGACTCCTGGTCTCCTGAGCTGCAGTCATGTCAGTGAATCTGGCTGGTCGTGACTCCTCTGCTTTGGGCTTCGGTTGCACTGTAGGCTTCACAGAGTCTGCCATGAAGGGCTTTGAGTTTTCACTTTCCTCAGGTTCCTCCTCGTTTGTTCGTGGTGTCCACATTTCCTTATGCGGTCGATGGCCGAAGCCCTCATCATAGTTGCCCTTAGACTTGAAAAGCTGATTGAAGTGAGGTTTACAGTAGATGCTGCCATGCAGGGAAGCATAAGACACCAAGCTGAAATGAGAAGGACGTATTATTGTTACATGTATGATATCTAAAAACTGACCTCCTCAGGAAGTTGTTATAGTTTACTATTGACTAATTATTTGTATATATAGACTAAGGGCCCTATCATACACCCGGCTCAATGTGATGCCAAGCGTGACGCAAGTGTTTTCTGCTAGTTTCAGCCCAACACAGTTCTCATGTTCACGTCCAGCTCCACGGTGTTTAAATATCAAACGCACTGGCGCATCTGTTCACCCATGGGCGTCTGGTCTGAAAACCAGGTGTGTTCAGGAGCATTGTTGGAGCGTTGCTATTGTGAGGAACTGAAAACGACTGACCATTGACCAACACTAACCTGCTCTAAAGTCAATAGTGCAGTATCTGTGTGTTATTTAAAGGGTGTGTTAGTAATATGAGCCTATAGGCGGTGCACAACACTCTGCTTATTACACACACAGGGACATGCAGCAGCACACACACATTTTTAAATATAAAAAATAAAAGGATTCGTAAAGCGTTCGATCTTTCCGCTCGCATGTAAATGGTCAATCCTCCATGGTGCGAGCGCAACTGGCTTTTAAAGGGAATGGGAGATGAGACTCTGATTGGTTTATTGCACGTTATGCCTAAAGCACACCCATGACTCATTAAGAGACGAGGGACAACCCTTTTGGACCATGAGCCTGGCACGCTGACCATTTTTTCCATCGTTAAACTAGCAAAACTGGATTCGGACACACCCTAAGTGCACCTTGTGATTTATGTTTTTTTTGCCACTGTTTGTTTGGCTTTGTTCAATTGTTTTATTATTTGACATTAACATTTAATTCTGGTAAAAACCAACCTCATAAAACACAAAACATAGTAACAACAGGTAACACGTAACGAAAAGATTCATAGGATGAACCAGACAGTTTTACAGATTAAATATTTTGCACTGCATAATTGATTCAAGGTTATTAACTTTACAATAAGGGCTCATTTATTAACATTAGGTCATGCATTAACTTACATAAACTAACAATGAGCAATATATTTTTACAGCATTTATTAACCTTTGTTATTGTTAGTTAATAAACATGCCCATGTTTGTTCACAGTGCATTAAATAATACTAACAGATACAACTTTTGATCTTAATAATGTGTGAGTTCATATTAACTAATGTAGTTAACCAATGTTAACAAATGTTATTGTTAGAGATGCACCGATATAAACATTTTGGCCGATGCGATAATTCTTTATATTTGAAAGCTGATAACCGATATATTGGCCGATAAATCTAAATCCAAAAAAATTATATAATTTTTGAGAGCCTGATTATAAAAACAAAAGTCTCGTCATTAAAGCCATGTCCCAAACACACAATTATGATGTTCTCATTATCATTTTATATAGCCGAAATGACAGACTTGTGCTGCACATGTTGCACTGAACTGTATTTTCCTTTTTTTGCCAGCGATCGGGGTTTCGAGACTGACTTGGAGCAGGGCGTTTAGGATTGGAGGGTGAACTTTGGAGGTGGAGCAATAAAGAAAGGGGCGTGTTTGTTTGGGTTGATTTCAAATATCAACAATGTTCAGCAACGACTTGAGAAATATTGCTTACCCCACCTTTAACACAGCCAAGTTAATGCACACACACTAGGAGTAGTGAGTAGCGAACACACACACACACACACACACACACACACACACACACACACACACACACACACACACACACACACACACACACACACGCAGTAGTTGTTGGTTAGGCTGGATCCCAAATGTCACCATAAACACTCACGGTCTTCCTCTTAATAAATAAATAATTAAGGACAAAATAATACCTGAGTTTGGTACTACAGAAGGCACAGCGGAAGCAAGTCTTGTGGTAAATCTGCTGGTTGGCAATAAGTTTCTCCACCGGGTAAACAGTCTTTTGGCAGGACACACATCTTTCCGGGACAGGCAGATTAAATTTCTGTCCAGGGAAACACAAGAGTTATAAACAGCTCTTCTTCAGTGTTAGCAGACTGTCTGTTAGAAGACCACAGGCATTTATTTATTATTTATACGTTTATTTATAAGTTCTTAGTAGTTAAATATAAAATATAAATATAAAATTGATTTCCCCAGGTAGAATTAAATCTATGAACATGATGTTTAATAGTACTATAAATAGAAATGTTGTAGTCCACAGACCCTGAGCACTTTAGGAGGGCCCTTGCTCTCTGGCGCAGGGTTTGCAGTGCTGGGACTCGCTGTGTGTACATGCTCTCCTAAAGGAAACACAAATACATGACTGATCATTACATAGTGCACACTATATGTATGATTTTTTTGATAATGACTTGTCTAAAGCAGTTTAAATCTAACCGGTAATCACAAATTCACAATAAAATAAGCACTTAAATGAAAAGCAGAGGGAACTAATCTTTAGTGAGGTTTTTCCTAAGTTTAAAATCATGGAGGATATCCAGTGCAATGAAGGCTCAGACAGGCATGTAGCGGAATATATTAAATTCTCCCGAAGTGAATTAATGCAAAGAGGAAAGTCCATGCACACAAGTGTTTCAGCAGCTGTGGAAATTATTGCAATGTCATTTTCCCAAGCCTTTACTCTGAATTGCATGCAGAAGTATCAAGTGCATCTTCGCTTTTTTAACTCCGTGTCCTGCAGCTGCTTCTGTAGCCTTCAGTAAATCACTGCCCACTCTGTGATTTTCTAATGCTGTTTTTTCCTCAAAAAATCCTACCAAGTCTGATCCTATAACAAATGTTTAGGTAGAGTCTAACCTTTGACTTTGGCTCTGATGAAGAAACGCCACATTTGACTTTTTTTTTATAACAGTTAGAAAAGGACGTTGACATGTCAGCACTGGAGAGCAATATTGTGAGACGATTCATTTTATGAGATTTATCCGTCACATCCACCAGCTGAAATGCCTTTGTTCTTCACCAGAGGGCACTCCTCCCTAGTCATAAACTACATTTCCCATAATCTCATCGGCCCTATTTTAACGATCTGAGCGCAAGGTCTAAAGCGCACGGCACAAGTGCACAGGCTCATGGTCCAAAAGGGTTGTCCCTCATCTCTTAATGAGTCATGGGTGTGTTTTGGGCGTAACGTGCAATAAACCAATCAGAGTCTCATCTCCCATTCCCTTTAAAAGCCAGTTGTGCTCGCATCATGGAGGACTCAAGACCAGGGGCCGGATTCACAAAACATTCTTAAGAATATATTTCTTCTTATTTTCTAATTTGTATTCTCAAAAGTTTTCTTAAGAATGTTATTTTTTCTTCTTAAGATTGTTCTTAAGATAACATTTAAGAAGTATTCATATTCCCGAAACAAATGTTTTTAAAAATCATTGTAAAAAACTTAAAGTAAGGATTACCTCCAACCTATATTAAATACCCACATGTAAGATGTTTAATTTACTAGGTCGTTTAAAAAATTAACCATTACAACATAACAGTAGCTAGCTAAATATAATATAATATTACTAATAGTACCATGAATATGGACGAGTACTCTGAAGTGACACAGATCGATCATTTACGCATATATCAAGCTAAAACTAGCGAGGAAGCACAACACACACACACACACCGAGAGAGAGACAGACAGATACCGGACACATTCACTCAGGCAAGGGACATTTTGAGACAGGCTCTTTTAAAATAACGATTTTAATGACACTGTGCAGTAAAAACACGACGGCGAGTGATTAACTCCCATCAAGCCAGTCACGACAAAAATAGTTTGCACACTTATTATGATATCTACGGTAATCTGCAGGCAGCACAAAAAGACGGGCTTTGAGGTGTTTTTCTTTCAGTGAGTCTTCAGCAATACCCGCCTTTCATTAAAATAACACCTTTCATTTTCTTCTTAAGTAAAAAATTAAGATGTTCGTAAGAAAATATTTGAGAACTTACTAAGAATTTTTAAAGAATTGCCCCAGGTTTGTGTTGGTCAGTGGTCAGTGGTTTTCAGTTCCTCACAATAGCAACGCTCCAACAATGCTCCTGAACACACCTGGTGTTCAGACCAGACGCCCATGGGTGAACAGATGCGCCAGTGCATTTGATATTTAAACACCGTGGAGATGGACGTGAACATGAGAACTGCGTTGGGCTGAGACTAACAGAAAACACTTGCGTCGAGCCTGGTGTCGCATTGTGCCGGGTGTATGATAGGGCCCAAAATGTGTCATAACTTTCAACTGTTTCTCATTACCTTGTTAAACTCTGCCTTTATAAGCCCTGTGTTTTCAGTCATTCTTTGCAAAGTCTTGTATGTTGTTACACTACATTTCTGAGCGCTATCCTAGTTTCCTGTGTCTTGGTTTTCTCTGCCTGTTTTACCCAAGTGTGACGTCCTGAAAACTGAAGCCAAAGCGTCCCCCTGATGGATATTCCCAGTATAGCTCATAAACCCCGCCCCCTCCGTGTATTCTAATGGGACGCGAGACAAACTAAACAATCAAATTACACTTATAATAATTTTTTTCCAAAGATGGTTTCTGTCATTTTAGGTAGTTTGTATAACGCTGATGTTAGTTTTTTTTTTTTTTTTTAAATAAGTTTTGTTTTAGTTTGGTGGAGGGTTGGGGGGGATTGACAGCTGAGATTGACGGCTTCTCTGAGTGAAGTCGTCACTGAGGCACAAACAGACTTTTTTTCTGGATTTTTGGGAAGAGATTGGAGATTTAGCTTTAATTTCTACATTTCCATAACTGTTTATTTCACACTAACTTGGTAAACTTCTACTAAGTGACAGCTTAATTTAAGCCAAAATACAGTAGAGTTTGTTTGGATGCTCAGCCTTTGATGTCAATAACACATTCTGAAATGCGTTTCTGCTCCCTTTTCAGAAGCCTACGTATTTCTGTCTTCATTTCGTACGATTACATGGTTATTGTGTCCGTCAAAGCAGACCAGCAAACCATTTTTGTTGATAACCACTACACTATGTGCTCTACTCTCATATAACTATAACTCACTATTTATAAAATCAGCTACTGAATTATAATGGTAAAACAATGGACTCACCATTGATCTTTGCACAGTTTGACTGAGGGAGTGTTTTCTGTAGAGAGAGAGAAGGAACAAACATTGATGAACAGGAGTCTCGTGAAATCTCAAGGTAAACAATTTAATGTTGTGACAAACATATTCATTACCGGTCAAAAGTTTGGAATAATTAAGTTTTTGAAAGAAGTCTCTTCTGCTCACCAAGGCTGCATTTATTTGATCAAAAATACAGGAAAAGCAATAATTTTGAGAAATAATATTACAATGTAGATCAGCTGTTCTCTATGTGAATATACAGTAAAGTGTGATTTATTCCTGTGATATTAAAGCTGAATTTATCATCATTCCTCCAGTCTTCAGCGTCACATGATCCTTCACTAATCACTCTCTTATGAGGATTTGATACCCCAATTATTATTGGTGTTCAATTATTAATAATGCTCTTATTATTATCATCAATATTGAAAACAATTTTTGATACATACGTGATCATTTTTTCTACTTCGAGTAGAAAGTTCAAATAATTTTGTAACATTACAAATGTCTCTACTCTTTCTTTTGATTAATGTAAAGCATGCTTACTGAATAAAAGTATACTTATTTTAAATTACCTCAAACTTTTGAATGATTGTGTATCACAGTTTCCACAAATATATTGAGTAGCATGACTGTTTTGAACATTAATAATAATCATAAATGTGTGTTGAGCATCAGATCCTCATATTGAGTGATCAGTGAAGGATCATGTGACACTGAAGACTGGAGGAATGATGATAAACTCAGCTTTGATCACAGGAATACATTACACTTTACTATATATTCACTATATAGTGTCATATTTTTAAATAGCAGTAAATTCAGTCTTATGACATCACTAAAAGAAGTTTGTCTTTATTGGTATATTTAAATTAGTTTTAGAAGGAAATGAGAGCATGTATCATACCACTGTCTGCCCATCACCAGCAGGTGGCGGAATCTCCTTCTGATCCACGCAGGGAACGCTGTCCTCTGTTTCTGACTGCTTTGCCTGAATCAAAGTTAACAATCACTCCACATCAGAACATTTTTAAAAAATAATCTAATAATGTATACATGATGAAACACGATAGTCATGCAGGGCTCCAGACTAACATTAGAGAGCAATGGCACTCAGTTCTACAGATGGAGGCACTGGAGGAAAATGTATCATAAAATTACTATTGTTTTCCAGTGGTTGTGTTAATAAGTGCAGTTACTAATAATAGTACATGTTTGTTTATTGGAAATTAAACAGTGATGCACAGGAGCCGTGATGAAGAGATGATCAGTGTTATTCACTGCACCTGTCAGTGGTCATAATGTTAAGCCAGATCGAGCACAGCTTAGACCTTAACAGCACACGTTCTGTATTTAAACTAAACTCTTTTAAGCCTTGCAAACATTGAAGAGCAAGACGTGAAAGAGAACTTGTGTGTGCTGAGAAAAGTTCTTCATATTTTGTTATTTTGATTAGATAATCAAGTGTTCTAAAATAGAAGCAAATAAAGTGTGAGGGTATACGTACAATATACACGTGTCTGATTTCAATGCTATGGTCTTTGTGTACATATTTAAAGATGCCATCTCTAAGCATGACTGTTTGGATTTATATGAAATGGTGACATTTGTAACATTAACTAAGGTTCATAAACGTATTGTTCGCTGTTAATTTCAACATTTACTAATACTTTTTACATTTTAAAGTTGTTTTCCTTAACTAACATGTACAGTTTAAAAGTACAGTACATTTTCATGGTTCAGTGCTGCTTTTAAATTTTTGTAATAAAGCTCAGCTCTATTTTATGTGTTATGTTTGTTTTTATTAAAACTATCGGGGTTTTTATCGATAGCTTTTATTTGAACTATCGGTTGATTAATCGGTTATCAACCGGCCTGGGCCATCCGAGTTATCGGTTAAATCCACTATTGATTGACTGCTAATAAATACTAATAAATATATAAATACTACAGTAAATACTACTTTTCTTGCACAATGATATTATTCCGAATTAAGAGAGCATGAGATTTAATTGTGTACGTATGCACTGGCTTCCACAATTTAAAAAAGGTATTTCAGGTCTTAATTTTTCCAGACTTTATTAAGTCTACAGATACCCAGTCAATTCAAGGCACCAAACAACAGACAATGCTTTGCTTTTCCACAAGCACAAAAACGAAACATTTATTGATTGCATAAATTAGAGAGAGCAGACTGCACTTACTCTTATGTAAACCGTATGTCATCTTTACATGTACATGCAAACCACGCTTAAAGGTTCTTTGTATCAGTACATACAGTAAACATACTCACAGAGCGTGGCACAGTAACAGGCGCCTGTCTGTTGACTGCTAATTGATATTTGGCCAACCTGTCCCTGACAGAGGCGCTGCGCTTCAGACTGGGCGTACCTAGACAGAATATATGTTTTAACCTTTCGAAATCCTGCTTTGTTTTCAAAACAACCTTTGTGTTTGACTGTGTGTGTTTTGTAGCATTTACCTTTGTTGGCCATTTGTGTGTCCATATCCTCTGAGCTGCTGTTCACTTCTGTTTGCTCCTGAAGAATCAAGTACAAAGTATGTAAGCCAGTGACAGACTGAAAGCAGGGCTTCTGCAGATTTCATGATGCAGTAATGCGATATGGCTCTATATAAGAAGGACTGAAATGACCTGTAACCTCGTGCCTACGGCTGAATCACAGATGTGCTGATACAGAGCCGTATCACACTCCTGGTCATGTGATTTAGCTCATTTCGGCTATCTTTTGCAACACAGATGTTTAAGAAAGCGGCACAAAATATTGAAGTGAACCAATCACAAAGTCTATCAGGCTCGATGCAGATTAAAAATGCTGTGACTGGTACACAAACAGTCTATATAACGTTTAGTTGACTAGTAACCCAAACGATACCCAACCCTAATCATGGGTGTGTTTTGGGCGTAACATGCAATAAACCAATCAGAGTCTCATCTCCCATTCCCTTTAAAAGCCAGTTGCGCTTACATTATGGAGGATTCACTATTTACATGGCGGAATTTGCGAGCGAGAAGACTGAACGCTTCTCCAGAGAGGAATCCTTTTATTTTTAATGTTAAAAACGTGTGTGCTGCTGCGTGTCCCTGTGTGTAATAAGCAGTGTACATGTGTTGTGCACCGCCTATAGGCTCATATTACTAACACACCCTTTAAATAACACACAGATACTGCACTATTGACTTTAGAGCAGGTTTGTGTTGGTCAATGCTCAGTGGTTTTCAGTTCCTCACAATAGCAACGCTCCAACAATGCTCCTGATCACACCTGGTGTTCAGACCAGACGCCCATGGGTGAACAGATGCACCAGTGCATTTGATATTTAAACACCGTGGAGCTGGACGTGAACATGAGAACTGTGTTGGGCTGAAACCAGCAAAAAAATACTTTGTGCCACATTGCGCCGGGTATATGATAGGGCCCTTCATTTTGATAATCCACTTTAGACATTCTAATTTGCAACTACATGTCAACTAACTCTCATTAGAGTATTAGTAGACTGTCTGTTTAATATCTGTCTAACACTTCATTTCGATGCTCCTCAACAGACCTTATTCTTCTAACCTGAACAGTCTACTAATACTCTAATGAGAGTTAGTTGACACGTAGATGCAAAAGGAAAGAAAAGACAAATTATGCGTTGCAAATAATTTCGAACAAAGTGTGCAATAATTTGTTTTTACATTGAACAACTATTTATGCATATATTTGTATTTGAAATGTAAATTATTCATATATTCCACAACATATTCAACATACATACACACAGCTTACCCTTAATGTACTGCACTATTGATATGTATTTATTTATTTTTGAGAAGTCATACTTTTATGCTATAATCCCATTTCTCCTGTCATACAAGACAACCTAAGTAAAAAGAAAAGTGCCCTAAGTAAAAAGATTTACTGAGCTCTGCTAAAGCAAATTCACATTACACCTGAAATGTGAAATTCAGCAGTGGCTGCATTTAGAACATGAACATACAGATGTTTCAATAAACCAGAGAGGGAGAAAGGCAAGGGTACGGATGGAGAAACAAACGGTGTGTAGCCTGTGGAAGGTTTTGTAGCCCTCCAGAGACCTGCTGGGGTTTTAAAGAGTGTGTGCATACCAGTCCCATGACATCATCACACAACACAAGCATGAAGCAAGCAGATGGGGTCTGGCTTAGCTGAGCGTGGCAAAACCTTTTTGTGTAATAAGACAGTATGCATACGACTAAAACACTCCCTTAAAATTATCCGTAGCTTGCCATGTAGTTAGTTTATTCTTCTTCTTCTTCTCCAAAATTAATCATTTTTGAGGGCCTAAACATGCTTGAAAACTTTGCACATGCATCAGAAGTGCTGAAAGTTTACATTTGATAAGGGTTTCAGAATTAGGTGTAGCAAAACGGCTCAATAACGCCACCTACAAAATTTTAATGAAGTGCCCCTTCCACTACGTTTCACATACGAGTACGAAATTTGGAACATACATGTAATGTCCCAATAGCTACAAAAATGTCTCCTGGAGTGAAGCCCTAAACGCAACAGGAAGTCAGTAATTTTGAAATCCTTTGTGATTTTTGTGCAGTTTTTGCCATTTTTAGGTCTCATACTCTTATTAACTCCTCCTACAGTTTTAATTGTGATTTATTTAATCCCTCAGTTTATGCAAAAAAAAAAAAATTTGGTAACTTTTTTTACTATTTTACAGTATCCTTGCTACACGTTACATATAGTTACTGCAGTAATTACTATAAATTGTGCATAATTACATGACCAAACCAAAACCTAACCCTAATCCTAACCCTATAGTAAGTACATGTAGTTAGTTAATATTACTCAGTACTTAAATGTATAATTAAGTGTAACCTTAATTTTTTATTTGGTTACATTTTATTTGGTAAAACTTGTAACCTTTTATTTTAATGTCCCATTGCTACAATGTAATGACACAAATAAGTAAGTTAACAAATATACACTATATTGCCAAAAGTTTTGGGACGCCTGCCTGTACATGCACAAGAACTTTAATGCCATCCCATTCTTAATCCGTAGGGTTTAATATGGAGTTAGTCCACCCTTTGCAGCTCTAACAGCTTCAACTCTTCTGGGAAGGCTTTCCACGAGGTTTAGGAGTGTGTTTATGGGAATGTTTGACCATTCTTCTAGAAGCGCATTTGTGAGGTCAGGCACTGATGTTGGACGAGAAGGCCTGGCTTGCAGTCTCTGCTCTAATTCATCCCAAAGGAGTTCTATCGGGTTGAGGTCAGGACTCTGTGCAGGCCAGTCAAGTTCCTCCACACCAAACTCGCTCATCCATGTCTTTATGGACCGACGCTTTGTGCACTGGTGCGCAGTCATGTTGGAACAGGAAGGGGCCATTCCTCAAACTGTTCCCACAAAGTTGGGAGCATGAAATGATCCAAATGTCTTGGTATGCTGAAGCATTAAGAGTTCCTTTCACTGGAACTAAGGGGCCAAGACCAAACCCTGAAAAACAACCCCACACCATAATCCCCCCTCCACCAAACTTTACACTTGGCACAATTCAGTCAGGCAAGTACCGTTCTCCTGGCAACCGCCAAACCCAGACTCGTCCATGGGATTCTCAGACAGAGAAGCGTGATTGGTCACTCCAGAGAACACGTCTCCACTGCTCTAGAGTCCAGTGGCGGCGTGCTTTACACCACTCCATCCCACACTTTGCATTGCACTTGGTGATGTAAGGCTTGGATGAGCTGCTCGGCCATGGAAACCCATTCCATGAAGCTCTCTACACACTGTTCTTGAGCTCATCTGAAGGCCACATGAAGTTTGGAGGTCTGGAGCTATTGACTCTGCAGAAAGTTGGTGACTTCTGCGCACTGTGACCCTTAGCATGCGCTGACCCTGCTCTGTGATTTTACGTGGCGTACCACTTCATGGCTGAGTTGCTGTTCCCACTAACAGTTGAGCGTGGAATATTTAGTAGTGAGGAAATTTCAGGAATGGACTTATTGCACAGGTGGCAACCTATCACGGTACCACGCTTGAGTTCACTGAGCTCCTGAGAGCGACCCATTCTTTCACAAATGTTTGTTGAAGCGTCTGCAGGCCTAGTGCTTGATTTATACACCTGTGGCCATGGGAGTGATTGAACATCTGAATTCAGTGATTTGGAGGGGTGTCCCAATACTTTTGGCAATATAGTGCAAGTCTTATACTCTTAGAACAGTGTGTGTTTAAACATTTAATCTGGTGCAGTCAGGTTGCCTCAGCTAAGGTAGATTACTTTCCCAAACTAAAAGACGATGTAAAATGACTGTCTGTGCTAATCGACAGCATGTCACAGATTCCATTCTTAGAATGTTAACTTGTATTGAAGAGTCTTTTTAACATGTGATGGTCAAACAGGGACTCGTCTAGTGAATTACCAGCATTCTCTTTCCTTTGTCTTTTCAACCAGCATTCTGGGAGGCAGGAAGCTCTAACAACCGCCTCACTGTGATGGAACAATAGACATACTTGTCTCTGCATCACACCCCTTTGGATTGGGAATTTTAAAGAACATGACTCAGAGCCATAGATACAAACTCCACCTAGCTAGCTAAGTAAGATACTTGCTTATAGACCACGTTAAAAACACAAATAAACAGCTAAATCTCACTGGGTGAATCTCACAAACTTAACTTTGAGAAATTCAACATCTTTCTGACAGGAAATGAAGCTTATTTTCCAATCAATATAATAATATAATAATGCATATATATATATATATATATATATATATATATATATATATATATATTGCATTATGCAAGTTGAGCAGAATAATTTGTTTTAAGCTTCATTATTACTATTTATTTGTGTTTTTAACGTGGTCTATAAGCAAGTATCTTAAAAAATCTGAAGAAGATATATATATATATATATATATATATATATATATATATATATATATATATATATATATATATATATATACATTAATTTTGGAATTTAATTTAGAGCCCTATGAAATACGTTTTATTCACTTTTTTGTTACATGAAATTTTATTAGTCAAAAAGCAAGTCTAATAAATTTTAATCATGAAACATGTATACAATTTAACAGCAATTTATTAAAGGGTCATGAACTGAGAAATAAAATTTTCCTTGAGCTTTTGACATATAAGAGATCATCATACTATAAGAATATCCTGTAAGTTTCAGAACTGAAAACTTCCTTGTTAGTCCAACAAAAGCTTTTACTGACACCAGGCCCAGCAAACCACAGGTTTTTCAAAGTGGGGATTTATGATGTCAAAGGGAGGCAAGCACCGCCTCTGCAGAAGAAGATCAACACCTACTTCATCACTGCCTGTTTAGCCCCGCCCACCGATTCATGCATGTAACATTGCCTAGTGTTAAACCAGATCGAGCTACCAAGCAATAAACATGCCATTGAGCATTATAAAATATTGTGCAGTGCCTGGGCTCGAATGTAATGCAACATATAAGTAACTGTGTTCATTCTAATGCCTGATCTGAAATGTGATTAATGGACAGTCAGATGTTCTTTGTCTGTGTGACAGCAAATCAAACCAGTGACTAAACGTCAACTTGCGTTGTTTCTCTTAGTAGGATGAAAATAATCTGTTATTTAATAGTGATTCAATTCTATAAAGAAAGCGATCAAAGAAAGCTCCCTTTACAATCGTCGGAGCAGCGCGCGCTGCAGCTGTCAATCAAACGGAGAGTTTATCAGTGACTCCCGTTTTATTCAACAAATCTCTTAACTAGATCATGTTTGCACTGTTAGTGGAGATGAAAGCATTCGTAAGTGTGCAGAAACTGAGTTACAATGACAAGATCGCTGCTTTCATGAGCTCAACGTGTATGATCGGCTACAATGATCATCAGTGCAACCTTTCACGCCACAATCTTAATATAATGCTATACAGTACTGTGCAAAAGTCTTACCAATACGTTGGTATTTTCACAAGAAAAAGGTTTTTAAGCCAGTTATTTAAATCTTTTACTGTAGTGTGTCAGTAGGAAATATCAGTTTACATTTCCAAACATTCATTTTGCAATTAATTGTAATAATCCAGTGAGATTGTTTTTTTTTGGTTTTTTTTTATGCACAAGAAGTCTGCCAGCAGCCGGTATGATCTGATCTCTCCATCATCAGATCTGTCTGTGATCACACGAAGAAACTGAGATGGACTAAATCCACAAAAACTGAGGCAGCGTCTCCCAGACAGTTGAGGAAACCTTCCTGCAGAACTACAGGACTGAGAAAAGCTTAGGCACTCGTCAGAATGCTTTAAAGTGAGAATGCTGTCAAAAATAATAACATAAATAGCTTTTATTTATGAATTAACTTCTATTAACTTGATCAAATGGATATTTGGGGTGAGCACCCTTTGCGTTTAAACGGCTTTTGTCACCTCATCTATTCCTAGACCTGTTCCTGTGGTTCTGCAGGAAGGTTTCTTCAAGTGTCTTGGAGACGTTGCCTCAGTTCTTCTGGATTTAGTCCATCTCAGTTTTTTCTGTTTCTTCATGTGATCACAGACTCGATGAAGATGAGATCAGATCTCCATGTGGAGCACAGAGACTATTGTCAGACTCTTTATGCATGCAAACATCTCACTGGATTATTAAAATTAATGGCAATTCATTTATAAATGTAAACTGATATTTCCTACTGACACACTACAGCAAAAGATATAAATAACTGGCTTAAACTTTTTGTGTGTAAAAATACTAGCGAGCCTTAGACTTTTGCACAGTACTGTAGATCTAAATATAATGCCATAGATCTAAATGTAATGCAACACTTTTCACGATTAGTTAACCATGAGAGCTGTAATAGTGAAAACGCACTAAAAGAGAGAGTAATACTATTTCAAATGGAAAGACACAGCAGACACGCACTCACAGCAACTCTCACAGCAGACACGCCCCTTCAAACTGAGCGTTCAGAGCAGAGGGCTAAAATCAGGGCAGGAAAAATGCCTTTTATTTATAAATTATGACCATTTTTGATGTAAAAAACATTCTAACATTATGTTAGGTGCACCCCAGGAAACATCATGAAACAATAAAACAATGCAGTTCATGACCTCTTTAAAAAGATTTAAGAAAAATCTATATTTTTAGGGCCCTATGAAATTATTCTTATATATATATATAGAGTTATATTATCTCTTATTAATAAGAGTTATCCCTTACTTTACGTGTTCAAGGAAAAGTATTTAAATTACAGTAATTAGTAACTAGTTACACCCAACACTGCTGACAACATAGGTTAGAGATAGAATGATAAAAAGCTCACCAAAAGGAAGTAGATTTGAGTGAGATTAAACGAGAGAACACTACACTGGAAAAATGATAATCTTTTCCCTGTACTCAAGGCTAGATACAGATAATGATCCCTTAAGTTTAATCCAAATGTATGTTTATTACAGTTTTGCAGCACAGAAAGAGAGCCTTCATTGAGTGCTAACTTGTATTTCATGATGCACTTTCATTATCTAAGAAGTGCAGATTATTATGAAGACAATGTTAGATCCGTCACCGTGTCAGAGAGCAGATTACTATCTCAACGTCAACATGGAATGAGACATTCCAAAAGATTCCAAGGAATCAAGTCGGAATGAGAGCACATGCCTGGCCTCTGGTTATGACAATGGGGGATGGGCGCTCAGTCAAATGAGGTAAAACTGAGAAACATATACTGGACACATACCCATATCAAGTTATGTACAGGTTAGATCCTTAAAGGGTCATGAAACCCCAAAACACATTTTTTGAGATGCATGTTGATATGCACATCGCTGAAAGCACTAAAAACACTTTTACCAGTAGGCCTAAGTGGAAATGTTATTTTTGCGTGAAAAGCAAAGTCGAAGCAATGTCACAAATGTGATGTAGACGTGTGGTTTCGGAGTTTGTGAGTGGCTGCATGATTCTACGTCAGAGAATGAGCTGTTTTAACCCAATCGCTGCGCTGTATTACTCATGAGATCACGTTACAGCACAACACGTGACGCGCATGAGAGCGGTTTCTGTGCGGAGCGCCACGATGAGTTTAACAACGCTCACCACAGGGATCATATAGAGCAGATACACACCGGAGCACGTTTAAAGTTTTTATGGACATATTTCATATACTCTAGAGCTCAAAACATGGACCCGAACCATGTATGCGCACGTCTTCTTAAAATTAAACGCGCAAATGGACACTGATACAGCCGTACGTCTGATCATGAATGCGATGACACGATGGATTATTCTGATATGCAGAAGACAATGATGTAGACCAAAAATTGTTGTTTTCGGAAACTATGGTAATGCAGGGCTGTGTTACAGCTTATATCGGCTTAGTACAGCCTGTGAAATTGCTCATTCTAATCTTGCTGGCTCACAGAAAACGATGAAGGCCTGGTATGACAAGCGGGCGGAAAGGCGATCTTTTTCTGTAGGAGATCAAGTTTTGGCTTTGCTTCCTGTCCATGGTTCTTCATTGCAGGCACGTTTTTCAGGCCCTTACACATTCTATTCTACACATCTACACATCTATTCTTACACATTCTACAACTATTCTGTAATTGAGAAGGGAGCATTAGCATTGATTTTGGCTATCCAGCATTTTGAGGTTCATATGGGCAGCGGCAATCCGATTAATCCGTTACAGCAGAGTTGCACCACCAACCAACGCTTGATGAGATGGAGTTTGTTTCTGCAGTCATATCCTCGACACATTCATCACATTAAAGGAAAGGAGAATGTCTCATGTGTAACGTCATGATATGTTCCTGCCTATGACCTCTTGTCAATTTCTAATTGTGGATTCTTTCATAAATGTGGCACTTTAGGAGTGGTAAATTCCCATTTATGTGTGGGTATTTTTCTTTCTATATAAATTGATTTTTTGTAGATTTATCTTGTTTGCTTTTCCTGTAATTTTGGGGTTATGTTTATTTATTTTTCTTATTAAATAATTTTGATTATTTAATGTTTTGTGGGTGGAGGTGTTACAACCCTGCCCATTTTTTTTACTTCAGTTTCTTTTGTGAGACTTCTAGGACAGCGATTCCTCCTTGGTGGGCGGGACTGCTCTAATGAAAACAAGCTGCACCTGTGGCAACCTATTTAAGAAGCTCTCACTCTCTCTCATTTCTGTGTTGTGTCTTTGGTTGAAGAGTGGGTTCTTGAGATTTCGTGTTCCCATTTTGTTTCCACAACTCCACAAACCCCTTTTCCAACTGTTTAATGATTTGTTGCTGTATTGCTATTTTCTATTATTATCTTATATTTTGACCCTAGACATTATTTGTTTAACTTTAAATAAATTTATATTTTCTTTATTGAAACCCATCTTGTGAAGTGTCCTGTTTATGTTGACTTTGAGCCGGGTCGTAACAGGCTGTCAGTCAGCGGCCGTGGGCGGGGCATGAGGAATCAAAACAGCTTGTGTAATGAGACTGCTTTGGTTTAATGGGGATTAAAAAATAAAGAGTGGGTGGATTTTTATCATTGTAGGGTGGTTGTGTACACACACACACACTGTCAACACACATTTATATCCAAACATAATAGCATAATAGGTAACCTTTTAAATGTTCTTTTGCGTTTCTCCCTCGTTTTGGCAGTTTGATGTTATATAGGGTTATATTTTTAAAACGCATCAAGGTGCCCTCAACTTCAATATTCATGTGTCTGTATAATGAGTGTGTTGCAGGTCTGTGTTCTATTGGTTGTCTCCCCTCTACACTCCCACTTCTCTGTATTTTGATTCTTTTTTGGTCCGAACAAACAAGAAGATCCCTTTATTTCTGGTTCGCTTAGTTTTTACACTGTCAGCTTTTATGATGTATATTTTGCAACGCAACAACAATGCTGTGTGCTGGACTAAATGTGCTGGTTGTATATGCGTACATATGATGGTATTTTGACCAGCTGAGAACTCCTGAAGAGCTTATGAAATGTGTAAAGGAGTCAAAACAGCGGCAGGAATCCCTCCGTCACACATACAACTGAAGATCTGCTGTGAGGAGGTGGCGTTTCTGATGACAGTACAGAACTGTGATGGGCAACATCGTGACAGGTATTCTTGAGCATTCTGTCCTTTTTTAGGGTTGCATCACGTCCTGGTTGAAAAGTTGCGTCTCGGTCTGCTTGTTTGGTGGCACCAGGGTTCAGATGACAGCATTCACATTTAATCAAATGAACCGCACTAACAGAACAATTGCACCAAGTTAATTTTAAATTAACCAAATGTCCCAAGTGTGAACACACCCTTATTTACCATTCACAACAGAAGTAAAAAGCTGCTTAAATGCCTATTTAAATCAGCGAGCCAGTTTGACATGTTTGCCAAAGCACGAACAGGAGCTTCAACAATATCATCAAAGATACATCTCATTTAGAAAGAAGTTCCAGAACCAACCGGCGTCTGTTCTACATTAAGCAGTGCAGCACAGTTCAAATAGATTTAAATTGGGGTTTGAGTAATTATTCCTCTGTTAATGTCAGTTTCTGTAGATATATGAGGTTCGCCACAAGACTTTAAAATCTAGATATGTTTGGAGACAAAGATATATTTTCAACATTACAGTACAGTACCTTCATAATTCAATATATACATTATGTTGTCAGAGATTTAGGGCCCTATCATACACCCGCAATGTGACGCCAGACCGAGTGTGTTCTGCTAGTTTCAGCCCGACACAGTTCTCATGTTCACGTCCAGCTCCACGGTGTTTAAATATCAAATGCACTGGGAGAAGCATTCAGTCTTTTGCTCGCATTTAAATAGCGAATCCGCCATGGTGTGAGCACAACTGGCTTTTAAAGGGAATGGGAGATGAGACTCTGATTGGTTTATTGCACGTTATGCCCAAAACACATCCATGACTCATTAAGAGACTAGGGACAACCCTTTTGGACCATGCACCAGGCAACTGTTTTTCCATCGTTAAACTAGCAAAAGTGATTTCGGACACACCCTAAGAGCACCTGCGCCATGAGCTTCAGACCATGAGGACAGATCGTTAAAATAGGGCCCTATATCCATCTCAGAGGCCATTTTCTCCTCACACAGAAGACTAGCCAGTTTTTTAATGCTAAGTGTAAATAGCTGTGTTTAGGATTAGATTTACTGTGATTTTGTTTACTTACAGTACTACAGTACTGGGAGTGAGATTTGTACAGTAATGTAATTTGCAGGGAAATTGTGTTTAACTGTCATGAAAGAGAATTTAAATTTAGTTGTCCTAAAACAGGCTTCATTTTGGATTTTCTTTGTATTCGTTTCTTTGTAAGATTTGGCATGTAAATGAGAATAAATGCAACTGATGGAAGTTATAATACTAGATTATGGATCAATGTTGGGTTGTTTTACAACATACCTATAGAGAATAGAGACAAGTAAAGTAATGTAATTCGTCTGTGACGTTCTCACCTTGCTTTTGCCCTTTTCAAACATCATTTTGAGGTTATTGAGGGGCAAAGCTGGTTTCTCCACAGGGGAAGATGGAGGGAATGGATCGGATGCAGTTTCATTGTCTTCCTTCGCTTCTGCCCTCTTTTTTTGTTTAGTCTCCATGTCTGCCTTTGTTTTCACAGGTCTCTCATGGGACGTTGGCTCCTGGGTCAGGCTGGCCTGTCGCACAGGTTTGCTGGAGGATGCAGGTGGTTCTGGGGGACTACTGGGTTTGCAGGAGGAAGCAGGTTGTTCTGGGGGACTGCTGGGTTTGCGGGAGGAAGCAGGTTGTTCTGGGGGACTACTGGGTTTGCAGGAGGAAGCAGGTTGTTCTGGGGGACTGCTGGGTTTGCGGGAGGAAGCAGGTTGTTCTGGGGGACTGCTGGGTTTGCGGGAGGAAGCAGGCGGTTCTGGGGGACTGCTGGGTTTGCGGGAGGAAGCAGGCGGTTCTGGGGGACTGCTGGGTTTGCGGGAGGAAGCAGGTTGTTCTGGGGGACTGCTGGGTTTGCGGGAGGAAGCAGGTTGTTCTGGGGGACTGCTGGGTTTGCGGGAGGAAGCAGGCGGTTCTGGGGGACTGCTGGGTTTGCTGGAGGATGCAGGTGGTTCTGGGGGACTGCTGGGTTTGCGGGAGGCACGCCACGCTTCAGGTGCCACACTCAGCTGAGGAGCAGATTTCTCCTGAGGTGTCCGTTCCCAGCGTTTCTTCAGCACACTCAGGTTTCCCGATCGCACGGACAAACTGTCAACAGACTGAAAAAGAGTGAGAGTGGTTAATTAATGTAGACATTCATTTCAGACATATAATAAAAACCACAACTCCTATGTGGTATTACATCTACCTTTACTATTTTTTACTAACTACTACTTGCAAGGCAAAAGAGCTCAAGACTCTATGATATTCTGGTCTCTAGATATGCCTTGGGTCCCTCCTTTAATGTAAATATATGAGATGTGTTGAGAAACTAAGGAGTGATGCAGCCCGACACAGTTCTCATGTCCACGTCCAGCTCCCCGTTGTTTAAATATCAAATGCACTGGCGCATCTGTTCACCCATGGGCGTCTGGTCTGAACACCAGGTGTGTTCAGGAGCATTGTTGGAGCGTTGCTATTGTTAGGAACTGAAAACGACTGCGCCATTGACCAACACAAACCTGCTCTAAAGTCAATAGTGCAGTATTTTATGTGTTATTTAAGGGGTGTGTTAGTAATATGCACCTACTGGCTTTTAAAGGGAATGGGAGATGAGACTCTGATTGGTTTATTGCACGTTACGCCCAAAACACACCCATGACTCATTAAGAGACAACCCTTTTGGACCATGCGTCTGGCAAAAGTGGATTCGGACACGCCCTAAGTGTACCTGTGCTCAGATCGTTAAAATCAGGCACAAAAAGTATGATCGCTTACAAAAAAAGTAATAGTACACCTCTCCTGCATTACGTATATCATTCATGTAAATTGTTAAATCAATTTATGCTTCATAGTAACCATCCTCTACCTATATTACAGTTCTGCATAACCTTTCAAAAGTCCAGATTTATCCAGTCCGAATTGTAAATGTATGCTTTGTAAGCTTAAGTTCATACATATAATTTAAAAACTCATTTCAAGAATTTAAGCATAACCCTTTCAGGGTTGTTTGTTATCGTTAACAAAAAACGAAAACTATTAAAACATTTTTGTTAATTTAAATATAGCTGGAATAAAATAAAATATAAATATGTTATGTTTTAGCTTCATTTAAATGTTACATTTACAACTAACTAAAATTTGTTAAAGTTAAATCACTAAAATGACTAAATGGAAATGAAAATAAACCTGAATAGTAGTAGAAAAGACAAAAGAACAACAAAATGGTTTAAAAAGAATAAATGTAACTACAATTAAAATGAAAACGGAAAAGATAAAAATAAAAGATAATAGCAATACTAATAGTATTTAAAAGTATGTAAAAGGTCAAATAACACTGAACCCTTTAGATCAAAAAGTCTTTTCCAAACATTTGTGGTTAGCGTACATTATAGACAAAAGAGTTGTTACCACTAAACTAACATAACATTTGAAAGTTTATTTTAGGATATTCTGTCTGGAACAGAAGTGTCAGACATGATGAGACATGAGAGAATATCTCCACATGAGGATAATGCAATAATCTAGGAAACAGCTGTTCAAAACATCTCCACTTAAACAGAGTCAGGGTTTAATCACTGCTCGAACACTCACCAAATAACAGCCAATGATGACACACTTCCCCTAAAACACTATCATTTCATCAAGCCTCCAAACATTGTTCTTACATCACTGGTCTAGTGCAAGATACTGAGCAGAATGCCAACACAAACCCTTCTCATGAGAGTTAAAACAGTCCAATAGACAACTCAAACAAAGAATGGCTGTTTCCTGTGTCTCTACTCCAAATCAAGACAAGCTCAGTAGATAGAGGACTGCGTTCATGCAACAGTCTTTGAGAAAACATGCTGAAGCGAGAAACCAGAAAGAGAAGTTGTAGGAGATGAGAGGAAAGACCTGGATGGACAGGGCGCTCTTTACGTCTTTTCTCTGCTCTGCTTTCCTCGAGCTCCTTGGGCGCTGGACATCAGTGATAAAGCTCTACCAGATGTGTGGCAGGCAGGAAACTTGTAAGAACTAGTCCAGCCCCACTGAACAGCCCCCATGAAGGAAGGAAAGAAAGAGAGAAGTGAAAGGAAAAAGGGGGAAGAGGGAATGAATGTGTGTGAGATGGAGATGATTAAAATCTGCCTGCAGTGAATCCTGCATACAGGAAATGATGCATGTGATGAGATTTAACTCTTTCTCATCTGTTTTCATTGTTCCTCATGCAAATAAAAAAAAAAAATAAAATAATAAAATAATAATATATAATAATATATATATATATATATATATATATATATATATATATATATATATATATATATATATATATATATATATATATATATATATATACAGTACCAGTCAAAAGTTTGGAAACATTTGTTTTTTTATACTGTTTTTGAAAGTCTCTTTATATCTTTATTTGATCAAAAATACAGTAAAACAGTAATATATTAACAGTTTAAATGAACTGGTTTCTGTTGTAATATCTTTTCAAATGTAATTTATTCCTGTGATATTAAAGCTGAATTTATCATCATTACTCCAGTCTTCAGTGTCACATGATCCTTCAGAAATCGTCTCGGTTATGACTGTAACCTTGGTTCCCTGAATAGCGAACGAGACGCTGCGTCACCGCTTTGGGAACGCCTCTGCGTGATCACGTCGTGAAGCACATATGTCATCAGTCCAATAGAGAGACGGAACATCATAGGCGGGTGACGTCATAGACCCGGAAACTATAAAGCACACCGGCAAACACACGCCGTTAGCTTCTGGAAAAGGCCTGAAACAAGGCGCTTGCGGGCATGCAAGGAGTATGGCAGGGTGATGCAGCATCTCGTTCCCTATTCAGGGAACTAAGGTTACAGTTGTAACCGAGACGTTCCATTTCAAGGGAACTCGCGCTGCGTCACCGCTTTGGGAACGAGAATACCCACGTCCCCATACGAGGCCGGATGCCCGCCTGTGGCATGGAGTTAAGAGGCGAGCACCCGAGACCCCGGAGTGGCATTAACATCAAGTTCATAGAATCTAATAAAGGTGTGCGGAGAGGACCAACCTGCTGCATCACAAATATCCTGCAGGGAGGCCCCTGCCGAAAGTGCCAGAGAGGCGGCCATACTCCTGGTGGAGTGGGACCGAACAGCCAAAGGAGAAGGCTGTCCAGCTGCCACATAAGCGAGTGAGATGGCCTCGACCACCCACTTGCTCATTCTCTGCTTTGAAACTGGGGCCCCCCTCGAGGGTGGCCCGAAACAGACAAACAACTGATCGGTTCTCCTCCACAGGGCAGCTCTGTGGACATATGTGTCTAAAGCACGAACCGGGCAAAGCAGATTAAATTTTTCCTGATCTGACATCAAGAAAGGAGGAGGACAGAGGCCTGGAGGACAATAGGTCTCACAGGATTAGTGAGAACCTTAGGAATATAGGGCCTCGGAGCGAGGAAGGCCTTGGCCATACCCGGGGCAAATTCCAAGCACGAGGGTGCAACAGAGGAGGCTTGTAATTCCCCCATTCTCTTCAAGGAAGAAATAGCAAGCAGGAGTATAGTTTTTAAAGTGAGAAACTTCCTCGAGCACCTCGAAGGGAGCCTCAGAAAGGCCCTGCAGGACGATGGATAGGTCCCAGGCCAGCACCCTGGTGCGTGTCACAGGCCTTAGCCTCAGGGTTCCACAGAGGAAACGAGTTACTAGTGGGTGTCGCCCCAGAGAAACACCACTCAAAGGATTGTGGTAAGCTGCTATGGCCGCCACGTAAACCTTTAGCGTGGAGGGAGCTAACCCAGCGGAGAACCTCTCCTGCAGGAACTCCAGCACCGCGCTCGCAGGGCAGTTAACTGGATCCCATAGGCGATCTCTACACCACAAGGTGAAGAGTCTCCACTTTAGGGCATAAAGTTTCCTCGTGGAGGGAGCTCTGGAGTGTAGAATGGTCTCAACAACCTCGGTTGAGAGACCAGAACTTATGAGCTGGGCCCCCTCAGAGGCCAGGCCCACAGTTTCCACAACTCCGGGCGAGGGTGAACGAAGACACCGCCCGCCTGAGAGAAAAGGTCCCTCCTGAGCGGAATCTCCAGGGGAGAGCCGTTGAGGAGAGACACAAGGTCCAAGAACCATGCTCGGCCTGGCCAGAACGGGGCTACTAGCAGAAGACGGCCCCTGTCCCGGCGCACTCCCTGTAGAACTCCCAGAAGCAGAGCAATCGGGGGAAAATTTACAGGGGCAGCCTCGGCCACTCCTGTACCATCGCGTCCAGCCCGAGAGAAGCTGGGGGCGACAGGGAGAACCACAGACGATAATGAGCGTTCTTGTGAGTGGCAAACAGGTCCACGTGAGCCCTGCCAAACTTCTCCCAAAGGAGCTCCACCACCTCAGTGTGGAGTCTCCACTCCCCGGGCCTCGGCCCCTGCCTCGACAGGATGTCTGCTTCCACATTCTGGCTCCCTGGGATGTACATTGCCCTGACTGACATGACAGCAATTTCCCCTGAGCCCAGAGGAGGATAAGGCGCGTCAACTTGTATAAGCGACGGGACCTTAAACCTCCCTGATGGTTTATATAGGAGACCACCGATGTGCTGTCTGTGCGCACAAGCACTTGATGGCCCCTGAGATGTGGCAGGAAGTGCTTCAGAGCCTG
The DNA here is from genome assembly GCA_018749465.1 of Paracanthobrama guichenoti. Taxonomy (NCBI): domain Eukaryota; kingdom Metazoa; phylum Chordata; class Actinopteri; order Cypriniformes; family Gobionidae; genus Paracanthobrama; species Paracanthobrama guichenoti. The sequence continues at coordinate 5,506,560 of JAGHMJ010000029.1, forward strand.
AAACACTGCCAACATTTCCAGGCAATTTATGTACCACGAATGATGGTGCTCCTGCCACAGGCCCTGGGCAGAGCGACCACTCATGTTCGCCCTGCAACCCATCAGGGAGGCATCTGTGGTCAGAGACGCATGCTGACACAGTGCCCCCAGGGACGGGCCTTGGGCCAGAAACCAAGGATCCTTCCACATAACTAAGGTGAGGAGACACCGCTGCGAAACCTTGATCATGCGAAAGGGGTTTCCCCTCGGGGAAAAGCCCTTGGTTTTGAGCCATCACTGCAGAGGCCTCATGTACAGCAGACCCGAAGGAATGACGTTGAATGCTGCCGCCATCAGACCTAACAGTCTCTGGAACTGCTTCGCAGTGAGTGACTGGTCTAGCTTCAACCCTTTCATGGCCGAGAGGATCGACCCTATGCGAGGGCCTGCATAGAGACCGAATCCCAACTCACGCCCAGATAAGTGATTTTCTGCACCAGAGAAAGGACGCTCTTCTTGGAGTTGAGCCTCAGCCCCAACCTCCTAATATGCGCGAGAACAACATCTTGATGGACCGCGAGACGAGCTGACTGTGCTAGGATCAGCCAGTCGTCGATGTAATAGAGCACACGAATCCCCTTCATACGCAAGGGGACCAGAGCAGCGTCCATGCACTTTGTGAATGTTCAGGGGCGAAAGAGCTAGACCGAAGGGAAGCACCCGATATTGGTACGCTTCTCCCCTGAAAGCAACCTCAGGTACTTCCTGTGCTGTGGAAGGATGGAGATATGAAAATATGCATCTTTGAGATCTATAGCCCCCTTTTGCAGCAGAGTCTGTACTTCCTGAGTCATCACCAGAGCCTGCTTGGGGCCCACCACAGTGGAGAGGACCCTGTTGAAACTGGGAGGACGGCATCTGAACTGAATGGCGCACCCAATTCTTATGCACTGCAGGACCCAACGAGAAATATGTGGCAGATTCTCCAACTCTGTCACAAAATCTACTAAGGGAACCAGCCTCTTGAGACTGGCCTCTGATGTGCTCCGCACTGTGAGCACAGCGCCCTGAAGCGGCGAACTGGCAGGGAACAACTGGCTCAGCAGCGCTAACTCCCTCCTTGCAGGGTGCGAGCCATCCTCGGATGACTCGTGAGGGCTCTCCATGCCCCGGCACTCGGCCGGGGTTGGTGTATCGACCCCGTGAGGGCACCGCGGACGAACGGGTACCGTATGCTGCGGTAAGCACCGTCCGCCCGCAGAGGGGATCACCCTCACTGTCCTGGGCCCGAAGGCGTCCGGACTTTTTAGACACAGCTCTCCTCAACACAATGATTGTCCTCAGATCAGTTTTGGCTTTGGAGGGCTGCGCCAGAGAGTACCGCGCACCCGATGACACTTTCTGCGGGGGTGTGCGAGTGGCGACACTCCGTTTTTGCTGCGCCCTATGGTAGGAGCTCATACTCGGGGTCTGCTGCTCCCGCCCAGCAGCAGACGAGACCTGGGGCTTATGGGGAAGGAACTGCCTGAGCGCAGCAGATTGTTTCTTTGCCTCCAGGAACCTGTCGGTAACAGAGACAGCGTCACCGAACAGGCCCCCCGGAGACAGCGGCGCATCAAGCAAAAAGCTCTTATCACGTTCCTTTATCTCTGTAAGATTAAGCCACAAATGCCTCTATGTAGCCACCAAGGCTGCTATAGAACGGCCAACACATCTGGCCATCTCTTTGGTGGCCCGGAGAGCAAGATCTGTTGTTGATTGGAGCTCATTAATAGCATCGGCTCCGATCTCGTGGCTGTCACCCAGGTCCTTCAGCAGGTCAGCCTGGTATGCCTGACCCGCTGCCGAGTATGCTTTGCCCACTAAGGAGGAGGTGAATTTAAAGGGCTCAGTGGGCAAAGATGGAGCCTTTATGGCAGAAGCGGATTCGGGCGAGAGATAGCTCGCAAGCGTCTCTTCGACCGCCAGTATCTGACCATAACCATGTTACTATAAACAGACGTGTGCGGGGTGGAAATATAAGATGACATGGGCCACTTCCACGACCGAGGTATCGAGGTCTGGAAAGAACGGCAGGCTCCTGCATGAAGGCTGAGTGGAGCGTGAGGGGAGAAAGCGCTCGTTGAGTCTGCTTTTTACGGCAGCTCGCTCATGTTTTTCTTGTGGCCAGTCGATGTGTAAATTGGCCACGGCTCTGCTTAGCACATTCATGAGCTCCTCACTGGCAGGGGATTGAAGTGGTGAGTCCTCAATCCCTGCCTCGGCGCTGCAAACATCAACCTCCTCAGAGGAAGATAACCGCAGCTCCGCGGCCGCCACCCGGGCGGGAGAATCTGCAGCGCGGGCTCCCGAACCCGGAGAGGCGGCGCTGGATCTGACGGGTGAAGGCAGAAATAGGGCAGAGCCCACCTCCGGTCCCTCCGACAGATCCATCTGCGAACCCCGCAACAGCCTCGGCAGCAGCGGGGCCCATGCCGCGGGGAACACGAGCCGGGACGCTGTCCTCAAAGAGCGCCTGGCGGAATCGCAGCACGCGAAGAGGCAGAGCCTCACAGTGCTCACAGCCGGCACCCTCGAGCGCCGACTGCGCGTGCTGCTCTCCCTAACAAGCAACGCACATCGGGTGTGTATTCCCATCCGTAATGAAGCGTGGACAGGGAGAAACACACTTTCTGAAACGCTGCTTGCTCGCCATAATCTCCATTACTCTCTTTATATGTGTATTTTCTTTTTCTGAAAATAACAAAAGTCTGAACTCAAACACAAAGCGCTTGTTGAAGGCAACAGAAGCTAATGGCGTGTTTGCCGGTGTGCTTTATAGTTTCCGGGTCTATGACGTCACCCGCCTATGACGTTCCATCTCTCTATTGGACTGATACGTGCTTCACGACGCAATCACGCAGAGGCAGTTAGTCAAAGCGGTGAGGCAGCACGAGTTCCCTTGAAAGGGAACATTCTGATATGAGGATTTGATGCTCAAGAAACATTTATGATTATTATCAGTGTTAAACACAGTTGTGCTGCTTCATATTTTGCGGAAACTATTTTTTTTTCCTTTGATTAATAGAAAGCATTTTTATAAATAGAACTTTTTCTAATATTTATTAATTTCATAAATTTATTTTTATTAATTATTAATGTGTCTTTGCTAAATAAAAGTACAAATTTATACTTTAATTTAATATTTTCTTTTTTAATTTACTATTTGCAGTGTATCATGATTTAATAATAATAATAATAATAATAATAATAATAAATAAATAAGCAGCTAAACCAGTTTTCAACGTTGATAATAAGAAATTATCTTAGAATGATTTCTGAAAGATGTGACGGTTGCTGAAAATTTTGCTTTGATCACAGGAATAAAATACATTTTAAAATATATGACAACAGAAGCCAGTTCATTTAAATTGTAACAATATTACTGTTTTATAGTATTTTTGACCAGATAAATGTAGCCTTGGTGAAATTAAAGGGATAGTTCACCCAAACCATGATTTACTCACCCTCAAGTCATCCTAGATGTATATGAAATATATGAAATTCTTCTTTCAGACAATTATATTAAAAAGTCCTGGCTCTTCCAAGCTTTATAATGGCAGTGAATTGTTGCCTCATTTATGAAGTCCATAAAAGTGCATCTATCCATCATAAAAGTGCATCTATCCATCATATACCTGCTGCACACGGCTCCTTTATAAAGGCCTTCTGAAGCAAAGTAATGCATTTGTGTAAGAAAAATATCCATATTTAAAAATGTATAGACTAAAATAATTAGTTTCCGGCGGTCCGCAATTCGACTTACGGTGAAAGAGTAACCCTGAACCCTTGACGTATGTGTATTAACGAACACAGAAGCGCAGATGAATTTTTTAAAGAGAAATGGCGGAGAATTTCGTTATAAGAGAAGAGGGGCTTGAGTTTGTTGCCCAGAACTATACACAAGAGGCGTCAAAGCTTGCGATGCTTCTATACATCACGTCAGGGATCACTCTTTCAGTAATCTAGTAATTTCCAAACTTTTGACCGGTACTGTATATCTTTAAGTCAGGATATAAAGACCCAGCTAAAAAGGAACATTCTCAGAACGTTGGCTAATGTTCTGGCAAGGTTCTTTCAAAGTTATGAACAAGCGGAAGTAACATTAATAGAACATTTATTTAAAGTTTTCTGGTCTCTAATAACATTCTCAAAATGTTTGCACAAAACGGAATGTTTGGAACGTTTCTTTCTGAAACGATTTAGTTGGATGTTTGTCTAACCTTTTAAAAAAAAAAAATGTTACTGCTCATTTAGTGAACATTCAAAAGTATATTTCCATAATGTTTGCAAAATGATCAAATTGAATGTTCCCTTAACTTTCGTATAACCAAGAAAAAATATTTTAAAAAGTCGTTTTAAACATTCAGAAATAACATTTCCGTAACTTAGGAACGTTAGCAAAATGTTCTTAGAATATATTTTTGTTAACTAGGTAACTACTGAGATTTAACAGTAAACTACTTTTCAAGTAGTTTTTCATTGCTTACATTGATTCAGAAGTTTAAAGAAATACTTGAACCAAAAATAAAAATTCTGTTATAATTTACTCAATCCTCATAAATTGAGAATCACAATATTTTAGTTACGATTCTGAAAAGACAGCTAAACAAAATAACATGTAATTTACTAAAGATTCTGACAAAATGTGAATTGCTGCAGTCTATTTAAAACATTTAATTAACTTGAATTTAGTATTTTTAAAAATAAGCGTGAGTGAATGATTCAATGACTCACTCACAAAGACATAAAGACACCATTACTGGATGAATCAGCGTTTTTGAACAAATCTCTTGAATGAATGATTCAGTGACTCACTTGTTTCATTACTGGATGAATCAGTTTTTTCGATCAAATCTCTTGAATGAATGAGTCAATGACTCACTCATTAAGGACTTCATTTGTTTCATTATTGGATGAATCAACGTTTTTGAACAAATCTCTTGATTGAATGATTCAATGACTCACTTGTTTCATTACAGGATGAATCAACATTTTTGAATGAATCTCTTGAATGAATGATTCAATGACAAACACATTTTTAACAGTCACTTGTCGCCACCTACTGGTGTAATGATGTAATTGATAGAATCTTTATTTGAAGCATCAAGTTACATGCAACTGATACTCTTCTATGATATTTTGAATTATTGTAACACAGAAATAATGATATTGTGTGGTTGTAAAGCGGTTTCATACCTAAACATGACAACTGGCCTCTCTGACACAGATCTGAATGTTTGCTGTGATCGTACTTGTCAAAGGTTTAATAGACAGGCAAACCGCTGTCATTTAGGAATGAGATCGCGTGGGTGTTCGAATCGAGATCTTTTAACGATTAATCGTGCAGCTCTACCTCAGGTCATTCCAAACTTGTACAACTTACTTTCTTGGGTGAAACATAAAAGTAAAAATGTCCAAAAAAAAAAAAATTGGATTGTCAAAGCTACAAGGCAGTACTGTACATTTCTCATTCAGTGTTCCATGGAAAAAGTTAAATGAATGAGGTTAGGAATGAGGTTATATTTACAGTGAATTACATAAAATACATAAACGTTTCCATGACACATTAGATAAACAATAATAACTATGAAATTGTTCTATATTTGTAACTTCCATACGGTGCACCAGTAACACTTACAGATTTTTTCTTGTCTGCGCTCGCCTCCTCAGCGGCTTTCTGATATCTGAAAAGAAAAAAGAGAAAAAAAAGAAAAGTATAAGTAAATGTTAAAAATGGTATCATTATCATACAACAATCTAAAAAATGTTTCTATGTTAGAATACAATATCCTCTTTCAGTTTAAAGCTGCTGTCCATAACTTTTTGGGGTTAAAAATTATCCAAAATAAATGTTTTGAGCAAGTACATAACCAGCCAGTGTTCAGAACTATCTGCTTACCTTAGCTCATTTATAACGGTAAACTTGTAATAATGTTTTTAATTCCAGTGGTACTGGTGGATTTCCACGGGAAATTCAAGCATATCTTTGCGTCATTACGTCACATCTGTACACATCAATAAGGTGTCCGGGCTAGCAGGCTATATTGCGTGTGAGGATGTTGGAGGTGGAGATTTATAGCCTTTTCTCACAGCACTTGATATAATTAAACTGATCAATTTGATGGCGGATCCAGAAAGGTTCAAACGACAATCACCAGTGACAACTGGAGATTCACCCGCTGTAAAATGCAAGACTTGAAAAAAAAAAAAAAAAAAAAAAGACTTCAACCGGGCCCATGCGAAACAAGGATAAAAGGGCTTTTGAAAGGTGGCGTGAACTCCGTGTTTTGAAGGGGTTCAATGACTCAGATGACATTCTTATGTTGGTCATACTTTCAAAAAGTAGATTCTGTGATTCCGAATAACATATCCACACCGGCGCGGTGACTGACAGCTGCACATTCTCCTCAAAACATTGGATTCATCCGTACTGTGCCGTGCCGAGGCACAATTCACGTAAAGTTGATAATTCCACAAATAACTGCAATTGCAGATTTCGAAGAGAGATTTACATTTATGCATTTGGCAGATGCTTTTATCCAAAGCAACTTACATCGCATTCAGGATACACATTTTTACATTTTTGTCAGTTCTTGCTTTCCCTGGGAATTGAACCCATGACCTTGGCGTTGCTAGCACCACGCTCTTATTGTTTGAGCTACAGGAAAACTGTAGAAAGCACAGAGATTGCGACAAAGAGGAAAAACTACGGACTGCAGCTTTAAAAAGCAGAGACAACAAGTATTTTGTGGTTAGATTCCTCTGAAAAGTATAAACACTGTGGCTCATTTAAAACATTGCTCTGATTTTTTTTGGAGCATCGCGACTCATCCAACGCAACATACGTTTGGTGTGAGACCATAGTTGTCTGATCAATAGCAGATTGTGTTCAGGAAAACTGTTTGAAAAATTATTTTCGCAATTAACGTTTGATGATATTAAAGAAGGGATGAACGATATATCGGCATATACCAATTTTTTATTTTTAATGTTATCATTATCGGCCCAATAAGAAACTTTGTCTGATATATTAAAGCGGGTAAATAATGGATTATTTCTTTCAGCTGAGACATTGCACACTGTTCACCATGATGGTTATAAATTGCTTGAAATATGATTGTAATCACGGCAAAAAAGGAAAATACAGTTAAGCGCAACAAGGGCCTTATCATATACCCAGCGCAATGAGACACCAGGCGTTTCAAGTGTTTTCTGCTAGTTTCAGCCCAACACAGTTCTCATGTTCACGTCCATCTCCACGGTGTTTAAATATCAAACGCACTGGCGCATCTGTTCACCCATGGGCGTCTGGTCTGAACACCAGGTGTGTTCAGGAGCATTGTTGGAGCGTTGCTATTGTTAGGAACTGAAAACCACTGAGCATTGACCAACACAAACCTGCTCTAAAGTCAATAGTAGGGCTGGGCGATAGGCCTAAAAAAAATCCCCAATTTTTTCACAAAAAATCAGCAGATTGATTAACTCAATCTGCAGATGACAAAGAAATTGTTCAAAACAAGTTTTAACTTTATTTTGTTTAGGTAAAATCTTGGTAGCACCTATCTGGGGTCCAAAACTTTCAGCATGTGAATAAACCCCGGCTATTCCACAGGATAAATGGGCACCATATCTTTTACAATATACAATATACATATCAAAGGTTTATGAATTGATATGCAGATAAAATTAACTTTTATTAACAACAGTAATGTGCAAAAAAGTATAGGGAAAATTAAATATTATTAAATATTAAATATAGGTTACCATTGTTGTAGTCTCACACCGAACTGACCGACAGCTTCAGTGATTATTAAAGCAGCTCTTTACTTGTTTTCTGGGTAATTCAGTCACAATTTGAAGAAAAGTTTTTGTTTTTCATGAGACTTTGTGACTTCCTACTTTGTTCCATATATTAGGAAAGGGGAGTGGAATTGGCTAATAAGTCAATAAGTGCTCCTCTGCTGCTATCTACTGGTTATAGTGGGCATTTCATGCCTTTTTAAAATAAAAGTGCTTGTTTGCCATAAAGTAGTCTACACATAAAAAACAAACAAACAAACAAACAAACAAAAAACATTTGACTATTTCTTCCACAATACCCCTTTAAAATTTTAGTTTTACAAATCATCACATTAAAAATAACATTCAAATTGAATAATATTTAGAGCTTTGAAGTGCTGGAAAAAGTGTGAAGCACCTGAAAACCCTTGAAAATGATTGAATTTCAATCTCAAAAGGTTGTACGAACCCTGAGATGAATAATGACAACAATATTAAATCCATGTGGTGTTACTACAGTAAATCATGGTGAATGTTGGTGATTTGTGACTGAAACTACCGTTCTTCGCTCATGTTGTCTCAATGTTTTTCCTTGTCTCAATGTCAGCACTGGTTAATCTGATATCTGCGGTTTATAACAGAATTCTGTGCCGAACGCTTCCACTAGATGTTATTAATTCTGTGGTGAATTTAAACGCTTTCTCACTGGATCTCCCAGCGCTGTGTATCGGTGTCACGAGATCGGCCCGTGTATGAGCTTGCACTGCACTGTCTGCGCAGCTCAAATGAGTACCCGGGATAGCGCGGTTCCCTTCAGACTTCAAACACACTTTTCAGCGGAGTATTGTTTGTTCTGCAACTGACGCCGAAAAAACTGAGCTGAGCTGGCTGAGCCATTACAGGAGCTCTGAGGGGAGCGGTCGGCGGATGTTAAAGAGAAAACCGATTTTCATTCAAACAAATCGACGTAAACTACACATTCGAGTTAATCGATAAAATCGATTTATCGCCCCGCCCTAGTCAATAGTGCAGTATCTGTGTGTTATTTAAAGGGTGTGTTAGTAATATGAGCCTATAGGTGGTGCACAACACGCGTACACTCAGCTTATTACACACACAGGGATGTGTAGCAGCACACACACATTAAATTAGGGCCCCCGAGTCTGTTATATAGGCTACATAAAATTATAATAAGAAAATCATAATTGTGTATTTGGGACATGAATTTAATGGTGAGACGTTTGTTTTTGTAATCAGGCTCTCAAAAATTATATAAACATTTTGAATTTAGATTTATCTTTTCAAATATAAGGAATTATAGGTTATCGGCCAAAATGTTCATATCAGTTCATCCCTATGGCAAGGAAATATGAGGAAAAGATGAGGAACTGCCTAGTTGGTGGAAGGTCAGTAGAGCATTCACAGGGCATCAGTTAGTTACAACTCACAAAATATTCAGTGATATCGATATCACAGACATAAAGAAAATCCAATATGGTTAATTACATTAAGGTCAGCCTTTAACACCATAGTACCCATTAAGCTAACCGCCAAACTCCTGGATCTCGGCCTGAATTCTTCTCTCTGCCACTGGATTGAGGACTTCCTCACTGGCAGGGCTCAGGTGGTGAGAATAGGCCAGTTCACCTCCACCTCCATCACCCTGAGTGTGGGAGCTCCACAGGGCTGTGTCCTGAGCCCCCTGCTCTACTCTCTCTACATGCATGACTGTTTGTCCACACACAGCTCCACCTCTAATTTGGATTTAAAAGAGTCGTGCGCTTATCCGAGCGTATCTCAGGGTCAGCTCTCCCGTCTCTGCAGGACGTCTACACCAAACGCTGCAAAGGTAGAGCTACTAAGATCATCAAGGACTCTAATCACCCTGCAAACCCTCATTTCACGCTGCTGCCATCTGGTAAGCGCTTCCGAAGCCTGATGGCCAAAACTGAGAGACTCAGGAGGAGCTTCTTCCCCCAGGCCATCAGACTCCTGAACTCAGTCACTTAACATCACGTGACCATCGATACACTGACATTGCACTGCACTTTCTGTTCTTGTTGTTACTGTGTAACAACCTGTCATAAACCTGTTTGCACATTATACTCTTTATACATTTGTTAACCACATATTTATAAGTCTACAGTTTACTCACTGCACAGTCTACTTCAATTATTTTATTCCACTTTTTCTACTTGACTTGATTTATAATTCTATATATATATATATATATATATATAGTACTTTTTTATTCTATTTCTATTATAATTTCTTCCTTGTGTTTTTAACTGTGAATGTGCACTGTCCATGGAGCGGACCTGTTTACATTTCACTGCCGGTTGTATATTCTGTATATAACTGTGTATGTGACAAATAAAACTCTTGAATCTACTGGGAAAGCGGTCAATCAACAACACTGCTTAATTGACAATTGTGCCCAAAGTTTAGGGCTCTCGGGTGAAAGCAAAGATGGAAAGATTATAAATATTGGTCCAAATGGAGTTGGCCAATTGTTGCCCCCTACTGGCAGTCCCTAGCAAACATTCATCACCTTTCCTGTTCTTGCTTTCACCTGAGAGCCATAAGATGCAGGGTTTTGCAACAGAGCCAATATCTGTGTCTGTAGCAATCTTTAAATGATCCAGATTACATGAGCTGTACTGTATGTGCCCATGCCTGAGCTCACTAATCTGAACCACAGACTGTATAAAACTATGGACGTAGTGTCCGTGACATCACCCGTAGGTTTCTGAAGAGCATTTTTGAAGCTCAAAGTGGGCAGAGCCAGCTTGGCAGCGCATCACTCCCAGATATGCAACCGCAAATGGGTAAAGAGGCGGGACGTGGGTGGAGTTGAGGTACTAATAAATGTATTTTAGCCTAAAAAAATTGGTGGACACCACAGTCCACATTCTGTTCTGTTACACTGTCTATTCTTGAGTAATTACAGGCCTATTTCCTACACGTTTTTGAAGACATGCCAACAATTAAAACAAATACTTCCAATATAGTCTGTGTTAGTAAGTGTTACGCTATTTATGAAATGCAGGCATAACATTATATGACAATGTTGTTTAATACAGTCTATGGTTTCAGCCTGCAGCTAATCACAGTCTGTCGGATTTTGGAGTGTAGTAAAGTTTTAAATAAAATTATAAATAATAAATATATTAATAAATATAATTATATTAGAATTTCAATAACTGGAAAAAATGGAGCCCATACTTCTTGGATGGTCTGTTAGTACAATTAACCGCAGAGCAAGTCATATTTTTTTGATAATTGTATGAAATAACCCCCCCAAAAAAGCACAAACACGGCAGAGATGAAATTAGCTGAGGTGATGTGACGGCTAACAGACAGCAGACAAACGTTTAGTAGTGACAGCAGTGGCAATCCACCTGTCACTCAAGTGGCCACGCCCTTAATTATGCAGAACTTTTAAGGCTTAATATAATTTAAACGGATGAGTTATAAAAAAATTCACCCCCCTCACAGTTATCATGAAGGGCAAAATTAGCCATATAGACCAAAACCACTCTTTGTACCAGGCTGTAAACAATGTGAAGCATTTTAACATGAGGGAGATACAGATTTGAATCTCTTTTGGAGCCTGTTTCTAGCGTTTCCACTTCCGTGTTGGCTTCAAGGGAGATCTGAACCACTTTTGGCAAAATGAATTAATTTATATGCATTTTAACAAAATCTTGATGTTGGAAAAAGAGTACCTGAAATTGTAATGTTCTCTCTTGTCATGGTTTCAGTGGTTCTATGGATATTTTAATGTTATAGTATGACAATTTTTAAACTGGTGGGAACATTTTCATGATCTTGGTCCTATAATGGCCCTACCTTATTTTACACTTCTACTATCAATCCAGGTTATCTTCCTTATGTTAAGTCCTCTCTGGACCAGCTATTGTGTCTCTTATTGGTTAATTGTTTGTTTTGAATGATGGTTTTGCAGTTTTGCTTTAAATAAAGTTTCTAGCCATCTATTAAAGCTTTAATGCTCCATTCAAAGATGTGAATTTAACAAATGCAGCAGCGTTTCTATCCCATGTGTTCAAGAGAACAAAATCATCACTTCCTGGGAAATTGGCGCAAAATATCTGTATAAAGATGGAAGTTGCTGTAATCGGGGAATAAACTGTGACTCTTTTTTCCTCCATCTTAAACCACTTTAGACCAAACGCAATAAACGCTGTTATGTTCTTTTGCATACGGATGCTGGTGTTTGGGAACGCAATCGTGTGAGACGCTTCTGAAAGAGAATTAAACCAAATCATTCTGATGATGATGATGACAGACTTGGCTCAGGCAATTCAGAACGAGCTAACGCTGGTTAGTCCAGTTATCCAATCACAGGCAAAGTCATTTGTTGTGGGATTTATTCTAAAAAAAAAAATTCTTATTGGATAAAAAATGTATCAACATCAATTGAGTGCATATGTTTTTATTTTTAAAATGTATGCACATCTAGCATTTTTATGCTCTATGCCAAAATGCGCATACAAATAGGTGGATGGAACTACAGAAGTAATGAGGAAGCCCTTCAAAGTCAGTTTTGACATGCAAGATGGCACCGATACATATTTCAATTTGTATGAAACTGGAGAAAGTGGTTGCTTGAATTACATATTTCTGTAGGCCATCCTGTAAGTTTGCATCTCCCTGGTTCCCTTGACAAAAAGTCAATAGGATTTTTCCATTGGCTTTTTGATTATTGTTGAAAATAAGCTTGGTGACCAACAAAAGTTTATGATGCTTACACGTTTTGTTAATCAAGATACTTTTTTCTTTAAGCTTTCCCCAGAGCCATGTGATAAGCAGTGTTAATATGAAGAAATAAAGGGAATATCACTCACTTGGAGAAGCGCTCAGTGATGGCATTGTTCTTGCTGCGACCTCCAACCAATGAGAGCTCTTTGGCTGTGATCCGTAAGGACTGTGTTGCCCACTGTCTCCTGCTAAATGGCCCCACCGCATCCATCTCTGGAAAACAGTAAAGCAGACATGTTTGTAAACTGTAAACATGCAAAAAATCTCAAACTATTGTTGTGGCCAACAAACATTCTAATAAATGGGTTGGCCAAAAAAATGGTCGAATTAAAAGGGTTAGTTCATCCAAAAATAAAAATTCTCTCATTAATTACTCACCCTGATGTCGTTCCAAACCTGCAAGACTTTCATTCGTCTTCAGAACACAAATTAAGATATTTTTGATGAAATCTGACACTCTCTTTCCCTCCATTGACAGCTACGCAACTACCACTTTGACGCTTCAAAAAGTTGATAAAGAGATTGTGAAACTAATCCATTGAACCAATGAGGTTCATTCTCGTGTTACGCAGCACATTTGAGCTTCAGCGAGAACCAATGAGGTTCATTCTCGTGTTACGCAGCACGTTTGAGCTTCTGTAAGAACCAATGAGGTTCATTCTCGTGTTACGCAGCACGTTTGAGCTTCCTCAAGAACCAATGAGGTTCAGTCTCGTGTTACGCAGCACGTTTGAGCTTCAGCGAGAACCAATGAAGTTCATTCTCGTGTTACGCAGCACGTTTGAGCTTCAACGAGAACCAATGAGGTTCATTCTCATGTGTTACGCAGCACGTTTGAGCTTCCTCAAGAACCAATGAGGTTCAGTCTCGTGTTACGCAGCACGTTTGAGCTTCAGCGAGAACCAATGAGGTTCATTCTCGTGTTACGCAGCACGTTTGAGCTTCCGCAAGAACCAATGAGGTTCATTCTCATGTTACGCAGCACGTTTGAGCTTCCTCAAGAACCAATGAGGTTCATTCTCGTGTTACGCAGCACGTTTGAGCTTCAGCGAGAACCAATGAGGTTCATTCTCATGTGTTACGCAGTACGTTTGAGCTTCAGCGAGAACCAATGAGGTTCATGCTCGCGTTACGCAGCACGTTTGAGCTTCAGCGAGAACCAATGAGGTTCATTCTCGTCTTACGCAGCACGTTTGAGCTTCAACGAGAACCAATGAGGTTCATTCTCATGTGTTACGCAGCACGTTTGAGCTTCAGCAAGAACCAATGAGGTTCATTCTCATGTTACGCAGCACGTTTGAGCTTCAGCAAGAACCAATGAGGTTCATTCTCGTGTTACGCGGCACGTTTGAGCTTCCGCAAGAACCAATGAGGTTCATTCTCATGTTACGCAGCACGTTTGAGCTTCAGCAAGAACCAATGAGGTTCATTCTCGTGTTACGCGGCACGTTTGAGCTTCCGCAAGAACCAATGAGGTTCATTCTCATGTTACGCAGCACGTTTGAGCTTCCTCAAGAACCAATGAGGTTCATTCTCGTGTTACGCAGCACGTTTGAGCTTCAGTGAGAACCAATGAGGTTCATTCTCGTGTTACGCAGCACGTTTGAGCTTCAGCAAGAACCAATGAGGCTCATTCTCATGTTACGCAGCACGTTTGAGCTTCAGCGAGAACCAATGAGGTTCATTCTCGTGTTACGCAGCACGTTTGAGCTTCCTCAAGAACCAATGAGGTTCATTCTCGTGTTACGCAGCACGTTTGAGCTTCAGCAAGAGGTTTGTTCTCACACGTCAAACACGTTTGGTTGAGATTCTGTTTACGTTCGCTGATCAATGTTTATTATGTGAATAAAAGCCAAAATTCTATCTTTTCATCATATAAAGCGATCGAGTCTCTTCAGAAAATTTGGGGCCAGATTTACTAACAGCTTGCACCAGCGCAAACCCTCTTTTGGTGTTAAAAAACTACTGTCAGGATTTACTAAAGACACACAATGATAAATTAGCGCTGAAAAGGCGTGGCCAGGGTTATTAATGCGGCTGATCTTATTGCTTATGCATTTGAAGGAGTTTCCCTTTCAGACACAGTATTTATGGGAGGAGAGTGTTTAAATGAATCATGCAAGGTGATTTTCTAAGATTTACGCTCGTCAATTTACTGGTGTTTGCGCTATTATTAACGGCCAAAAAAAGCATGTCTTAAACCAGACGCTAACTGGTAGATTGTGTTGGTCATTATGGAAATGATTTGGTTGCATATGTGTTCTTTAATTTGCATGTCGTCAGTAGATCACGCGCAGAACTTTCCACTCCCATCAACGTTTTTTGAAATTGCGCTCTCACGTTAATTTGCCCTGTTTAGTAAATCTGGCACATAGACTGAACCGTCAATTCATATGGATTAGTTTCACAATCTCTTTATGAACATTTTGAAGCGTCAAAGTGGTAGTTGCATAGGCTGTCAATGGAGGGACAGAAAGCTCTCAGATTTCATCAAAAAACATAATTTGTGTCCCAAAGATGAACAAAAGTCTTATGCATTTGGAATGACATGAGGGTGAGTAATTAATGACAGCATTTTCATTTTTGGGTGAACTATCCCTTTGATAAACAGTTTTTAACATTTAAAATGTGTGTGACAACTTGCCCCATGAGAACGCTATCCAGTGCATGTTACCATTAAAATCAAACTTGAATTTATGTATGAGTGTGGTTTTACTGTGTTCACTTGGTTAAAAAACATATATAAAATATAACAATATTGGAAGGGTAGTCTAGAGGACAGAATTATTCTTATTTTAGAGGGTTTTGAAATTTACATATTGTCCAAATCCAATGCTATGTTATTCAGCGTTGCTATTGACGACGGTTCTTATTGGGGGAATAATACACCTGAATGTAGCGACTGACCAATCAGGATCAAGTATTCCTGAGAGTATAGTTACTGTACCATTCATTTTCAGTGAATGCAACACAGTGCTTATATCAATCAACCCATATCCAAGTGGGTTTGAGGAACTTCCACTCAAAATTACTGAAACAAATCATGTGGTTGTGCTACGAATAATCTGTCAGTTTGACAGAATGAGCTGTACATGCTCTATTTTTATCTCTCATGGAAAAAAACAAAAAACAAAATGCAATGATTGATATTTAAATGTCAATCTGTGAATATGTGAAGCACTTCTTCCGCTGGATCATTATGAAAAAGACAACAGACATTGTGCAGTTTGGCTCTCCCATATTGTCCCCAAATCCTCATTCACATCTCTTTCCTGCTTTTGTCAGGAAAGAGATGTGTTTTTGAAACAAAATGGCGCCGCCGTGTTTGGTCGCCGTTCAGGTCGCTCCGCGAAGACTGTGCTTTTATTTACTATTTACTTTCTTTTACTCTCAATTTTTACAAACTTATGATCCTGCTCGCCTCATCTGGAACATTTAACAATCTTTTGCCGCGAACAATCGCGACCGCTGTTTACATTCCACCACAGGCAGACACAGCGCTGGCTTTATCTGGCCTTCATGATGTTGCCAGCAGCATCATAAACAAGCACCCCGATGCAGCATTCATCGTCGCGGGCGATTTCAACAAAGCAAACCTAAAGAAAGTCTTGCCAAACTTTCACCAGCACGTCTCCTGCCCCACACGAGGAGCAAACACACTGGATCATTGCTACTCTCCGTTTAAGAACGCCTATAAAGCTCAGTCACTTCCAGCGTTTGGCAAATCGGATCATGCAGCCATTTTCCTCACACCCGAATACAAACAAAAGCTCGTTCAGGAACCCCCGGTGAGGCGGGAAGTTAAGCGTTGGTCAGCCCACTCAGAGACCGCGCTACAGGCAGCTCTGGACGATGTGGATTGGGACATGTTCCGAGCGAGTTCAGTTGACGTAAACGAGTTCACAGATGTGGCGCTTTGCTTCATCAACACGCTTACAGAGCAAGCCACGCAAACAATAACAATAACGTCCTTCTCAAATCAGAAACCGTGGGCGGACAATTCAATCCGCGCTGCAGTGAACGCACGCACTGCCGCTTACAACGCCGGTCTCCTTTCAGGGAATATGACTGAATACAAATCATCCTGTTATGCTCTCAGACGAGCAGTTAAAGCCGCAAAGCTCCGTTATAAAGACCGAGTGGAGTCTCATTTCCAACTCAACGACTCGCGGCGCATGTGGCAGGGTCTGAGGTCCATCTGCTCCTTTGGATCTAAATCCTCTGCAGAGGTGAGAGCTGATCCGTCGCTTGTGAATGAGTTAAACTCTTTCTACGCGCGCTTTGACTGTAACCACGTCAATGCGACTCCGCCAAGTGGCGCGTTAAAGGAAATTACTCAGAGCAGCAACAACCACGTGATCTCTGTCTCAGAGGATGAAGTTCGGAGGGCACTCAAGCATGTGGACGTCAGGAAAGCTCCCGGGCCGGATGGTATTTCAGGCCGTGTTCTGCGGTCCTGTGCTGATCAGCTCGCCAGGTTGTTTACATCTATCTTTAATGAGTCCCTCGCTACATCTGTGGTCCCCACCTCCTTCAAAAAATCCACCATCATCCTTGTCCCTAAGAACAGTAAACCCTCTTGCCTAAATGACTACCGTCCAGTGGCTCTCACGTCTATAGTCATGAAGGTCTTTGAGAGACTCATTAAAAACACCATTTGCGCCTTCATTCCTGACACTTTGGACCCTCTTCAGTTTGCCTATCGTCCCAATAGATCGACTGAAGATGCCATCTCTCATGTCCTCCACTCCTCCCTCACTCACATCGACAGCAAAAGTGGGAACTACGTAAGGCTGCTATTTATTGACTATAGCTCAGCCTTTAACACCATAGTTCCCATTAAGCTAACCTCCAAACTCCTGGATCTCGGCCTGAATCCTTCTCTCTGCCACTGGATTGAAGACTTCCTCACTGGCAGGGCTCAGGTGGTGAGAATAGGCCAGTCCACCTCCACCTCCATCACCCTGAGTGTGGGAGCTCCACAGGGCTGTGTCCTGAGTCCCCTGCTCTACTCGCTCTACACGCATGACTGTTTGTCCACACACAGCTCCACCTCTATCATCAAATTTGCTGATGATACTGTTGTCCTGGGCCTCATTTCCAACAACAATGAGACGGCATACTTGGACGAGGTGGAGCATCTAACATCATGGTGCCAGGACAACTGTCTCTCTCTGAATGTTGGCAAGACCAAAGAAATGATTGTGGACTTCAGGAAGAGACAGCAACGGACATACTCCCCCCTCATGATCAGCGGGTCACCAGTAGAGAGAGTGAGCAGCTTCAAGTACCTGGGAGTAAACATCTCCGAGGACCTGACCTGGACTGCTCACATTCAGACACAGGTGAAAAAAGCCAGGCAAAGACTGTACCACCTGCGCCAGCTGAGGAAATTCAGGGTTTCACCAGCTATCCTGAAAACTTTCTATTTAGGGGCGATAGAAAGTGTACTAACTGGTATGGGAACAGCACCAGTCATGACCGCAAAGCCCTGCAAAGAGTAGTGCGCTTATCCGAGCGTATCTCAGGGTCAGCTCTCCCGTCTCTGCAGGACGTCTACACCAAACGCTGCAAAGGTAGAGCTACTAAGATCATCAAGGACTCTAATCACCCTGCAAACCCTCATTTCACGCTGCTGCCATCTGGTAGCGCTTCCAAGCCTGATGGCCAAAACTGAGAGACTCAGGAGGAGCTTCTTCCCCAGGCCATCAGACTCCTGAACTCAGTCACTTAACATCACGTGACTTCACTTCAGGATAAACATCGATACACTGACATTGCACTGCACTTTCTGTTCTCGTTGTTACTGTGTAACAACCTGTTATAAACCTGTTTGCACATTATACTCTTATACATTTGTTAACCACATATTTATAAGTCTACAGTTTACTCACTGCACAGTTTACTTCAATTACTTTATTCCACTTCTTTATTCTTATTTTTTTACTTTTTTTCTTCTACTTGACTTTATTTATAATTCTACAGATATATATATATATATATATATATATATATATATATATATATATATATATATATATATATATATATATATATATATATATATATATATATATATATAGTACTTTTTTATCCTATTTCTATTTTAATTTCCTCCTTGTGTTTTTAACTGTGAATTTGCACTGTCCATGGAGCGGACCTGTTTACATTTCACTGCCGGTTGTATATTCTGTATATAACTGTGTATGTGACAAATAAAACTCTTGAATCTTGAATCTTCAATCACATGACTTCAGGTTTTGGGTAGTCTAACCAGAATGAGGTGGTCAAGCTGGTTTTTCCAGGAAGTGCAGGCTATCTATATTTAAGCAACAAAGTACATTCTACTTATACAAATGTTATGCATTTTATGCATACAGTTTGAAAGGATTAGCCTACAATAGGATTACAAGAAAAATGTTTATCACTAGATTTTCATGGTTTATCATAAAATTTTTACATTATCCAATCCAACATTTGCATATGCATCAGATGGTGACTCAGTCCAAAATCATCCACCACACCCTTATATTGTGCACTATGGTGTCCGAAAACCATAGTGGACATTTCATGTAAACTGAAGGTGCTTTCACATTTGGTTCAATTGCTTAATCCGAATCAGAATTTGATTTCTGTATTAAAGAGGGTATGCACATGCAGTCACCGGTTTCACACTGCACGCGCAAGCAGTGCGGTGGCAGCACAGTAGCAGTGCGTATGGAGAGCAGGAGCAGTACGCGCCCATTGTGCTTTCACACAGGCAGTGTTTGTTCACAGCTGAACCGCGGCTTGTGTAGTGCAAATACAGATAAATATCATCCATTCGGTCACTTTTCTGGTGTTCTCCTCTGACCTGTGTCTGTCTCGTTTGATTTATAATGGGCAGCATATATCTGCTGAGAATGCGACCGTGTTCCCCTTTGTCCCAAACACATATACATATAACATGCTGTATATAGGTAGTAAAGTTAAGATATGCCTCTAGTTTTAATCATTAAAACGGGCCTTTGAAGTTGGGGAAAAAACTTCTGGCAGTGTTGGGTTCTCGTGTATTTTATTTTTTTCACAGTGCAGGATGTCATATGTTGATTGTGAAACACATGGAACACTTCACTACATGATTTCATGGTGAAATTTGTTACTTTTCACGGGTCAATTTGATCAAGAACTATGCACTGTGGCTTTAATTCAGCGTGAGCAGCGCAGCAAAAATAGACTCGGCGCCAAATCGATCGTGGCACTGCTGCTTCTGCTCTGCTCTTGTGACGCGTTGCCACGCCACCTCTGTGTGCAGTGTGAATGCTCTAATCTGGGTGCCAGAAAAAATATGCGCTGCTTAAGCTCTGCTAAGGGTGCAGATCCACTTGTCCGTGCGATACTTCTGTCGTGCCGCACTCCACTTTATTCCTATGTGTGACGTCAAGCAACTTTAACGAGCCCGCATAGCATGCTGGGAAGGCGGCACTGCCTTTGAAAAAATGCTGCATGTTAAAAAAGCTGGCCGATTCCCATCTTTATGCAAATTAATCCGTTGAATGCGACGCGACTATCCAATAGAAGTAGAGCACATGGAGACTGGGGGAAGTCCCTCGCGGGTCCTTTGTTTTTCATTCCCCGCTGGCTCAAAAGCACGCCCATAGCGGTAAACTTGAGGAACAACCATCAACATACAAATAAGGGGAAGCGTCACAACACCACACTTCAGTCGTGTCGCAAAAGTGGATCTGTACAATAACGCGTGCAGTGTGAAACTGGCCTCAGGGTGCAGATCCACTTGTCCGTGCGATACTTCTGTCGCGCCGCACTCCACTTTATGCCTATGGGTGACGTCAAGCGACTTTAATGTGCCCGCAAACCATCCCAGGAAGGCGGCGCTGCCTTTGGAAAAATGCTCGTCAAAAAAGCTGGCCGATGCCCATCTTTATGTAAATGAATCCGTTGAACACGACGCGACTATCCAGTAGAAGCAGAGCACATGGAGACTGGGGGAAGTGTCTTGCAGGTATAAAACACAACGTTCTCCGCTGGCTCTAAAGCACGCCCATAGTGGTAAACTTGAGGAATGCCCATCAACATACAATTGAGGGGAAGCATCGCAACACCACACTTCAGTCACTTCAGCGCATATTTTTTGTCAGGGCGCCCATGTTAACAGATTAGAACATTCACACACATTCACATTCAGGAGCAGAGCAGAAGCACCATTCTTTTATCATGTAAAATAACTATATACAGCATGCTATATGCATATGTGTTTGGGACAAAGGGGAACACGGTCACATTCTCAGCAGATATATGCTGCCCATCATAAATCAAAGCACGAGACAGACAGGGGTCAGAGGAGAAAACCTTAAAAGTGATAGAATGGACGATGTTTATCTGTATTTGCACTACACAAGCCGCGGTTCAGCTGCAGTTCAGAAAGCACAATGGACGTGCGCTGCTCCAGCTTTTCATACGCACTTCTACTGCTCTGCCACCGCACTGCTTGCGCGTGCTGTGTGTGTGTAACCGGCGTGAGTCGATGCTGCCGCTCAAAAAGACTGAGCGGCAGCATCGCTTCGGTGAGAAATGTAGCCAATCACAGACATGTTTGTTGATTTCTTGAACGTAATGGCCAATCACAGGTGTTGAAGTCCACTCACCGCTGGAGTGTTTGTCCAGTGCTGAGTTCTGCACGTGCACTAATCCTCTCTAAGTGTAGACATTATGTAAATAAGAGATTCACTGTGTCGTCGCTTCCCTGATTAATATAACGGAACTGTGTGAGATTGTGTTCATTGGATGAGTGACAGCTTTTAGTGATTATAAAGGGAGCACTCTTTGCGCACTGTCTAGGCGATATAAAAATAATGAATAGGCCTATAATATATTCAGAATTTGAATAAAAGTTTTGTTTTCCATTCTTGACAAGCGGCCACATAACATACACGCTTCAATACATAGGCCCATCTGCATATAAATGCGGGATTTACTCTCGAAATTGTGATGACTGACAGTGAGAAATATTTATGTATCAAAATCAGACTCCTATAAACATCAGGAAAACACGATTCCTGGCTGCATGTCAGTCATGGATCACTGGAGCTCTGGTAAGTTGTAAGGAACACTATATTGAGTCCAACCTTTAGTTTAAACTGATAATCGCTTGTTTACTCGCGTTTTCCCCTCTTATCTCCAGTCATGTAGCCGCTCTTCTGCCACTCAGTCCGGCTGAAGGGGGCGTGTTCCGGTGGGAAAGTGACGTCAATGCATACCCTCTATTTGGGGTATTCTTGTGTCATCAACCTAAAGCCGCCGACCCATTTTGCTAATGGCTATGAAAGAGAAGGTGCCAAAACAGATAGAGTTGCTCACATCATTTTTGTTGTTGTTCTTTTTTAAACCTTGTTTTTTTTTCCAAAGCACCAACACTTAACGGCTCTTAACTGTGTCTGCCGCAGTTCACTTTCGCGATTGTTCATATCAGCAGTGAACCGAACTGGAGTTCACATGAACCGTACCCCACACCACATTTTTTATGCGTACTTTGGTATGGTTCACGGTTTTCGGGAAAACAGCGTTCACATCTTCAATCGAACCCGTGATGCCCACCAAAAACCACCCTCATTCAATCCCAAAATGTTTTGTAATAAGTGTACAAACACTGCATACTCGATGACTAAACTACCCATAATGCTTTGTGAGGTTCTTGCTGAATGGATTTCCACAAAGCCATCTGTATGCACAAGGTGTTTTATTTACTCATGATGTTTATTGTATGAGTCTTTTGGACATTACTAAACCCACTAGCAAGTAGCACCATGCCAAAGCCTGTGTTCAAGGAGTTTTGAGTGTGTTCAAGCTGTTGTTCTGGAAGAAAACAAATGCAGTACTCTACTATTGCAAGGGTTTTCTGCGTGACTGAGATGCAGTTACTGGGGCATTCTGGGTGATTGTTACATAGCTTACAAGACAGACGAACAAAACATTTAGGCTGAAAACTCAAGGAGTTAAAATCATGTGGTCATATATCAGCTGTTATAAATAATTTTTAAAGTGCCTTTTATAGGTAACTTTTGGCCCTCTAGCAGTTTAAGCATACAAGTTACTTTCAGAGGAGCATTATTTTGGGCATTATTTTCAGACCATTGATTATAAGTGATTGCCTTATCAGTGCGAATTAGCAGTGTAATGGTTCTCTGTAAAAATCGAACTATACCGTTCTCCATCCGGTTGAGGACGCACTTACAGCGTGGTTCATCCATAGACTGTATATGGACGTAGTGTCCGTGACGTCACCCGTAGGTTTCTGAGGAGCCCAAAGTGGGTGGAGCTGGCCATCGCCATCTTGGCAGTGCATCACTGCGCATCACTCCCGGATAACCGAAAACGGGCAAAGAGGCGGGATGTGGGTGGAGCTGAGGTGACGTGATGACTAACAGACAGCAGACAAATGGCCATCCACCTGTCACTCAAAGTGACCACGCCCTTAATTATGCAGAACTTTAAGGCTTAATATAATAATATAATATAATAATAAGGCTTAAATAAACGGATGAGAAAAATTCACCCCCCTCACAGTCGTCATGAAGGGCTAATAAAATTAGCCGTATAGACCAAAACCACAATTTGTACCAGGCTGTCTCTAGCGGCCAGTCGATGAACTGCAGTTTAAGTCACTTCCGTGTTGGTTTCAAGAGAGACAGGCGGAAGTGCCTGCTTGGGTTCATTGCAAATCTGATAGCGCATACATAGGCGGAGCATCTGTAAGGCTGGGGAAGGAAACTGGAAGGAAATTAATTAATAAAGGTACTAGATTTTGGCAGCGCCAAAAGTTACCATCTTGGTACCATCCCACTTTAGGCTTCAAAACTGCTCTTCAGAAACCTACGTCACAGACACTACATCCATATTTTACAGTCTATGGTTGTAACTCGTGGTGAGAGATTTCTCAAAACTGTGCATGCATGAGCGCCTGTGTATGCGTGTGAGTCAAAAGAAGTATACTTTGCAAGGCTGTGTGTTCCACTGCATATCGATTCTCATTTGCTACATAAATCTACAAAATTATAAAAAAAAAAGTCCTTCTCTGCGAGCGCAGGTGAGACCTAAACAGCACATGTTGCTATCTGTGTTTAAACTAAACTAAATTTAAGCCATGCCAATTTAAACATTTATAACACAAGATATGTGAGCACGTTCATCTGAAGCGTGCAGACCCGCATCAAATATTGAGTTATAGCTTGTGCTTGAATGGACAAATTCACACAACATGCTCGTCTTGGCGAGTATCTGACCTACCAAACATAGTAGGTTATGTCTTAACTTCGTAAACAGTCGAGAAAGACAACACGTGTATCAGTATCAGAATATTCGATCTGTGCATTATGTCTTAAAGTGACAGCAGCCTAATATTCTTTGTTGTCTGTGTTTTAAATGTTAATCAAACAACGAAAAACAAGGAAATCACTCACTGCTCATGAGCATGATTAATCTGTATTTAGTTTATACAGTGAGGATTATATGCAATGTCTACTTTATTCAATTTCTGTACCTGAAAAATGGAAAAGCACAGTTTATTTTGTGTATCTTTGCTCAGTTGTATTTATGTGTGCTGTTGCTTGTAGTTTGATTATTTGTTCTTATTTTCTTTACTTTTATTAGTCCTTTTCCCCCTGAACATAGCACATACCGAACCGTACCGAATCTGTGACTCTAAAACCGTGAAAAAAACAGAACCGTGAGAAATTTGAACCGTTAACTTACACCCCATAGTGCGAATGTCACTTATAACATCAAAACTTCCCGATTTTCTTCCGAGCCGCAGCTGTGCGGGCAAGTGCTCCGACATGTGGTGCGGTTGCACTTTGGCTGACCTGATTTTGAGTCCCAACTCGAGGTCCTTTCCTGATCTGATTTCTCTTTCTCTTCTCCCATGATTTCCTGTCTGTCCTCCTACTGTCCTCTCTAAATAAAATATACCCAAAAATCTCCCTCACGCCAAAAAATAAGCAAGCCAATAAATAATGGGAGAAGACGAATATCTGAGAAGATGCCTGTAGCTTATTTTGTTGAGCAGTTCTTTACAAAAGGTGCAATCATTGCATATCAGAAAGTTTAAAAAGGTGGAAACTAAACTATTATAACTTGGCTTGTATTATATTTTGTATACTGACATTGTTACCAAGAGAAACATTGTTTGTGCTGACATAGTCAGTGCATAGCAACTAAACATATTTATGAAAACCTAAGCCGTGTTGATTTGCTTTCTCTTTTTGATTGCAAACTCGATTTAGTTTGAGGTCCATTTGTTGTGGCTACTACGATACATTCTATACATTTAGCCTGACCGTCTACTGTTAGGATGCAATAACACACGGACAAAATAATTTTCCTAAATTATTATAGGCAAAAACAAAGGTTTAGACTAGAGGATGGATTTAAATATTAAGAAAAAAATTTACATAATGTACAAATTTGTTATCAATGTATTATTTCTACTTATGGACTGATTCATTCATTGAGTGAACAGTAATGGTTACATAATCACAGCCACACCAACATATGGGCAGCGGATATTAACAGAGACTCTGACCTGAGAGGTGCGACTGACAGACTAACCCTAACCTCATATATCAACACAGATTTTAAATGCATATAGATATTTGATAATAAATATTAATAGTTTTCAGAACAACAAATATGAGAAAACAGGATATGTGCATGCCATTTTCTTTCACTAACATGAAAGTGATTCATCTAAAGTTACCTTGTAGTGTTTTGTCCTGCTGCTAATATCTGCAAGTGTCCTGATATTCTGCAGTCTGAACGTTTTCTTTGTGATTTTTTTTTTTTTGTGATTCTGTGTCTGACTTTCCTGGCTTCACAGCAGTGAAAATACTTTCCAGTCTCACTCACTTGCTCAGTCTGAAAACAATGGCCAAGAAAAGCATCAAATAAAAGTCCAGCAAAAAAATATATAATTTTTATCATCACAAAACATACCAGAGAAAAAGACAGAAAGAGGATGAGTTACTAAACTGACTCGAAGATTATAAAAAGAATCATTACTTATGTCTACACAACTTTTTGAAAGGTTAGTCTCAAACATACTGCATATCAGCATATCAGATGGTCAAGTTTCCTGCAAATGCTGACCTTTGACCGTTCACTTTGATAAACACCCTCAGTAATGATTGACATAACCAAAGCAAAGACTTAAACACTGAATCACCAAAAACACAACAACCTGAACACACAGTATGATGGCAATATGATGCCATGTGCATCGAATGGTAACCAGAATGAACAAACAGAACATCCTACAAATTCACTACTTGTGAAGCCACCTATAAACAATTAATGGACCCTTACATACATCTTAGATTGTAGTTACATTCACAGTACCTCTACGTAAATTACAAATGTAGTTACAGTGTAACTCTAAAGGGGTAGTTCACCCAAAATATGAAGATTCTGTCAATCTGTCATTCACGCTTCTGTGTTACAGTGTAATCATGCGTTTAAGTACTGTGTAATAATAATTAACTACATGTACTTACTATAGGGTTAGGATTGGGGTTTGGTTTAGAGTTAGTTGCATTATGATTCAAGATTCAAGATTCAAGAGTTTTATTTGTCACATACACAGTTATATACAGAATATACAACCGGCAGTGAAATGTAAACAGGTCCGCTCCATGGACAGTGCAAATTCACAGTTAAAAACACAAGGAGGAAATTATAATAGAAATAGAATAAAAACTATATATATATATACTATATATATATATATATATATATATATATATATATATATATATATATATATATATATATATATATATATATATATATATCTGTAGAATTATAAATCAAGTCAAGTAGAAGAAAATAAGAATAAGAAGTGGAATAAAATAATTGAAGTAGACTTTGCAGTGAGTAAACTGTAGACTTATAAATATGTGGTTAACAAATGTATAAAGAGTATAATGTGCAAACAGGTTTATAACAGGTTGTTACACAGTAACAACAAGAACAGAAAGTGCAGTGCAATGTCAGTGTATCGATGGTCACGTGATGTTAAGTGACTGAGTTCAGGAGTCTGATGGCCTGGGGGAAGAAGCTCCTCCTGAGTCTCTCAGTTTTGGCCATCAGGCTTCGGAAGCGCTTACCAGATGGCAGCAGCGTGAAATGAGGGTTTGCAGGGTGATTAGAGTCCTTGATGATCTTAGTAGCTCTACCTTTGCAGCGTTTGGCGTAGACGTCTTGCATCATGCATCTATGCATCATTCATAGTTATTACTACAGTAACTACATGCAACATGTGTAACAATGACACTGTAAAATAAAGTGTTACAGTTGTTCCAAACCCATAAGACTCCCGTGCATCTTTGAAACACAAATGAAGATCGTTTGAATGAATCTGAAGAGATTTCTGTCCCTCCACACAACCAAAATGAAGAGACACCATCTCGGTTGAGCTTCTGTCTTTACCGTATTTGATGTGCTCTATGTACGTGTGCTGATCAACTGGTGACGTGAATAAAAGCCTATTTTAAATCTGCTCATCAATTAAAGTGGTCGCGTCTCTTCAGAAGACTTGGATTATAAACCGCTCATTTATATTTATGATGTCTTTATGTACTTTGTGTTTGCATGGACTTTCATTGGATGAACAAAAATGATGAAAATATTTTTAAGAAGCTGTAACACTTTATTTTATAATGTCGTTGCTGCACATTACATGTAGTTACTGTAGTAATAACTATAAATTATGCATAATTACATGCAGCTAACCCTAAACCAAAGCCCTATAGTAAGTACATGTAGTTATTTAACATTACTCATTACTTAAATGTATAATTACACTGTAACACAGACACCTTAAAATAAGGTGTAACCAAGATAACCTGTTTCCCAAAGTCAATAACAGCAAATGTACACAATAAGTCCATATTTTATAACATGTTTAATCATTAAATGTAAGTACGTAGTAGTTACAATTTTTAAGTTAACAAATGTAAAGTTTAAGTAAGCAGAACTTCCAGATTTTTATTTTGTAATCATAATCATTTTAATTGCTCTGAATATTTTAGTAAGCTAATTCATATTTTACTTAAAGGTGCACTATGTAACTTTTCCGTCCACTAGAGGTCACCTATTCACAACAAAGGCATATTTTGATGACGCCAAGTTTGAGCGCAGAATGCTCTAATGTGGTCTTCACTTCACAGCCGGTGGGAAAGACTCGGGATAGGACTCGGGCAGAAATCATGTTCATGCGATTATTAACGTTACTGTAGTGTGAAGCGGATCAGGACCGAGTGTTGTGGGAGCCAGACAAGGCCGCTGGAGCGATTGTTAATAAGATGAACGCAACACACGGTTCGTGAGCAGCGGGACTTTTATTATGCCACAGTCGCCGGCGCCATTTCGGCTTTTCCGGTCATGAGTATGAGGGAACGCAGCTCGGTTGATCATATTAGACACATCTGAGTGTGTGGAGAATGATGTTATGACGTTACTCTGTGTGTTCACTCGCGGCTGCTGTGACACTTGTGCACACTGCAGTGAGAGTAAAGCGCTTCTGAGGAATAAAACCGCAAACCGAACGCGGATATGATGTCATCGACAGGCCACGCCCTCACACGGGCCGGTTCATTGGGGAAAAGAGCAGTTTTCTCACAATTTACAAATAGTTGGAAAGGGATATTGTAAGTATTCAACTGAACAAAATATATAAAACTGGCTTAGTGGTTTTTGAATATTTTACTGAAAAAAGGTTACATAGTGCACATTTAAAATGAGCATGTAATGTCATATTTTTAGTAGTGGAAACTTAGCTTTAACTAGCTAATTCAATAAATGACACCTTGCTAATTGGTTACACAATGCTTTGGTAGCATTAGCTGAATGAGGACCGCAATAAAAACATGAAAACATAACAGAAACTCTTCTAAACTAGCATAACAAAACATTAAACACTACAAATCTCACACTCAACGCTAAACTTGCACCAAAAAAACACAATATAACACTTAATCTTGGCATTTGTCATGGCAAAGCATGCTGGGAAATGGAAATCCCAGCCCAGTTTTGTTTCAATTTTAGTTTACCTAAATTAAAAGAATTAAATTCATAAAACTCAAAACGATGTAACTAATCAAATTTAATTAAAATGTGTCAGTTTTGAGAACTCAAAAGAAAAAGAAAGTACTAAATACTCATAAAAGTTAACTTGTCTGAACTAATTTGTTTAATTTGAGTTGGCTCTACCCAAACCAATTCATTATTGTACAGTGTAATATAGGATCTAATTAACTGAATGTTTTTAAGATGATAGTAAAGCTGATAAAATAGACAGACATTCAACAACTGTCGGATAACTTTTACGCTTTGAATATTCTACACACACACACACACACACACACACACACACACACACACACAAAAAAAAAAAAAAAAAACATTCAATGATTTCAAACACAAATATCAATGACTTTTGGTTTACAAACCAATAATTTGTTAGACCATTTGATGGAGATAAAACTAAAACTAAGTGTTTTAGTACTTGGCAAATTTGACGTGAATGTGAAAGTGAAATAACCTTGGTAAAATCATTGATATGATGTGCAGTCATATATGCAGTCTAATATGCTGTGCAAATGTTCATAAAAAATAGTCATATCTAGACAATATTTTGGAAATAATAGCCTTTTTGTCTTGTCAAAACATGTGCAGGATTGTATATTCGGTTTTATGACATTTACAGACATCATGATATGACGTCACTCTGAGCACAAAGACTTTCTTCTTCCTAAGAAGGTCTGGTGGTCAAACCGGATCTTCACCTGACTAGGTGAGCGCCGGCTAACAAAACAGCATCTAAACTCCCTCTTTAACCGCCTCATCTGCTTGTTAAATGCTAAATGATGTGCTTGAACCAAAAGTATAATCTGACAAATGTGTAAATTTAGCAATTGCTGCCTCTTTCGTCCTTGAAATACACAAATTTGAGAAGCTCAGCCACATTCATCACAGGTCAATGAGGATAGACCCACCTCTATAATTCAACAGCAGTTCCTCCTATCTTCAAAGGTTTCGGACTTCAATGTCTTTTCTTAATCCAGCCAGCAAATTTCGATTATGAATAATCACTTCAGAATTTCAATGTGTCACCTGATTCTGGAGAAAACTCTGTGATATGTGACACTCCTTGTGCTTGTGTAGGAGTTTGTCCCATGTGACTTTACAAAGGGCGGAGTTTGGAGAAACGTCCACCAGGACTGGTGGAACTGTCATCATGTGATAATATGCACCAGTGAACCCAGGCATTGTATGTCACCTGGCAGGTGTGTTTTGAATGTGTGTGTGTGCGCACTTCTGCTATTCCTGAGTATCTACTTTCCTGTTGTTCTTGGCAAATGAGTTAACTGTCAAGTCAAACAGTAGCTTCAGAGATGACTGACTCTTTCTGTGTGTGAAGTGTACACTTTTATACAGTGTGAGTAAAGGGCTGAAATGCACAGGGCCTTTTGTTGCTTTCAAATCAATGTTTTAAGCTAACCAAGAAACAAAATCTAAAAGCAATTTACCAGTCCATATTTTAATACCATCCATTGCTCAGAAACCTTTAATTAGATTATGTCAGAATACACCTCCCCATGTAAGTGATGTTTGATTAGGCATCACTATTAATATTGCTTCTGTAGTGCATTTTTTGCTCAAATCCATAATTCAAACCATTTTTAACTATAGTGCACAACTTGTCAGTCATGTTTCTGGTTGTGTTTTGCTGGCTTTCCTGTAACGCAAACAAACAGAGCGTGGCGCTAGCAATGCCAAGGTCATGGGTTCAATTCCCAGGGAAAGCAAGAGCTGACTAAATGTAAATGTGTACCTTGAATGCAATGTAAGGATAAAAGTGTCTGCCAAAATGCATAGATGTGTTTGGACTTTCAGTTTGTATTTTGATTCGTTCCTGTTTATGTTCACATTACTTTTGCATGAAAAAAATAGTGTACATTGGCAAAAGTCAATTAGACGAATTTGAAAATATTACAAAATAACTGCTTATTTATGTTTTACTGCTGGAAGCGCAGCCATTTCTCTCTGCTTCCATGTGATGTGCAGCGGTCACGTGGTACAAGCCGTAACTCTCAGAAAATTCCTCACAAAACACATTTAAAAGCTTGAATCTCGTAATTACAGGAATTACGAGGTGATGTGAACGCATCTTTTGTTTCTATTGTAGTGATTTTACTTTCGTCCATCCAAGGATGCGAAGTAAGGTAGTGACTGGTACTCGTGTCACTGCTGACGTTGTGATTTTTGGATCACCCATCACTTAAGGTGTGGTTATGAGTACCTCAGATGATATTTGCGTTCCACGTGGTTGAGTAAGCAGTCTGATGGCGGTGACTTCTTCCACTGGTTGTGCTGGGAGACAATGCAGTGGGGAAAGGAGCTGGAATCCGTTTCAACAGACTTGAACACAGAGATCTTTGGGATGCTGATCTCCTGGAGCACCAAAGGGTCCTAAAATCTGGAACACGCAGACGAGGCCCTTTATATCACACAATTCTGACTTTATATCACACAATTCTGACTTTATATCTCTCAATTCTGACTTTATATCTCACAATTCTGACTTTATATCTCACAATTCTGACTTTATATCTCACAATTCTGACTTTATATCTCTCAATTCTGACTTTATATCTCTCAATTCTGACTTTATATCACACAATTCTGACTTTATATCACACAATTCTGACTTTATATCACTCAATTCTGACTTTATATCTCTCAATTCTGACTTTATATCTCTCAATTCTGACTTTATATCTCTCAATTCTGACTTTATATCTCAAAATTCTGACTTTATATCTCTCAATTCTGACTTTATATCACACAATTCTGACTTTATATCACTCAATTCTGACTTTATATCTCTCAATTCTGACTTTATATCTCTCAATTCTGACTTTATATCTGACTTTATATCACTCAATTCTGACTTTATATCTCTCAATTCTGACTTTATATCTCACAATTCTGACTTTATATCTCTCAATTCTGACTTTATATCTCTCAATTCTGACTTTATATCTCTCAATTCTGACTTTATATCTTTCTACTTTCTCTCAATTCTGACTTTATATCTCTCAATTCTGACTTTATATCTCTCAATTCTGACTTTATATCTCTCAATTCTGACTTTATATCACTCAATTCTGACTTTACTTTATATCACTCAATTCTGACTTTATATCACTCAATTCTGACTTTATCTCTCGATTCTGACTTTATATCACTCAATTCTGCCTTTATATCACTCAATTCTGACTTTATATCTCTCAATTCTGACTTTATATCTCCCGATTCTGACTTTATATCACTCGATTCTGACTTTATATCTCTCAATTCTGACTTTATATCTCTCAATTCTGACTTTATATCTCTCAATTCTGACTTTATATCTCTCAATTCTGACTTTATATCTCTCAATTCTGACTTTATATCTCTTATTCTGACTTTATATCTCTCAATTCTGACTTTATATCTCTCAATTCTGACTTTATATCTCTCAATTCTGACTTTATATCTCTCAATTCTGACTTTATATCACACTCAATTCTGACTTTATATCACTCAATTCTGACTTTATATCACTCAATTCTGACTTTATATCTCTGACTTTATATCACTCGATTCTGACTTTATATCACTCGATTCTGACTTTATATCTCTCAATTCTGACTTTATATCTCTCAATTCTGACTTTATATCTCTCGATTCTGACTTTATATCTCTCAATTCTGACTTTATATCTCTCAAACTTCTGACTTTATATCTCTCAATTCTGACTTTATATCACTCAATTCTGACTTTATATCACTCTGACTTTATATCTCACAATTCTGACTTTATATCACTCAATTCTGACTTTATATCTCTCAATTCTGAATTCACACAACTTTATATCACTCAATTCTGACTTTATATCAATCAATTCTGACTTTATATCTCACAATTCTGACTTTATATCTCTCAATTCATATCTCTCAATTCTGACTTTATATCTCTCAATTCTGACTTTATATCTCTCAATTCATATCTCTCAATTCTGACTTTATATCTCTCAATTCTGACTTTATATCTCTCAATTCATATCTCTCAATTCTGACTTTATATCTCTCAATTCTGACTTTATATCTCTCAATTCATATCTTTCAATTCTGACTTTATATCACTCAATTCTGACTTTACATCTCTCAATTCTGACTTTATATCTCTCAATTCATATCTCTCAATTCTGACTTTATATCTCACAATTCTGACTTTATATCTCTCAATTCTGACTTTATATCTCTCAATTCATATCTCTCAATTCTGACTTTATATCTCACAATTCTGACTTTATATCTCTCAATTCTGACTTTATATCTCTCAATTCTGACTTTATATCTCTCAATTCTGACTTTATATCTCACAATTCTGACTTTATATCTCACAATTCTGACTTTATATCACACAATTCTGACTTTATATCTCTCAATTCATATCTCTCAATTCTGACTTTATATCTCACAATTCTGACTTTATATCTCTCAATTCTGACTTTATATCTCTCAATTCATATCTCTCAATTCTGACTTTATATCTCTCAATTCTGACTTTATATCTCACAATTCTGACTTTATATCTCACAATTCTGACTTTATATCTCTCAATTCTGACTTTATATCACTCAATTCAGTGACTTATCTCATAATTCTGAAGCCAGCTGCCTAAAGTAGGTCTTCCTGAGCTCTGTGATTCTTGGTCTCCTGGGGCCCGTTTCAATAAGGAGATTCAACCAACTCTGAGCTGACTTACCCTGAGCAGCTGAATTGAGGTAGTTCAATCAACTCTGAGTAGACTGACTCTGAGTTAAGCATGTGCACCATGACTATGAAACGCCATGATCACGTCAAGTCACCTTTATTTATATAGCACTTTTTACAATGCCGATTGTTTCAAAGCAGCTTCACAGTGTTAACAGGAAAATAATGCAACAGAATTTGATTCGGCTGGAAAGACGCTCTGGAGAAAACGATGATGTCATTGTCCAGCTCAGTTCAATTATCATATAGTGTCAATGCGGGCAGATCGGTAATATAGTTGAATATTTAGTGTCCCCAACTAAGCAAGCCAAAGGCGATGTAAATCAGGTGTCAGAATGGAGAAAAAAACCTTGAGAGAAACCAGGCTCAGTCGGTGGGCCAGTTCTCCTCTGGCCAAATTAACAGTGTATGATTATGATTCTGGCAACATTACAGGTCAGAAGTCATATTAGATCGAAATATTAAGAATATTTGTCCAGTTCCATCTGGTTGAAGATCGGAGTTACCATCAAAGTCTCTGCAGACATTTCAGTGATGCGTTGGTCATGTCCAGGCGCAGTTCCACCATCTGATCTGGATACGGCCCGGATCCGGCTGACTGCAGTAAACCTCGGGATCAACAGAGAGACTAACATTAGCGTAGATGCCATTCTTCTTATGATGTAACGAGTACATCAGGTGTTATGGGAAGTGTTCCCGGTTCCGGCTGACCTGGTTAATGCAGCCTAAAACAATAATTTAGTAAATACAATCTCATAGTAAAGAGATGTGTTTTTAGACTAGATTTAAACTGACAGAGTGTGTCTGCTTCCCGAACAATGCTGTTCCAGAGTTTAGGCGCTAAATAGGAAAAGGATCGACCGCCTGCAGTTGATTTTGATATTCTAGGGATTATCAACTGGCCAGAGTTTTGAGACCGCGATAGACGTGATGGAGTATAATGCGTTAAGAGAACGCTCAAGTACTGGGGAGCTAAACCATTTAGTGCTTTGAAAGTAATAAGCAAGATTTTAAAATTCATACGATGTTTAATAGGGAGCCAGTGCAGTGTTGACAGAACCGGGCTAATATGGTCATACTTCCTGGTTCTAGTAAGAGCTCGAGCTGCTGCGTTTTGAACCAGCTGGAGTTTGTTTATTAAGCGAGCAGGGCAACCACCCAGTAAACACCCAGGTTCCTCACTGACGACGAGGACTTGACAGAGCAGCCATCGAGTGTTAGACAGTATTCTAGGTTACTACTTGTGGAGTTTTTTTGTCCAGTAATTAAAACATTTTCTGAATTAAGTTGCAGGAAATTAATAGTCATCCAATTTTTTATATCAGCTATGCATCTTGTGAATTGTTAAGTTTCATCAGGGCGTGAAGAAATATAGAGCTGAGTATCGTCAGCATAATAATGAAAACTAATGCCATGCTTCCTAATGATATCTCCTAGTGGTAGCATGTACAGGGTGAAGAGCAACGGTCCTAGCACTGAGCCCTGCGATACTCCATACTGAACTTGTGATTGTTGTGATCGGTCATTTACTGCTACAAACTGATAACGGTCAGATAAGTATGATTTAAGCCATGCCAATGCAATTCCACTAATGCCAACATAATTTTCGAGTCTATTCAAAAGAATGTTGTGGTCGATAGTATCGAATGCAGCGCTAAGATTGAGTAACACTAATAGAGAGATACAACCACGATCGGATGATAAGAGTAAATCATTTGTAACTCTGATGAGGGCAGTCTTAGATTTGAGATTGGCCTGTAATTGACTAATTCTGTAGGATCAAGTTGCATTTTTTTTAATAAGTGGTTTGATAATAGCCAGCTTAAAAGTTTTCGGTACATATCTAATAACAAAGATGAATTAATGATATTAAGAAGAGGATCTATGACCTCTGGAAGCATCTCTTTTAATTGCTTAGTCGGTATAGGGTCAAGCTTACATATTGTTGATTTAGATGATTTAACGAGTTTAGCAAATTTTTCTTCTCCTATAGCAGTGAATAAGTGTAATTTTCCACTCATAATAATTTTTTTCCTAATATTATCAATCTTGCACGTAAAGAAGTTCATAAAGTCATTACTGCTGTGCTGTTTGCAAACGTCAGAAGTTGAAGCTTTATTTCTTGTTAATTTAGCCACTGTATCAAATACATACTTAGGTTTGTGTTTGTTTTGTTCTGAGATAGTCAAGAAATAAGCGGATCTAGCAGATTTTAAGGCCTTTCTGTATGCGATCATGCTCTCTTTCCACAGAATGCGAAAAACCTCTAGTTTTGTTTTGTTTTGATGATCAATGGAGCTCCAAAATTACGATTCACCATGGCAACAGCACCCAACAAAAAGACATCCGCATACCTCGGGGTCAAACGTACATTTAATTCTTAATCATTGTTATAATATTAGAGGTGAAAACTGGCAGAACAGCAAGTTATTTAACTAATATTAATTTTCATGGTATCCCACAGGCAGAAAAAAGAATGTGGTAGCAGCTAAAAATTAAGTATAAAAATATAATTCAATCAGGTAAAGATTTAAGCATAAAAGGTCATGAAACCAGCGTCTTTTTCAATATGCAGCAGCCTTTTCCACATAGTCTAATGCTCTTTTCACATAATGTTCTCTAATCCAACCTGTTACATTTGTGAATTAGGGTAATGAAATTAACATTTGACTTCTACTCAGGCCAACAGCAAGAAGGCATGGGCTCACAGAATGATGGGAGGACCTGCACCAGCACCACTGACAAAAGAAGAGGAGATGGAGGAAGAATATTAAAATCCAACAGGAAAAAAAAAGAACTGTTATATTTCAGACTACCCTTCCATCTGGTGTTCTTCCATATAATAATCGGTTTCATTTTCGGAAAGTGCGATGATGAGAATATGCATATCACTGTATCCAACCACATTGGAAATCCTAAAGGAAATTCTAATAATTAGGTTACTTCCAGAGGTTGCAACAAGATATCAAGTGAACATCATTTAGCCTGATTTCTACACCACTGACCTGCAATCCTGTGAAACTTAGACGCTCTCATGGGTTTGTGCCCAAACATATTCAGAAACAGCTCACGTGAGAGTGAAGCAAATTTCCCTTACCTCTCTGCATACAGCGGCCTTACTAATATGCTCTGCATCCCT
Source organism: Paracanthobrama guichenoti (assembly GCA_018749465.1). NCBI lineage: Eukaryota > Metazoa > Chordata > Actinopteri > Cypriniformes > Gobionidae > Paracanthobrama > Paracanthobrama guichenoti. The sequence continues at coordinate 5,543,154 of JAGHMJ010000029.1, forward strand.
GATATTATATAGAAAACTATCATTAAAACATGGTAGTGCTCAAATATTCATGTGGATATAGCAAGCTAAGAAATCCTCTCCTGACATGAATTTTTTTTTACATTTCACTGCCGGTTGTATATTCTGTATATAACTGTGTATGTGACAAATAAAACTCTTGAATAAAACTCTTGAATTGAACTCCTTACAAAGTACTGCAACCTCCTCATCTACAGGATGCTATTTTTGTCATTTTGACAGTATATTGAAAATATTTGCAGTGAATGAATATACCTGCACTGCAAAAAATGCTTTTCTTTTGTCTTGTAATTTCCAGTCAAAATATCTAAAGATTCTCAAATCATTGTGCATTTTCTACATAAGAAAAATTACATAAGTATTTAGTTTCCATCATTTCAGGGTTAACATTCTCAGAGTTTTCACTTAACCTCCTTTCTGAAATGGGCCCCTGGCTGTGTAATTATTTTCCTTATTATGTTGTATACTATTGTATTTTGTTTTCTTGTCAATATTGAATTCTAAAGGCCCACTGGTGATGGGAGAAACTGTAGTGAAGTATGCTATTTGGGCGTGTGACCACTAGAGGGCGTGATTGTGAAACAAGTGGCTGAATCTCTAAAGAGTAAGCAGTGTTGTTTTGCCTATGGTTGGTAGCATATCTAGCTCATGTGTTCCAGTGCAACCATCTGTTAATAAAGACATTCTGCTGCACTACAGAATATCACAGAAACAAAACTGAACCCATAGAGGGTATGCACGTGACGTCACGGTTACGCACACTGAGTGGCAAAAAGACTGAGTGGCAGCATTGATTTACAGCGTGAATGCGGCAAAAAAACCCCAAACACATCTAAACTGGCAAAGAGCCTTGATATTGACTGTAGAAATATATTTGACTAGAAATCTGAGGTATATTTTTACAGACTGCCGAAAGCTACAGAAAAGAGAGGCAAATGGATCGCTGCAATTCACAGAAACAACTGGACTCCAGACAGAGAAACATGGATTTGCAGATATCAAATTGTGTCAATATGTTGAATTTTGTGGTAAAATCATACCATATACACTCACCTAAAGGATTATTAGGAACACCATACTAATACTGTGTTTGACCCCCTTTCGCCTTCAGAACTGCCTTAATTCTACGTGCCATTGATTCAACAAGGTGCTGAAAACATTCTTTAGAAATGTTGGCCCATATTGATAGGATAGCATCTTGCAGTTGATGGAGATTTGTGGGATGCACATCCAGGGCACGAAGCTCCCGTTCCACCACATCCCAAAGATGCTCTATTGGGTTGAGATCTGGTGACTGTGGGGGCCATTTTAGTACAGTGAACTCATTGTCATGTTCAAGAAACCAATTTGAAATGATTCGAGCTTTGTGACATGGTGCATTATCCTGCTGGAAGTAGCCATCAGAGAATGGGTACATGGTGGTCATAAAGGGATGGACATGGTCAGAAACAATGCTCAGGTAGGCCGTGGCATTTAAACGATGCCCAATTGGCACTAAGGGGCCTGAAGTGTGCCAAGGCATGATGGATCCATGTTCTCATTCTGTTTACGCCAAATTCTGACTCTACCATCTGAATGTCTAAAAAGAAATCGAGACTCATCAGACCAGGCAACATTTTTCCAGTCTTCAACTGTCCAATTTTGGTGAGCTTGTGCAAATTGTAGCCTCTTTTTCCTATTTGTAGTGGAGATGAGTGGTACCCGGTGGGGTCTTCTGCTGTTGTAGCCCATCCGCCTCAAGGTTGTGCGTGTTGTGGCTTCACAAATGCTTTGCTGCATACCTCGGTTGTAACGAGTGGTTATTTCAGTCAAAGTTGCTCTTCTATCAGCTTGAATCAGTCGGCCCATTCTCCTCTGACCTCTAGCATCAACAAGGCATTTTCGCCCACAGGACTGCCGCATACTGGATGTTTTTCCCTTTTCACACCATTCTTTGTAAACCCTAGAAATGGTTGTGCGTGAAAATCCCAGTAACTGAGCAGATTGTGAAATACTCAGACCGGCCCATCTGGCACCAACAACCATGCCCCGCTCAAAATTGCTTAAATCACCTTTCTTTCCCATTCTGACATTCAGTTTGGAGTTCAGGAGATTGTCTTGACCAGGACCACACCCCTAAATGCATTGAAGCAACTGCCATGTGATTGGTTGATTAGATAATTGCATTAATGAGAAATTGAACAGGCGTTCCTAATAATCCTTTAGGTGAGTGTATATTGTATTGTTATATATTGTATTGACAACTCATCAATTAAATATTTAGGGCTGGACGATATGATGATATATATATATATATATATATATATATATATATATATATATATATATATATATATATATACACACACACAGTAGCATACCGTGGGGTTTCAGTCAGGGCCTTCACTAATGATCAACACACACCCCACACCGCTGCCATAACAACACTACACACACCAATACATACAAAATACAATCATGCACATGCACTGAATGCACTACTCTTACAACATAAAAGACACGCGAGACAAAAAGACAATTTGACTATTATTGATACCACCTGTCACCATTTAGGCAACTGGTGAAATTAATCAAAATCAACTCAACTAACATTACCGGCTTGACATGAGTATGCACAGCATATCACAGAAAAAAACATTAAAAAAAATATTTTTTATTATACAAATGAGCTCATTAGACATGCGCCGACACATCGCTGGGCCTCTGGGGCGTTCTATCACTACACATAAAATTTGATGGGCTGATGCACTGGATGTTGGGTAAGTTGTAAGGAACACTATATTGAGTCCTTTAGTTTAAACTGATAACAGTTTGTTTTACCTGCATTTCCACAGTTCCCCTGCATTAACTCCAGTCATGTGCAGCTCTTCTGCCACTCAGTCCGGCTGGGGCATGTTGAGACGGGAAAGTGTCAATGCATACCTCACTGGTTCCAAGCGCTCGAAACGCCACACGCTTGAGACCCCTTCTGGTCAGAACAGTGTAAATGCAATGAAACCCCAGGCCAAACATGCATAAAAACACTTTTTACAAATGTTTTTATTAAAAGTACATTTAAATGCAATTAACAAATCATCTAATACATGAAATGAAATATGAAGTGTATGTATTATTTTATTACATTTTAGGGAGAGCTTGGTTAATCAGACCAGTAAGAATTACAACTTTTTACTTATTACAACATTTTTATTATACAAATGAGTTATCACAGGTCTACGATGCATAACATTGAAGTTCAGTGAACATCTGCAGTTCAGTGTGAGGGCAAAAAGCTAATGGTGGTAATGCCTCCATATTCATGTCAAGCATTGACATGAATGTGGGCAGAGGTTCTGTAAGATGCAAAATGATGCATAAATAAGGCATTGTTGCCATTGTGTGATGAGTAATAACGACTGACTCATCATCAATACAATAAGGCCCACCGGCCATGCTTTCTTCATCATAATGACATTGCAAAGGATGAGTAAGCTCTATCTGGAAATAGACCATTCAATCACTCTATTAACACCAGGCAGTTTCAGTCACGCATAAATTAAAATATAAACGTGAAATGCAGAGGTGTATAGAGTACCTGAAAACCTTACAGATGACTCATTTGCAAGTCACTATTTCCTTGAGTGAAACTTTACCAGACTAAAACACATGTTAAAGCTGTTTAATCTGAAAGCAACTTGCACTGACACATCTTAAAATATCAGTGCCATTGTTTTTTTTCTAAGGCATGTTTATAAAAGCTAAACCCATTGCATTACTTATCACAAATGTCCTTAATACTCAAAGTACAAAGTAGCCAAAAAGATACTTAAGTACAGTAACTAATAACATTTACTCAAATACACATTTATTGGTTAGTACTCAGCTCTGTTAAATTAAAGTTGCATGTGATTTTGGGTGTCTTAAGAATGCACTCAGCATGAACACGAGATTCAAGATTCAAGATTCAAGAGTTTTATTTGTCACATACACAGTTATATACAGAATATACAACCGGCAGTGAAATGTAAACAGGTCCGCTCCATGGACAGTGCAAATTCACAGTTAAAAACACAAGGAGGAAATTATAATAGAAATAGGATAAAAAAGTACTATATATATATATATATATATATATATATATATGTCTATATCTGTAGAATTATAAATAATCAAGTCAAGAGAAAAAAAAGGTAACAAATAAGGATAAAGTGGAATAAAATAATTGAAGTAGACTTTGCAGTGAGTAAACTGTAGACTTATAAATATGTGGTTAACAAATGTATAAAGAGTATAATGTGCAAACAGGTTTATGACAGGTTGTTACACAGTAACAACGAGAACAGAAAGTGCAGTGCAATGTCAGTGTATCGATGTTTATCCTGAAGTGAACACACATGCTACATCCAGCATCAGTGATTACGCTGAGATGGTTTGGGGGAACAAAACCATGCATTTCCCAACCCTGTTCCTGAAGACACAACAGCACATTTTGCAACTCTCCCTCTAAATCTGACGTGTGTACAGCCAATCCGTATATTTTGTGAAACGGTGATGTCATCACACCACGTCCCGCACGGGAAAGACTAAAAAGGGATATAACTACTGGGCATGTGCACATCAATATTGCGTCATTTAATTACTGTATTTGCGTTATTGTAAGGGTAGGTTTAGGGTGCAGGCGTTAATAAAACACATCTGGTAAGTAGCACATTTATTTATTATTATTTTACCGTGAGATTTTGCCTCACTTCCTACCATTGCCGTACCCCTTCTAGCCATAACTCTTCTTCTCTGTTTTTAGTGTATTTCTGTGGCCACATTACAGCGCCACACACTGGCCTGGCATGTGTACTACATCGTTTTGAGTCGGTTTCAGTGCTCTCGTGTGTACGCAGATATTTCTCTGGAAAGCTCTGCCTTCGTGTGGTCTGTTCATGAAGTGCTGAAACGCGGTGTAGCTCCACATCACGTTTAGTTTGGTCCTTTGCAGAAAACGAGAATGCAGCAAAATACAATTCCTCATACAGATGTTTGTGACAACTAAGTCAACGTGTGGCACCTTTAGACATTTATTTTTCTTCCATATTTATTATTATTAATCAGCATATTAAGAGCATTTCATAATAAACAGTGTTATATTTGGGAAAATTATTTTGAGATTGTAAGGGAAGACAACATATCTGAAATTACTAGTTAACTTTATTTTGTGCTCATGATGAGAGTTTTGCTTATTAGATTATGTATGTTGTTTGTTTTTGGTAGTTTATTACTTTGAACAAAATATAAAAATGGTCCATACTTTTCTTAACCCTCGTGCTAGTTTTGATACTAGTTACTAAATACTAGAAAAACTTTTTTTTGCTTATAAATCTCTCGTTAATTATGCTATATTCTCACCAAATATTGATTAATTTTTTTGTCAGCTTTCATTTAGGACTTGATTTCTTTCAGGCGCAAATAGAAAAACAAAATCCGTCCTAAATGAAAGAAAACAAGTTTAAAAGATTGAATCCAATATTTGGTGATAATATAGCATAATTAACGAGAGCTTTATAAGCATTTAAGGCCGGTCATTTTTCGGTCAACCCAACACAAGGGTTAAGAGGTAAACCCTGTGTACTCAGTCCCAAGGCCTTCTATGTGCCATGCATGTAGGTGTCTAAATGTAAAAATAACAACATAAAAATAGCCTGTTAAAAAAATTTGAAAAATCTAGTTGGGTTACTTTTTTTGTAAATATGGGTAAACATTCCTGTGTTTCAATCTTTGGTTTTCAGTTCTGATCTTGGGGAGCCACTGCTCTGCACATTTTGTATGTTATAAAGTAAACTTTATATTTGTCTTGGCACTTCATAATTCATAACCAATGTCCTCAATTAGAATTTTCTTTTTTTGTATTGTTACACCGCTATAAATTAAGCAATAATTCATTTTCATGAGCTGATGAATTTGCAAACAGATTGCAACATAGGTATAAGTGTTTGCTCATATTAAGTGTCTTTAATTACTATGTAATAACATTTAAATAAATAATTTGAAACAATGCACTTATTGTTTACATTAATGTTTTCACATTGAAAAAAAGTACTGTATTTATACAGGTACATAAATACCTGCATGTCATTTGTAATTCCATCTATAATGACACTGTTGAACCTTCTTACACCTTAACCCACCCGTAAACCTACCCACACCACCAAACCTGTCCTAACCTTACTCGTATCCCACTTCTATAGCAGCGCAAGGGTTTTGCAATACATCTTAAGTACATTTTAGTACAACACAATACATTTGTACATTATGTACATTACATGTACACAGTACATTAGGTACAACATAATATGTAGGGGAGAGCGGGGCACAGCCTAACGCTTTTTGACTTTCTCAGTTTGTGTAAATCAGAAACCGTGGGTGGACAATTCAATCCGCGCGGCAGTGAACGCACGCACTGCTGCTTACAACGCCGGTCTCCATTCAGGGAATATGAATGAATACAGATCGTCCTGCTATGCTCTCAGACGAGCAGTTAAAGCCGCAAAACTCCGTTATAAAGACCGAGTGGAGTCTCATTTCCAACTCAACGACTCGCGGCGCATGTGGCAGGGTCTGAGGTCCATCTGCTCCTTTGGATCTAAATCCTCTGCAGAGGCAAGCGTTGATCCGTTGCTCGTGAACGAGTTAAACTCTTTCTATGCTCGCTTTGACTGTAACCGCGCAACGCGACTCCGCCAAGTGGCGCGTTAGAGAAATTACTCAGAGCAGCAACAATCACGTGATCTCTGTCTCGGAGGATGAAGTTCGGAGAGCACTCAAGCGTGTGGACGCCAGGAAAGCTGCTGGGCCGGATGGTATTTCAGGTCGTGTTCTGCGGTCCTGTGCTGATCAGCTCACCGGGTTGTTTACATCTATCTTTAATGAGTCCTCGCTACATCTGTGGTCCCCACCTCCTTCAAAAAAATCCACCATCATCCCTGTCCCTAAGAACAGTAAACCCTCTTGCCTAAATGACTATCGTCCAGTGGCTCTCACGTCTATAGTCATGAAGGTCTTTGAGAGACTCATTAAAAACACCATTTGCGCCTTCATTCCTGACACTTTGGACCCTCTTCAGTTTGCCTATCGTCCCAATAGATCGACTGAAGATGCCATCTCTCATGTCCTCCACTCCTCCTCACTCACATCGACAGCAAAGTGGGAACTACGTAAGACTGCTATTTATTGACTATAGCTCAGCCTTTAACACCATAGTTCCCACCAAGCTAACCTCCAAACTCCTGGATCTCGGCCTGAATCCTTCTCTCTGCCACTGGATTGAGGACTTCCTCACTGGCAGGCCTCAGGTGGTGAGAATAGGCCAGTCCACCTCCACCTCCATCACCCTGAGTGTGGGAGCTCCACAGGGCTGTGTCCTGAGCCCCTGCTCTACTCTCTCTACACGCATGACTGTTTGTCCACACACAGCTCCACCTCTATCATCAAATTTGCTGATGATACTGTTGTCCTGGGCCTCATTTCCAACAACAATGAGACGGCATACTTGGACGAGGTGGAGCATCTAACATCATGGTGCCAGGACAACTGTCTCTCTCTGAATGTTGGCAAGACCAAAGAAATGATTGTGGACTTCAGGAAGAGACAGCAACGGACATACTCCCCTCATGATCAGCGGGTCACCAGTAGAGAGAGTGAGCAGCTTCAAGTACCTGGGAGTAAACATCTCCGAGGACCTGACCTGGACTGCTCACATTCAGACACAGGTGAAAAAGCCAGGCAAAGACTGTACCACCTGCGCCAGCTGAGGAAATTCAGGGTTTCACCAGCTATCCTGAAAACTTTCTATTTAGGGGCGATAGAAAGTGTTTTAACTCAGTGCATCACAGCGTGGTATGGGAACAGCACCAGTCATGACCGCAAAGCCCTGCAAAGAGTAGTGCGCTTATCCGGCGTATCTCAGGGTCAGCTCTCCGCCTCTGCAGGACGCTACACCAAACGCTGCAAAGGTAGAGCTACCAAGATCATCAAGGACTCTAATCACCCTGCAAACCCTCATTTCACGCTGCTACCATCTGGTAAGCGCTTCCGAAGCCTGATGGCCAAAACTGAGAGACTCAGGAGGAGCTTCTTCCCCAGGCCATCAGACTCCTGAACTTAACATCACGTGACTTCACGCCAGGATAAACATCGATACACTGACATTGCACTGCACTTTCTGTTCTCGTTGTTACTGTGTAACAACCTGTCATAAACCTGTTTGCACATTATACTCTTTATACATTTGTTAACCACATATTTATAAGTCTACAGTTTACTCACTGCAAAGTCTACTTCAATTATTTTATTCCACTTTATCCTTATTTGTTACCTTTTTTTCTCTTGACTTGATTATTTATAATTCTACAGATATAGACATATATATATATATATAGATAGTACTTTTTTTATATCCTATTTCTATTATAATTTCTTCCTTGTGTTTTTAACTGTGAATTTGCACTGTCCATGGAGCGGACCTGTTTACATTTCACTGCCGGTTGTATATTCTGTATATAACTGTGTATGTGACAAATAAAACTCTTGAATCTTGAATCTTGAATCTTGTAGGGGAGAGCGGGGCACAGCCTAACGCTTTTTGACTTTCTCAGTTTGTGTAAATCCACTTGGGGTTCAGAGTATTTATTTTTTCCCACATTAATTTCACACGTCTAGTACAAATATGTGGTTTTGTTTCATTAATACAGTGTATACCTTTTTCTTGATTTACCCTGAAAGAATGGAAGTGAGATGTGACAACATGCCCCATAGGTGGGGTTCATTATAACATCACCGAATGACAGATTAACATGTTACCTGATATAATCAAAAGAATATACAAGACAAACTAAAATATTGTGTCAATAAAATACAATTATTCATTTTTAAAAAATAAAATAATGGCATAATAATAAACACGTTTTTGAGTTTGACATCAGACACGTCACTAAATACAGCTCTACAGCAGAGTTCAAAACATAATAATAATGAATCATTTCTGAACATTGACTCTCAGTGATTATTCACCCTTTTCTCATGGTTTCTCAAAAGAATTCATAAAAGTATAGCATATAATCTCATATTTCTAACAGGGGCTCATTGTAACGCAGTGTTATAACGCACCCCACCTGAGCAACTGGGATTTAAACCGCGGCTCGTGTCTTCTGCTGTTAGATCAGCATTAAAGAACATCTCAACTGTTCAATAACAGAGAGAAGATCACAATAATAGCAGATTTGTCTTATTTTAAAGAAACACAAAAACAGATGAAAAATAACCTTAAGTAAGAAATGTACTTTTGCTATGGTTAAATTAATGTTCAGTGATATCTTCCAGAGATTTCTTAATTCTGGCGCATCTTTTTCTCTAAATAGTGTTGATATGGCAGCTAGTAAATACACAAAGTTTCGTCATCCTGGCGTGTGTGGAAAGTTTTAAACTGTAAGGCCCGCTAAAATCGTTATTTCAAATCGGTATTCCAAATAATGCAGGTAAGCTAACTCAACCCTTATGCATTGACTTGACTTGAGACTGAAAAGACTGCTTTTTAAATACAAGGCAAAAAAGGGGCAATTAATAACAAACACCATGATTCTCCATGCCAATTCATAAGTGGAGGGAAACTAAACAAAGGAAAACAGGAAATAATGAATGAAAATTAAAAGTCCATGAAAGTGAAACTAAGACAAAGATAACGGAATGTCTGTGACATAATGCAAAACTAGATCAGGTGCTGCAGCCTGTGGAGAAACATACGCAGCCCAGACACACAGGCTTGCCATTGCCACAACGGAGAGTGCGATCGATAGTGGGAGAACTCTAAGACCCTCCAGATTTGATACCACCACAGAGATAGAGATGCCAGCTGCTTGGAAACTGGAAGCCAGCCTTGAACGCCTAGGAACTGCCTTGGTAGATTGGATGCAACGTTCATGATGGTGAAAACTCTGCAGTGGCATCCATGACGGCTGGAGATTCTGGCATTGGAGTCCATGATGGCTGGAGACTCCATGGCGTCGCGGCCATGAGGGCTGGGCACTCTGGCGTGGCGGACCTGTTGTGATGAGGCTCTGGTGTGGCAACCATATTGTGAAGAGGCTCTGATGTGGTGCCCATGTCGTGAAGAGACTGAGGTGTGGCGGCCATGTCATGAAGAGGCTCTGGTCTTAGGACGCCACATCTGAGTCGTTAGCATTAGCCCTTATGCTTTTTTGGATAAAGATTACAGACTTGCCTTCCATTGTCTTACCCTTGATAATTTTAATGGGAAACAGGTGACAGTAATCAGAACATAATGAGTCCGGGCAAAGGTTTATGGGAAATGTAGTTCATCATGGAATGGCAGAGAACTAGGCAAGAGTGCCCTCTAATGGAAATCAAGGGCACTCCAGCTGGTGAATGTAACAGTAGTTAAAGATGTCTAGTACAAAGTGCGACCGATTTATAGATAAACAGTAAGGTATATCTATTTGGACAAATACAATTCTGTCAAAGTACAAATATCTGATACAAAAAGATACTTAACTAATTTAGAAATACCTTTTTTAAACAAAAAAGTAATACAAATTAAAAATGATACACTGTATCATGATAAAATAAAGCAGATATATCTGAATATAGATATATTTCTAAATAAACAGATGTGCACATCCCTACACTATGATCTCCTGTCACATGATTCTGGACTAGCTTGCACCTTATGACCAACTATATAAAACTTATTGCATTGTGTGTATTTCTAATATCACTGAATCCTTATGATAATTCACTTGATGTCGGCCTTTTCCTGAGTTAAGATTTTCTTCAGGCTGTCTCCGCATCTTTTATATGGAATGGTTCTCCTGGAAAACACAATCAACACACATCCGGTCAAGATTTCATTAGTGTTTGTTTGAGTTCACAGAAGATGAAGAGCGGATAGGTTGTTTACCTGCAGAGCTTTCATCAGATTCACCAGATTTACTGATTCTGATAAAGCAGACTGCCACGATCACAGCCAGCATGAAGACCGCAGCAACTACAGATGAGCAGCCATACCTGAGGATTGGTGTAATATTTCATTATGAACGAAACATTTACCATAAGTTAAGTTTTCACAAGGCCAAGAGTTAAAAAAGAAGATAAACTCACAAGGTTATCAGTGGCACTTGTACTAGAGGGAAAAGAGAGGGAAAGCAATTAGCATATTTATATATTTTAAATATGCATGGGTTTATTGAGGGGTATCTGAGGGTACGTTTACACCACAACAATAACAATGTACTAAAAATGGAAATGTTTTTCCTTCACAGCTTTTTAAAGTTTCGCATACAGACAGCAACGTTATCAAAACGATCCATGTTCACATGAATCCACAAAAAAATGACTAAAAACTCTGTATTCTGCTGCCTGGCCATTAGTTGGTGATATAGACTAAACACGTCGTTTTTTTGTAGCTTACACAGAGATGATATCGTTAATGGTATCATTTTCAAAAACGTGCTGTTTTAAACCCCTGTTTTCAAAAGTACTTGGTTTCAAAGTAGGGTGTGGAAACAGCCAGGCGGAAGTTTTTTATGGAAAATCCTGCAAATTGTCTGAGAAGGTCCACATGGTCCACTTGATTTGGAGCATTTTTGGCCAGGTGGAACTGGATCTCTTTGCATCGAATATTTCAAGAGACAATACATTTAATGAAGTATTATTCTCACCCATGCACTGTGTGTCTGTGAACTGTGTGCAGTCGGAAACAGTTATCTGTCCAACATCTGTAGATGGAGAAAAAGATTTGTATTCTCAGAGAAGTGCTGACATGAACAGCCCAGTCTGGTATGCAAAGGCATCTATAGCCTCTCAGTCATGAAAACAGTTTAGTTTGATTTATAAAGCACATTTCAAAACAACAGAGGTTGTAACCATAGTGCTGTACAGGAAAATTAAAACAGAATTAAAACAGAATTAACTGTGATGAAACCATTTCATACCTTCACATTTATGGCATAAATTACAAGCCACGCCAGTGTGGACTCCATTTCCTTCAGAGCAGTTCTTGGTAACATACCAACCTGCAGATTTGCATTATATGATTATTTAGTGATTAACATTGGTCAGTGTATTCAGATGTATTATTATTAGCCAGCGAAGCTCACCTTTTGGGCAGTTATGGCAGCACAGCGAATCTGGAAGTTGGAAATGGTTCTCTGGGCATGTGTTGACACATAGAGTACTGAGCGCTCCCACAAATATTGCCTGGAGTTATGACAATAATGTTAAAATAACTCTCAAATTACATATCGTCCCTTTGGAATTATAAGGTGACAATTGAGTTATTCACATATTCTGTCACAAGTTATTTACATTATGTGATGTTATGATCTACACAGTCGAATGAAAGGGAAAAAGTTGAAGCGCAATATCTCAAAACCGGTCAGAATGCAGATCCAACCTTATGATTCCAAGGTGCGATATGTTTAAATCAGGGATTAGAAACAGGTCAGAACAAGACAGTGGAAACAGAAAACGTATTTTGAAGAATGCAGAAAACATGAAAAATGTTTCAGAGTAAAAAGATTATATTCACATGCTTGGTCATTATACAGTTTAAACCCACAACCAAAGACTTTTTCACAGAAGTTAAAGTGGTCTGTTCGGACATGAAGCACTTACCAAAACTCGTTTGCTGTCTGTTTGGTTCATTGTGGGTTGTCGGCTGAAACAAGTGTGTCTTATCAATGTCTTCTGACAATCCTTTATACTCGACTCTGCTTTTAACAGAAACAATGACATATTTAAGGTGTGGCCTCTTGGTGATCCAGGTTATACATCTCAGGCCAAAAGTGAATGCAAACCATATATGATTCAGAGCGGGTCTTATTACCACAGTTTTATAGTGTCATTTTTTTTTTTTTTTGATGTAATACAAGACATTTGATTGAAGATTCAAGATTCAAGAGTTTTATTTGTCACATACACAGTTATATACAGAATATACAACCGGTATAATCTGTAGAATTATAAATCAAGTCAAGTAGAAAAAAATAAAAATAAAGAAGTGGAATAAAATAAGTGAAGTAAACTGTGCAGTGAGTAAACTGTAGACTTATAAATATGTGGTTAACAAATGTATAAGAGTATAATGTGCAAACAGGTTTATAACAGGTTGTTACACAGTAACAACAAGAACAGAAAGGGCCTGGGGGAAGAAGCTCCTCCTGAGTCTCTCAGTTTTGGCCATCAGGCTTCGGAAGCGCTTACCAGATGGCAGCAGCGTGAAATGAGGGTTTGCAGGGTGATTAGAGTCCTTGATGATCTTAGTAGCTCTACCTTTGCAGCGTTTGGTGTAGACGTCCTGCAGAGACGGGAGAGCTGACCCTGAGATACGCTCGGATAAGCGCACGACTCTTTGCAGGGCTTTGCGGTCATGACTGGTGCTGTTCCCATACCAGTTAGTACACTTTCTATCGCCCCTAAATAGAAAGTTTTCAGGATAGCTGGTGAAACCCTGAATTTCCTCAGCTGGCGCAGGTGGTACAGTCTTTACCTGGCTTTTTTCACCTGTGTCTGAATGTGAGCAGTCCAGGTCAGGTCCTCGGAGATGTTTACTCCCAGGTACTTGAAGCTGCTCACTCTCTCTACTGGTGACCCGCTGATCATGAGGGGGGAGTATGTCCGTTGCTGTCTCTTCCTGAAGTCCACAATCATTTCTTTGGTCTTGCCAACCTTCAGAGAGAGACAGTTGTCCTGGCACCATGATGTTAGATGCTCCACCTCGTCCAAGTATGCCGTCTCATTGTTGTTGGAAATGAGGCCCAGGACAACAGTATCATCAGCAAATTTGATGATAGAGATGGAGCTGTGTGTGGACAAACAGTAATGTGTGTAGTTCCCACTTTTGCTGTCGATGTGAGTGAGGGAGGAGTGGAGGACATGAGAGATGGCATCTTCAGTCGATCTATTGGGACGATAGGCAAACTGAAGAGGGTCCAAAGTGTCAGGAATGAAGGAGCAAATGGTGTTTTTAATGAGTCTCTCAAAGACCTTCATGACTATAGACGTGAAAGCCACTGGACGATAGTCATTTAGGCAAGAGGGTTTACTGTTCTTAGGGACAGGGATGATGGTGGATTTTTAGAAGGAGGTGGGGACCACAGATGTAGCGAGGGACTCATTAAAGATAGATGTAAACAACCTGGCGTGCTGATCAGCACAGGACCGCAGAACACGGCCTGAAATACCATCCGGCCCAGCAGCTTTCCTGACGTACACACGCTTGAGTGCTCTCCGAACTTCATCCTCCAAGACAGAGATCACGTGGTTGTTGCTGCTCTGAGTAATTCCCTCTGACACGCCACTTCTACTATTACACTTCCGCTATTACAATCAAAGCGAGCGTAGAAAGAGTTTAACTCATTCACAAGCGACGGATCAGCGCTCACCTCTGCAGAGGATTTAGATCCAAAAGAGCAGATGGACCTCAGACCTTGCCACATGCTCCGCGAGTGGTTGAGTTGGAAATGAGACTCCACTCGATCTCTATAACGGAGCTTTGCGGCTTTAACTGATTCAAGAGTTTTATTCAAGATTCAAGATTCAAGATTCAAGAGTTTTATTTGTCACATACACAGTTATATACAGAATATACAACCGGCAGTGAAATGTAAACAGGTCCGCTCCATGGACAGTGCAAATTCACAGTTAAAAACACAAGGAAGAAATTATAATAGAAATAGGATATAAAAAAGTACTATCTATATATATATATATATATATATATATGTCTATATCTGTAGAATTATAAATAATCAAGTCAAGAGAAAAAAAGGTAACAAATAAGGATAAAGTGGAATAAAATAATTGAAGTAGACTTTGCAGTGAGTAAACTGTAGACTTATAAATATGTGGTTAACAAATGTATAAAGAGTATAATGTGCAAACAGGTTTATGACAGGTTGTTACACAGTAACAACGAGAACAGAAAGTGCAGTGCAATGTCAGTGTATCGATGTTTATCCTGACGTGAAGTCACGTGATGTTAAGTTCAGGAGTCTGATGGCCTGGGGAAGAAGCTCCTCCTGAGTCTCTCAGTTTTGGCCATCAGGCTTTCGGAAGCGCTACCAGATGGTAGCAGCGTGAAATGAGGGTTTGCAGGGTGATTAGAGTCCTTGATGATCTTGGTAGCTCTACCTTTGCAGCGTTTGGTGTAGACGCCCTGCAGAGACGGAGAGCTGACCCTGAGATACGCCGGATAAGCGCACTACTCTTTGCAGGGCTTTGCGGTCATGACTGGTGCTGTTCCCATACCACGCTGTGATGCACTGAGTTAAAACACTTTCTATCGCCCTAAATAGAAAGTTTTCAGGATAGCTGGTGAAACCCTGAATTTCCTCAGCTGGCGCAGGTGGTACAGTCTTTGCCTGGCTTTTTCACCTGTGTCTGAATGTGAGCAGTCCAGGTCAGGTCCTCGGAGATGTTTACTCCCAGGTACTTGAAGCTGCTCACTCTCTCTACTGGTGACCCGCTGATCATGAGGGGGAGTATGTCCGTTGCTGTCTCTTCCTGAAGTCCACAATCATTTCTTTGGTCTTGCCAACATTCAGAGAGAGACAGTTGTCCTGGCACCATGATGTTAGATGCTCCACCTCGTCCAAGTATGCCGCCTCATTGTTGTTGGAAATGAGGCCCAGGACAACAGTATCATCAGCAAATTTGATGATAGAGGTGGAGCTGTGTGTGGACAAACAGTCATGCGTGTAGAGAGAGTAGAGCAGGGGGCTCAGGACACAGCCCTGTGGAGCTCCCACACTCAGGGTGATGGAGGTGGAGGTGGACTGGCCTATTCTCACCACCTGAGGCCTGCCAGTGAGGAAGTCCTCAATCCAGTGGCAGAGAGAAGGATTCAGGCCGAGATCCAGGAGTTTGGAGGTTAGCTTGGTGGGAACTATGGTGTTAAAGGCTGAGCTATAGTCAATAAATAGCAGTCTTACGTAGTTCCCACTTTTGCTGTCGATGTGAGTGAGGGAGGAGTGGAGGACATGAGAGATGGCATCTTCAGTCGATCTATTGGGACGATAGGCAAACTGAAGAGGGTCCAAAGTGTCAGGAATGAAGGCGCAAATGGTGTTTTTAATGAGTCTCTCAAAGACCTTCATGACTATAGACGTGAGAGCCACTGGACGATAGTCATTTAGGCAAGAGGGTTTACTGTTCTTAGGGACAGGGATGATGGTGGATTTTTTGAAGGAGGTGGGGACCACAGATGTAGCGAGGGACTCATTAAAGATAGATGTAAACAACCCGGTGAGCTGATCAGCACAGGACCGCAGAACACGACCTGAAATACCATCCGGCCCAGCAGCTTTCCTGACGCCCACACGCTTGAGTGCTCTCCGAACTTCATCCTCCGAGACAGAGATCACGTGATTGTTGCTGCTCTGAGTAATTTCTCTAACGCGCCACTTGGCGGAGTCGCGCTGCCGCGTTACAGTCAAAGCGAGCATAGAAAGAGTTTAACTCGCTCACGAGCAACGGATCAACGCTTGCCTCTGCAGAGGATTTAGATCCAAAGGAGCAGATGGACCTCAGACCTTGCCACATGCGCCGCGAGTCGCTGAGTTGGAAATGAGACTCCACTCGGTCTTTATAACGGAGTTTTGCGGCTTTAACTGCTCGCCTGAGAGCATAGCAGGACGATCTGTATTCATTCATATTCCCTGAATGGAGACCGGCGTTGTAAGCAGCAGTGCATGCGTTCACTGCCGCGCGGATTGAATTGTCCACCCACGGTTTCTGATTTGAGAAGGACGTTATTGTTATTGTTTGCGTGGCTTGCTCTGTAAGCGTGTTGATGAAGCAAAGCGCCACATCTGTGAACTCGCTTCACGCCAACTGAACTCGCCGAACATGTCCCAATCCACATCGCCCAGAGCTGCCTGTAGCGCGGTCTCTGAGTGGGGCGACCAACGCTTAACTTCCCGCCTCACCGGGGTTCCTGAACGAGCTTTTGTTTGTATTCGGTGTGAGGAAAATGGCTGCATGATCCGATTTGCCAAACGCTGAAGTGACCGCGCTTTATAGGCGTTCTTAAACGGAGAGTAGCAGTGATCCAGTGTGTTTGCTCCTCGTGTGGGGCAGGAGACGTGCTGGTGAAAGTTTGGCAGGACTTTCTTTAGGTTTGCTTTGTTAAAATCGCCGCGACAATGAATGCCGCGCGGATGTTGGTTTATGACGCCGCTGGCAACATCATGAAGGCCAGATAAAGCCAGCGCTGTGTCTGCCTGCGGTGGGATGTAAACGGCGGTCGCGACAACCGCAGAAAACTCCCTAGGCAGATAGAATGGGCGGCAGATGATTGTTAAATGTTCCAGATGAGGTGAGCAGGACCGCGAGAGAATGGTGATGTTCCTGGGATCGCACCATTTCTTGTTGATCATGAAACACACTCCACCGCTTTTGGATTTACCGCCTCGGCTGTTCTGTCCATCCGAAAACAGAGAAGTTCTCCGACGGCGTCACAGCTGTGTCCGGGACCGCGGGCGTGAGCCATGTTTCAGACAAACAATAGATATTACAGTCTCTCATGTCCCGTTGAAAACTTATCCTGGCTCTAAGATCGTCCATCTTATTATCCAAGGATTGAACATTTGCTAGAAGAATGCTCGGGAGAGGAGGTCTGAATGCCCTTTCCTCAGTCTGTTACGGATACCAGCACGTTTCCCACGGTGTTTCTTTGTTCTACGCCGCTGGCTCTGTCCATTGTTCAACTCGGCATTCCGAAGAATCTCAGATGGCCACAGAGGATCGGCGAAAGTGTCCTGAAACAGTCCAGTGTAGAGGTAACCAATGTCCAAAAGAGTTTTGCTGTCGTAGTAGATCAATGCAGATGATAAGTTTGTAAAAACTGAGAGTAAAAGAAAGTAAAATAGTAAATAAAAGCACAGTCTTCGCGGAGCGACCTGAACGGCGACCAAACACAGCGGCGCCATTTTGATATGTGCACACCGCAGAGCATAGCAGGACGATTTGTATTCAGTCATGTTCCCCGATAGGAGACCGGCGTTGTAAGTGGCAGTGTGTGTGTTCACTGCAGCGCGGATTGAATTGTCCACCCACGGTTTCTGATTTGAGAAGGACGTTATTGTTATTGTTTGCGTGGCTTGCTCTGTAAGCGTGTTGATGAAGCAAAGCGCCACATCCGCGAACTCGCTGACGCCAGCTGAACTTGCTCGGAACATGTCCCAGTCGATGTCATCCAGAGCTGCCTGTAGCGCGGTCTCTGAGTGGGCTGACCAGCGCTTAACTTCCCGCCTCACCGGGGGTTCCTGAACAAGCCTTTGTTTGTATTCGGGTGTGAGGAAAATGGCGGCATGATCCGATTTGCCGAAAGCTGGAAGTGACCGTGCTTTATAGGCGTTCTTAAATGGAGAGTAGCAATGATCCAGTGTGTTTGCTCCTCGTGTAGGACAGGAGACGTGCTGGTGAAAGTTTGGCAAGACTTTCTTTAGGTTTGCTTTGTTAAAATCCCCCGCGACGATGAATGCTGCATCGGGGTGCTTGTTCCTCTCATCCATGTGGACCAGAGATGTATTATTTTAATATCATTTATATTCATAATTGGATGTATAATGTATTTGTGAAGTTTAAGTGCATGAGTTGAAGTCTGCATGAACATGTTAGTATCATATGGCAGACACAGGGAGAAGAGATAATTTTAGCCATACAAAGAACGCGTGTGCATGCAGGAATGTGCATACATGTATCACTCATGCATACATAGCTTATATTTTCAGCTGATCTATTGGTTCTGTGATATATCTCAACTGATGTAAGACATCCTATTTTCAACAAACCAACATGTTTCGCTACCTTGTAAGGAATTGCAAATCCTTTAGTCAGTGGTATATAATGCTCAACAGTGATGCACTGCCTCAGAGAACCACAGCTGGCACGAAGACAAGTTTCTCTCCTATGCCTGATACATATGACAATAAAGAGTTTTTGGCAAGGCAATTGGTATCCGGTCCTGTGATTCTATAGAGAGGACAAAGCTTCATTTCAGATCAACAGTTGGTGTCATATGAACAGGATCTGCATTTCAGACATTTGTCTCAATCAATTCATCAGGTAAGACATTTTTCAAGTCTGCCTGATGATATATATAGTGTTGAGACAGTGAATGAAACTGCTAAAAAGAACTGTAAAAAAAAAAAAAAAAAAAAAAAAAAATACCAGTTGTGTTGCCAATAAATGTGTGTCAGACATAGTTACATTTTAAGTAATTTAATTTGATGTGATTTGATGTTATGTAAGTTGTTCTGATCAGTGGGCCTCCAAAAATATTTGAATGAAGCTGGGTAAAAGTGGATCTTTTGTGCAAAAGACCATTTATTCAAATTTTCGGGAGAATAACCGTAATACGATTTAGCAATTAGCTCGTTGTGACTGTGAGGTGGTGGAATATGGTGAGTCTGCAAGAATTGGCAGGTAAAAAACTCTAAAGCATGTCCACACACCGAAGAGCCACACTTAGAAGAAGTACTTTGGTACTTGGAAAAGAAGAACAAGAAACAAGCCAAGTTTTTGAAGAAAGGACTGGATGTCGATGCTTCTTTGGATGAACAGTTTAGATGGTTCATGATCCAAAAAGACTTTCCAATCCTAGCAGCTCATTGGATTGTGAAACAAGGTGGAATTTGTTGCAGTACGGATGGGAGTCCAGTTCCACTTGTTGAAGCAATGAAGCCCCAGATTGAAGCATATAACTTTTATTCAATAAAAGTTGAATAAAATCATGTCCATTACATGTTCAGAAAAAGAAAATATAATCATTGATGATTAATTTGATCCAGATTGGACAAATATAATAGCCGAGGCTGAAAGAAAATATTTGCAAGCACCAGTAAATTCAGCAAAGACTGTAATGCCTCCTCCATACAACCCAATTTATCCAACTTTGCCTGAACAATGTAAAGGTTCTTGTAAGCCAAATGGAGGGCCAGTTGACAAAATATTTATTGCATCTGCACAGGCTGCTCCAGTAATAACCAAATCCAAATCAGCCCAGCCAAACAGAGACATGTTGCGATGTATACCAGCACCTGCCTCTGTTTGAGGTGAAGATGAGATGAAGAGAAGAGAAGATGACATCACAATTGATAAGGTCGGTCCTGAATTCTCTTCACCTGCTGTTAAAAGGGAAGAATTACAATCTGAAATGATGACGGAAGAAAGACCATTCACACCAGGAGAACGTTGAGCCATTCTCACAGCCTTGCCTCCTTTGAAGAGACAAGATCCAAACACAGAGTTTTGGCGAGAATTAGATTCCTTGGTTGAAGCACATCAAATGACACTAAGAGACATACATACCATTGTAAAAGGTAAAATCCCAAGAGACAGATGGGAACGCTTGCCAAGGTCAGTAACAACAGCCCAATGGATAGACTTGTGGGCTGATGGCCAGGGACGACCCCTGGGTCTCTGGCAAGCTTTAGATGTGTTCTGAAAAGAAATCCAAGAGATCCTGGGCAGTGGTAAGATTCCTTTCACATCAGTAACATTGATTAAGCAAAAAGATGGTGAATCTCCAGATGAATATGCCTTGCGCAAATGGAATGCTTATGAAAGATGGGCTCGTTGTGCTAAGAAGGAACCAGATGATGTACAGTTTACTGACACACTTGTGGATGGTTTTAGCACCAAATACCAACAAGCCTTATTACTTGGAGTCAACCCAGGAGAAACATTTGACCAAATTATGCAATGGGCTGGTCGTCTAGAGATGGCTATCAGATCAAACAAGGATGAAGGAAATAAGCCAAATCGAAAAGGGGTGGCATTTGTTCAATCCAGCATCAATGCAGATAGAATGTTGAAGGTTTGCCGCAATTGTGGAAAGCCTGGCCACATCATAACAGACTGTTGGGCTAAAGGAGGTGGAGCAGAAGGTAAAGGCCCATCATTTAGACAGGTCAGGGCGAAAAACAATGATAAAACCCCTCAAGGAAAAACGTGGACTGAAGCACAAGTTCGTCAGCTCATTGAGGGAATTATGCATCCACAATAGGAATCAGTGGCCCCCTGTATGAGTAAGAAAAGAGACAATCGCCTTTTCATCCCTGTTTTGATAGGGCCAGTCACATGACTGCCTAATTGATACAGGAGCCGCCCTCTCCATAACTGATTTGAATCTACCTACAACACATGAGACTATAGAAGTTGAAGGAGTTGGAGGAGATATCATGATATTTCACAAAAGTATACCTCTGCAAATACATGAAGATGAAGTTTTATGGACACCTTTCTGGGTGGGGCCGAATTCACAGGGAAGCCTTATAGGTATGGACATTTTACCATTGTTAAATATGATCATATTTACTGACAGTCGTCAAATCGCTACAACATCTGGAATAATACCACATGAAGATCGCACATGTAATATAAGTTCTGTTGGTATAGCAAAACCAGTTATCAGAGATTGGGGAAAGGAAGGTGTGTGGGGTCTTCTGTGTAGTTTATATCCAGATGTTTGGGCTAAACACAAATTGGATTGTGGGAAAGCCAACATTGACCCTGTTATTATTGAGGGACCGATACATGCCCCTCATAAACAATACCCCATTCGGCCAGAAGCAAGACAAGCTGTGGCAGAGATAGTGGCAAACTTGGAAACTGAAGGAATTGTGCGACAAACAACTTCTACTACTAACAGCCCTGTCTGGCCAGTCAGGAAATCAGACAACTCATGGAGATTAACCATTGATTACACAAGACTTAACAGTGTAACGCCAAAGCCACATCCTATCGTGGCTAATCCTGCTACCATTTTGAATGATATTCCAGGAAATGCAAGAATCTTCACGGTCTTAGATGTGCTGTCGGCTTTCTGGTCTATACCCATTGATGAAAAATCTCAAGAGAAATTGGCTTTCACTGTGGGAGCAAACCAGTATGTTTGGAACAGACTTCCACACGGTCTTAATCTTTCTCCAGTTGTTTTTCACAGATCCCTGGATCAATTCTTAACTGAGCGAAAAGCTGAAATTGAGAGTTCAGGAAGTGTTTGCCTCCAATATATTGATGACTTGATTGCAAGTCCAGATGAAAACAGCCATATATCTGCTCTAAATATTACTCTGCAAGCTCTAAGAAAAGGTGGATTCAAAGTTAACCCCGACAAAGCACAGCTGGCCAAAACTAAAGTTATCTATTTAGGGCAAGAAATATCTGCTGAGGGAAGGAGAATGACAACAGAGCGTGTAGAGGCATTACGGCAACTTCCAAAACCTCTGACAGTGACAGGGATGCAGAAGGTGATGGGACTTTTCAACTATTGTCGTCAGTATATACCTGATTTTGCCAGCATCACTAGGCCTCTCATTGATTTGTATAAAGGGGGAAAGTCTGGAGTGGAACAGATAAACTGGACACCTGAAGCTGAGGATGCATTTACTTCTATGAAAGAGAAACTGATTTCAGCTCCAGCCTTGGGACTTCCGGAAGGTCATTTGCCATTTCATTTGTGGACCAGGGAGGGAGATGAGACCTACTCAGCAGTGCTGTGTCAAAAACCAGGTGATCGATTCAAACCAGTTGGATACTTTTCCACAAAGATTCCTGTTACCATGATAGGTCAACCACGATGTATACAAGCCCTTGATGGTGCCACATGGGCAATGAATGCTGTGGAAAATCTGATAGGTGCACAAACCATCACAATGCACACACCACACAGTATAGTAACACTGTTGAACAACACAAACATCAAAACAATCACTGATGCAAGGAGAGCAAAATGGGAAACCACTTTACTAAACAAGGATTTGAGAGTGGAAATCATCAGAGACACTTCCCTTAACCCTGCAACAATGATGCTGGAACCGCATGAGGGAATACCACACGAGTGCAAAAAACAAGTGGAAGAAGAAAACCTTGGTCCAGTTAATCCAATTCCACTTGAAAATCCAGTTAAAGAGTTATGGGTCGATGGATCCAGTTACTACATTAATGGAAAACAACATACTGGATGGGCTGTAGTAGAGGCCGATGGAACTGTTGTAAAGCAAGGAGCTATTTCTGGAGCTCATGGCGCTTACGGAAGCTCTTGAACTATCAGAAGGAGATCGAGTCAGTATCTATACAGATAGTCGTTATGCTTTCGGCGTGGTCCATGACTATCTTGCCCTATGGAAAGACGTGGACTCATCACTAGCAGTGGGAGTGAAATACAGCATGCTTCCATAATTCGTCGCTTGATTGCAGCATGCCACTTACTGAGAGAAGCAGCCGTGATCAAGGTAAAATCACATCAAGGTCCAAAGAAAGTCAAGGAAACACGGCAGCAGATATAGCAGCCAGAGAAGCAGCTTTACTTTCCCCAACTCCTGTCACCTTGGTTCAGGAAAACAGAAAAGATAATCCTGAGTTCCATCTTCTGTCATATCACACAGAGACAAATAAAGAGAAAGAACAATGGGAAAAAGCGGGATCGAAAGAAGATGATCAAGGTATCTGGAGAATTCCAACAGGACATGTGGTAATGCCAATCGGAACAAGAAAAGAACTAATGCAGCTGTATCAAAAGCAATGAAAGCTCAAATCAGCAAGACTTGGTGGTGCCCACGGATGATGAGAGACATTGATGATTATTGTAGGAGATGCTTGATCTGCATAAAAGCAAATGTGGGAAAACCTGTAAAGGTAAGAATGTCACATGCACCCAGACCAACAGGGCCATGGACACATCTCCAAATCGATTTCACAGGACCATTGTCACCTAGTGGAGGGTACCAATACATCCTAGTAATCATAGATCGATTTACTAGATGGGTGGAAGCATTCCCGACAAAAACTTGCACTGCTGAAGCGGCAGCACGAGTAATGGTGGAAGAAGTTTTTCCTCGCTGGGGTCTTCCATATGAAATTGATTCTGACAATGGAACTCACTTCACTGGAAAATTGATGAAGGAAGCAATGAAATTGATGGGGATTAAACAAAAGTTTCACATTCCCTTTCGTCCTCAATCGTCAGGACTTGTTGAACGAATGAACAGGTCGTTAAAGACATCCCTTACCAAAGCCATTATGCAGACTGGCCAAGGTTGGCATAAATTACTACATGCTATTTTATGGAACTTAAGAGCAACGCCAAACA
Source organism: Paracanthobrama guichenoti (assembly GCA_018749465.1). Classification (NCBI taxonomy): domain Eukaryota; kingdom Metazoa; phylum Chordata; class Actinopteri; order Cypriniformes; family Gobionidae; genus Paracanthobrama; species Paracanthobrama guichenoti. The sequence goes on from JAGHMJ010000029.1 coordinate 5,567,308, forward strand.
GAGTAACAGGACTAACCCCTTTTGAACTAATGACTGGAGGAGCAATGGTTCTACCTCCTGAGATTCCACTTTGTTCCAAGAAAAGTTAAGACGTTATCTCACTATGCTGGACAAAGCTACCAAAGAAAACAACCACAAAGTGCGAGAAGCTCAGCAGCAGTGGGATGAGAAACACACCACTACTGACATTCCACACATTCCCGAGTTAGGCAGTTTTGTTATGGTCAAACAAATTGCTAGGAAAGGTTTAGAGCCTAGATGGGAAGGACCATATGAGGTACTTTTAACAACAGATACAAATGTGTGCCTTAAAGGGAAGGAAGTAGGAACAGATAGATGTATCACTGGACACAAGTTAAACCTTATTTAGTGAATGAACAAGATGATAGCGATAGCTTATGGCCTGAAATTGAGCGATGTTCATCCATCAGTTTTAAAGACTGGGTAACAAAGGAATGATGTTTAATTATTTCTCTGCTTCCATTTCAGGAATCAATTCCATTGACATTGATTAGAGATGGTTGCAAGTTATTCTCGATACACAACGACGATGGTATACTTGTTTTTTATTTTATTTGGCATTTACCAAGGAAGCCGAGCTTTATGGACTCCTTGAGTTCAAGGAATCACTCAGAATGTAACTCTAAAGTCTGGCCAACATTTTACTCTACCCTTTATTCCCAAATGGGGATTATGGGATTGGGTGCCAAGTAATGATAAAGACCTTGCTCCGAGAAGACATCTGTGGTGGATGTAACTATCACCATGAATGTTACAAAAGTAGAGTAATTTGGCCAGTTAAAGATGGGGAATATTCTAGTAGTAGTCAAAGACGAGAAATTTGTTCAAGAGAACAATGCGAAATTGTGGGGTTAGACCTCATAACTTCCACTAATGTGGAAATTAATTTAATCTTGAATCATACTCACATGCTTACAATATGGGATTCATTGACTCTAGAGTGTATTTATCCCATAGTGTTGCCATGTGAGGGATTCCTAAGGGATACTGCCTCGAAAATGACAAGATTCAAGGGAAATTATGTAAGAGTATGGCATTCAGAAGATGAGAATGAATATTATGAAATAATGAATAACATGAAACTGAACTAGAAACTGGGGAAATTAGATGGTGTTTCTATCTTTCTGCTGGAAAGATAAACAAAGCTAAAACATGCCCAAACACTATTGTGCCAACTCATGGTATCTTGTTAGCAAAAGAAACCAAAACCTTGATAAACCTGGACTTGGCAGACACATTGACAAAATCAGCTCATTTCGAGACACATCGTGCAGCATGTTTATTTTTAGCTCAGAATTTAAAGGATCAAATGGTGGAAGATGTTCAAGTTTTTCGAATGGGTCCTGAACGAATAGCTGAATCTTTGTTACTAGTTTTCGGTAATCAACTTAATTTGACTTCTGTTAAACATATTCCATTAGTTAAAATTGCAATAGACAAGAAATCTTTATCAAGTTCTGTAACATTACCTCTAATTATGGTATGGCCTCAATATGGGAAGCGCAATATAATGACAGTTAGACAATTCCAATCAATGGGCATTAGACAAGGAAACTCAGTAATTAGATTAGGGAAAAATGGATATTGGGCTGAAGGAGAGACACCGATGATTTCTACCACAGACTGTTGTGTCGAGGAACATGAGTGGGTAATTTGCTCATGTTCTACAATGTTTAATCTCTTAATGGATCTGCAGTTTGGGAGGTAGTTCCTTTAGATCAAGCCACAGGTGCATGGCAGGTGTCACAGTGGTGCATATTACATGATGGAATGAATGAAAATATGATATATGGAGGGAAGTTGTGTCCAATTCCTCCTGATCCATTTTGCGTTGAAATTCTCTATCCTCTTCATTTGGGTGGAATCCATGTTCCACATGTGCAATTGCTGCAGTTAGAACCACAGTGGTGGAATAATGATTTAGTGGAGGAAAGAAATTATGAACTCTTTGAAATGGTTAAAAGAGTTAAATAGAGTGTTAAAGCAGCTCAAGAGGAAGGAATTCAAGCAGTGGGACATGTTGTCGTAGCAAATGGAGTAGCTAAATTGATGTCTGAGAGGAAATTAACACAAATTCCAGGAAATGTATCATGGTCAGACTGGATAGTTCTAACTATGGTAGGAGTTCTTGTGTTTATGTTAGTAATACACATCATCATATGTGTTACTAGAAGGAAAGGTACTAAATCTATTAAATTGGTTATTTCTAACCATATGGGTAAAGCCAAGAATGGGAAATATAGAATGAAATAGGGTATTTTACACACTGCACCACTTACAAAACACAACCCCACAAACAATTAACACCTGCTTACTGATTCACAACCCCAAGGGATAGGATCCTTTTAACATCAACCTTTATGTTAGTTTGTTATTTTGACCAGTTCAGGGCCCGAACGAGTCCAGGCACTGGTGAAGACTCATTAATTTTTGCTTTCCTTTAGACGACTGGGGTTCATTTTAAATGCATACACATAGACGTAATTACACACATAGTATGTAGGAACATATCATGGGTTGGGGTCATTTTGTTTTGATTTATTCCTGATTCCTTATGTTTCTATTCTTCTGTCCTTTGTATGTCTTTTGTTTCTTTTTGGTTTGCCTTTTTTCTCCTCACTATCGCTCCATTAGGTGGCGATGATGGTGTGGAACTGACGGCCGGTAGTTCCAAAGGGGGAGATGTGGACCAGAAATTTATTATTTTAATATTATTTATATTCATAATTGAATGTATAATGTATTTGTGAAGTTTAAGTGCATGAGTTGAAGTCTGCATGAACATGTTAGTATCATATGGCAGACACAGGGAGAAGAGATAATTTTAGCCATACAAAGAACACGTGTGCATGCAGGAATGTGCATACATGTATCACTCATGCATACATAGCTTATATTTTCAGCTGATCTATTGGTTCTGTGATATATCTCAACTGATGTAAGACATCCTATTTTCAACAAACCAACATGTTTCGCTACCTTGTAAGGAATTGCAAATGGTGGTCATAATGGTGGTCATAATGTTATGCCTGATCGGTGTAGTGTTATATAATATGTTATAATGATTAGGAAAACATTCATGCATTTAAGCTTTAAGGAGCTGCGGGCTAAAAATATGTTTTGTTTGTTTGTTTGTTTTGATGAAATGCAATCTAAAGGAAAACAAGCTTTGCATCAAGGAGGGGTTTATCAAGCAGGGTGTTGATGCTACAGCCAAAATATAACCACTAGTCAAGATGGCTTGTGAGGAGGGAAAGAAGGTCTCATGGAAGGGTCCCCATGCTTTTGTTTCTAGGAAAAAACCTTGAACTTAACCCCTGAGGTGTACAAACCTGATTCCAAAAAAGTTGGGACTGTACAAATTGTGAATAAAAAAGGAATGCAATAATTTACAAATCTCATAAACTTATATTTTATTCACAATAGAATATAGATAACATATCAAATGTTGAAAGTGAGACATTTTGAAATATCATGCCAAATATTGTCTCATTTTGGATTTCATGAGAGCTACACATTCCAAAAAAGTTGGGTTAGGGAGCAATAAGAGGCCGGAAAAGTTAAATGAACATATAAGGAACAGCTGGAGGACCAATCTGCAACTTATTAGGTCAATTGGCAACATGATTGGGTATAAAAAGAGCCTCTCAGAGTGGCAGTGTCTCTCAGAAGTCAAGATGGGCAGAGGATCACCAATTCCCCAATGCTGCGGCCAAACATACTGGAGCAATATCAGAAAGGAGTTTCTCAGAGAAACACTGCAAAGAGTTTGAAGTTCTCATCATCTACAGTGCATAATATCATCCAAAGATTCAGAGAATCTGGAACAATCTCTGAGCGTAAGGGTCAAGGCCGAAAAACCATACTGGATGCCCGTGATCTTGGCCCTTAGACGGCACTGCATCACATACAGGAATGCTACTGTAATGGAAATCACAACATGGGCTCAGGAATACTTCCAGAAAACATTGTCATGAACACAATCCACCGTGCCATTCACCGTTGCCAGCTAAAACTCTATAGGTCAAAAAAGAAGCCATATCTAAACATGATCCAGAAGCGCAGGCGTTTTCTCTGGGCCAAGGCTCATTTAAAATGGACTGTGGCAAAGTGGAAAACTGTTCTGTGGTCAGACCAATCAAAATTTGAAGTTCTTTTTGGAAAACTGGGACGCCATGTCATCCGGACTAAAGAGGACAAGGACAACCCAAGTTGTTGTCAGCGCTCAGTTCAGAAGCCTGCCTCTCTGATGGGATGGGGTTCATGAGTGTGTGTGGCATGGGCAGCTTACACATCTGGAAAGGCACCATCAATGCTGAAAGGGATATCCAAGTTCTAGAACAACATATGCTCCCATCCAGACGTCGTCTCTTTCAGGGAAGACCTTGCATTTTCCAACATGACAATGCCAGACCACATACTGCATCAATTACATCATCATAGCTGCGTAGAAGAAGGATCCGGGTAGCTCAGCTTTGTTAAACATTTTAGTGTGAAATTGCAGTATATTCCAGGTTGATAAGTGAGTTATTTTCACAGTAATTTCACAGTAGGACTGTTCTTGTACCAAAAAAAAAAAAAAAAAAAAAGGTTTTACTGTGAGTTTACCATATTGGACATTTAAGTAACTGTCATTTGCCAGACGTAATACAGGGGAACTTTGTCATTAATGTTTTTAACCTATGCGGTGCCGCTTTTTGAAAGATTTCTTCACCACATCAAGACATTCTGTTATGCAGAAGACTTCTTGAATGTATTCAGTGTTTTTATTTAAAATAAGAGAAATATACAATATACATTAGCTCAGGGATCTTGGGATTCTGTAACTACCATTTGCTTAGCTCTGAAATTTCTCCCTGTGTTTATCGATTCATCAGTCCATATGTCTCACTCTAACTCCTTCATTAGCTGTCTCTCTTTTCTTTAGGCTTTCTTCTTATGGCTATGACTCAGTCAGTCATGAAACACACAAGAGGCAATGCCATTTCACCATCAAAGCTGACATAATGACGCAAAAGGTCACGAGACACACGAGAGCAAATGCCATCTCACACAAATCACTTTCCAAAGGATTTCAAAAGGTCAAAAGGATTGATACTTTTTGAATACACTGTGCCTGCAGTCGTATCTGCCTGTTATATTCTGTTTTATATCATATAATTAATGGGTAGGTTTAGGAATGGGGTTGGGTTATGTGTTCAAACGTGTCTAAATAGCGTAAATAAAGACACCCTTGCGTTTTCGTGTGTACAGCCAATCCGTATATTTTGTGAAATGGTGATGTCATCACACCACGTCCCGCACGGGAAAGACTAGAAAGGGATATAACTACTGGGCATGTGCACATCAATATTGCGTCATTTAATTACTGTATTTGCGTTATTGTAAGGGTAGGTTTAGGGTGTAGGCGTTAATAAAACACATCTGGTAAGTAGCACATTTATTTATTATTATTTTACCGTGAGATTTTGCCTCACTTCCTACCATTGCCGTACCCCTTCTAGCCATAACTCTTCTTCTCTGTTTTTAGTGTATTTCTGTGGCCACATTACAGCGCCACACACTGGCCTGGCATGTGTACTACATCGTTTTGAGTCGGTTTCAGTGCTCTCGTGTGTACGCAGATATTTCTTGAAACGATCGGATAGGGAAAGCTTCGTGTGGACGGGGCCTTAGGGAGCCACCGCTCTACACATTTTGTATGTCGTCCTTATTTAACACACCTGATTCAAACCATTATCTCATTAGTAGAAAGATTCATGAACTGAACTAAGCATGTCATAGAGGGTATGCATCGACGTCACTTTCCTGCCAGAACACGCTCCAGCCGGGACTGAGTGGCAGAAGAGCGGCTACATGACTAGAGATAAGAGGGGAAAACGCGAGTAAACAAGCGATTATCAGTTTAAACTAAAGGTTGGACTCAATATAGTGTTCCTTACAACTTACCAGAGCTCCAGTGATCCATGACTGACATGCAGCCAGGAATCGTGTTTTCCTGATGTTTATAGGAGTCTGATTTTGATACATAAATATTTCTCACTGTCAGTCATCACAATTTCGAGAGTAAATCCCGCATTTATATGCAGATGGGCCTATGTATTGAAGCGTGTATGTTATGTGGCCGCTTGTCAAGAATGGAAAACAAAACTTTTATTCAAATTCTGAATATATTATAGGCCTATTCATTATTTTTATATCGCCTAGACAGTGCGCAAAGAGTGCTCCCTTTATAATCACTAAAAGCTGTCACTCATCCAATGAACACAATCTCACACAGTTCCGTTATATTAATCAGGGAAGCGACGACACAGTGAATCTCTTATTTACATAATGTCTACACTTAGAGAGGATTAGTGCACGTGCAGAACTCAGCACTGGACAAACACTCCAGCGGTGAGTGGACTTCAACACCTGTGATTGGCCATTACGTTCAAGAAATCAACAAACATGTCTGTGATTGGCTACATTTCTCACTGAAGCGAAAGCACGTTGGAAATTGAATCATTTGACGAGCGCAAATACGGATACGCACTGGATCTTTTGCCAACTCCTTTTCGCTAATAATATGCTATTATTACTGGTTCTTACAGAGGATTACAGATCCTAGCAGTTATGACCAGCTTTTCCCTCTAAAAGCAATCAGTAGCAGAAGCAGCAGCGTCAGTGGTTTGAGTGAGAAAATGACATGCTCTTATCAAGTCCGTCTCCCTCAATCCGGAGGGGGGCACAGGGATGTTGTCCATGGGGTCCGTGGACAAGCCTCCCCCCGACCCCCACCTCTGGTGCCGGGCCTGGTTTTGTGTGTTTTTCGCGGCATTCACACTGAAAGCCAATGCTGCCGCTCAGCCTTTTTGCCACTCAGTATGTGTAACCGCAGTCACTCCAGCCAACAGTGGCGTCACGTGCATACCCTCTATTAGAGAGCCATACAAAATGTGCAGTGCTGTGGCTCCCCCAGACCAGGACTGAAAACTGAGTTCTGCATCACCTGCCAGTATATTACAGGACACAAATACTGCAAATTACTGGTTACTGGTGATTTTGATGATATGTTGACCCTCCACAACAAATACAGACAAATGAACACACAAGGACGACTTAGTAAAACTTTATATAGTATTTTTATTTATATTTGTCTTGGCAGTTACACTTCAAAATTCATAACAAAAGTCCACAATTACAGTTCCTTTTGCATTGGTACATCACTATAAATTAATTCATTTTCATGAGTTGGTAAACTTTTTTTACTATGAATTTGCAAACAAATTGCAACATCGGTCCACTTCATATTAAGTGTCTTTTACTACTATGTAATAACATTTAAATAAATCATTTGATACAATGCACATATACATGTTTTGTACTTTTTTAAATTACTTAAACAAAATACCTGCATGTCATTTGTAATTCCATCTATAATGACACTGCTGAACCTTCTTACACCTTAACCCACCCGTAAACCTACCCACACCACCAAACCTGTCCTAACCTTACTCGTATCCCACTTCTATAGCAGAATAGCAGAAGTACATTGTACCAAACAATTATTATTATTTTTAAGGAATAAACAGTAACATATTTATTTGGACAAATGAAATTCTGTCGAAGTACAAATATCTGATACAAATGATACTTAATGAATTTGAGAGTAACAAGATAAAAATGATACACAGCATCATTATAAAGTAAATCAGATATGTCGGAAGATCCATTTCTAAATAAACAGATGTGCCAACCCGATCTCACGGCAATTCGCACATATTCTATGAGGTGGCAAATTTGTACGAATTTGTACGACCTCACTCGTACGAATTGCTAAATCGTACGTATTTGACGAGTTGGTCAATTCGTATGATTTCGTACAAATGATCTAACCTCAAACCCCGCCCCTAAACCTACCCATCACTGCAGTATAGACCTGAATCAAGTGAGGTCGTATAAATTTGTACGAATTAGCCACTGCAGAATACAGCTTCATCCCTGATAAAACTTGTAGTTTCTTAGTAACCCTTCAGACCCTTGATTAACTTGCTCAGGTGTGTTTGATCAGGGTTGGAGCTAAACTCTGCAGCACATTGGCCCTCCAGGGCAAGATTTGAGGATCCCTGTTCTATACTGCCTCTTAAAAAAATAAAACCACTAGCCTGCACCTTATGACCAACTATATAAAACTTATTGCATTGTGTGTATTTCTAATATCACTGAATCCTTATGATAATTCACTTGATGTCGGCCTTTTCCTGAGTTAAGATTTTCTTCAGGCTGTCTCCGCATCTTTTATATGGAATGGTTCTCCTGAAAAACACAAATCAACACACATCCGGTCAAGATTTCATTAGTGTTTGTTTGAGTTCACAGAAGATGAAGAGCGGATAGGTTGTTTACCTGCAGAGCTTTCATCAGATTCACCAGATTTACTGATTCTGATAAAGCAGACTGCCACGATCACAGCCAGCATGAAGACCGCAGCAACTACAGATGAGCAGCCATACCTGAGGATTGGTGTAATATTTCATTATGAACGAAACATTTACCATAAGTTAAGTTTTCACAAGGCCAAGAGTTAAACTCACAAGGTTATCAGTGGCACTTGTACTAGAGGGAAAAGAGAGGGAAAGCAATTAGCATATTTATATATTTTAAATATGCATGGGTTTATTGAGGGGTATCTGAGGGTACGTTTACACCACAACAGTGTATGTTCAAAAATGTTTTTTGAAAGTTTCATACATCAAAACTATCAAAATGATCCCTGTTAACAGATTCGCGAAAACGACTAAAAACGCTGTATTCTGCTTCGGGGCCATTAGTTGGCGATGCCACTTTGTAATGAAACAAACACACCTATAGACTGGATGTGTATAACGTCACCGGTTTCATAAATTCACATTTTTGTATTTTACATGCTATCATTTTCAAAAACTTGCACTTTGTTGCCATTGTTATGTAAATGAGCGACCAACACGCATAAAAAGTTCTGTTTTTAGTTGAAAATGGTGTTGTGTAAAGGGCCCGTGAGTGTACTACCAATGAGCATGTAATATGCAGTTGTTCAGGAATATACAAAATTTGACAAATAAGTCAATTCATTTGCATTGATAGTGAGGATTATGAAATTCCATTCATAACATTTTGGTGTACTGACAACCTATTTCAGACAGATTTAGGCGACGTTTATCGCTGCCATGATTAAAATGATGCATATCAGGGTTTATGATTTTGGTCATATAGCCAGTTTAAATCAAGAAGTAGATTAATAGTCATGTAATGTTACTTTTATCTTTAGTTCTGCAAGCCACAGGAAGCTTATGAATTATGATCTTATTATGGATTATATTATGAAATATGACTCACCTTCAAGCCATGCTGGTGTAGGTAAAGGCTGGTCTGCAATAGGAAAGAACAGAAACGAAAGAGAAAGAAAAGGGAAACTTAAAATAAATGACAAAAATAAAATGCAACTGCAAGCAGCAGGCAAAAGGAAAAGTATATGAAAAGGGAAAAAAACAATGTCAGAGACAAAGGCAGGAACATTTGCAATCTGAGAAAAATGACACAAACCATGGTCAATGAAATAATGGCTGAATGAAATGACAATAGTTAGGCAGCGGTTAGCACAAAGGAGCATACACACGGGTTTACTGTACAAATTATATCAAATACGTATGAGTTCCCCCAAGAGGTTTTGTGAGCGAGCATAAACCTACTGATGGAAATGATTCAAGTGGGAAGAACATCTATATTTCAGTGCTTTTGCGATTTAATGCAAAAGTTTCCTGGGGAAACGCAAACGTTTTTCTTATGAACACATACACTCTCAGAAAAAGAGGTACAGTGCTGTCACTGGGGCAGTACCCTAAGGTACAACATAGTACCTTACTACCCCTAAATTGTACATATTAGTACCTTTTTCACTTTTGTACCTTAGAGTACAGCCCCAGTGACAGCACTGTACCTTTTTTCTGACAGTGTATGTTTTGCAAGCAAACACAGAGCATAATTTTGCAAAAGTTTTGAAATATTTTTTTTTCCTCCCATCTCATCATTTTTCCTTCATCATTTCCCTTTAAGGGCTCCATAAATGTGCATGAATGACGCTGCAGTAATATATGAAACATTTAAGAAATGAAGTATTATTCTCACCCATGCACTGTGTGTCTGTGAACTGTGTGCAGTCGGAAACAGTTATCTGTCCAACATCTGTAGATGGAGAAAAAGATTTGTATTCTCAGAGAAGTGCTGACATGAACAGCCCAGTCTGGTATGCAAAGGCATCTATAGCCTCTCAGTCATGAAAACAGTTTAGTTTGATTTATAAAGCACATTTCAAAACAACAGAGGTTGTAACCATAGTGCTGTACAGGAAAATTAAAACAGAATTAAAACAGAATTAACTGTGATGAAACCATTTCATACCTTCACATTTGCGGCATAAATTACAAGCCACGCCAGTGTGGACTCCATTTCCTTCAGAGCAGTTCTTGGTAACATACCAACCTGCAGATTTGCATTATATGATTATTTAGTGATTAACATTGGTCAGTGTATTCAGATGTATTATTATTAGCCAGCGAAGCTCACCTTTTGGGCAGTTATGGCAGCACAGCGAATCTGGAAGTTGGAAATGGTTCTCTGGGCATGTGTTGATACATAGAGTACTGAGCGCTCCCACAAATATTGCCTGGAGTTATGACAATAATGTTAAAATAACTCTCAAATTACATATCGTCCCCTTGGAATTATAAGGTGACAATTGAGTTATTCACATATTCTGTCACAAGTTATTTACATTATGTGATGTTATGATCTACACAGTCGAATGAAAGGGAAAAAAGTTGAAGCGCAATATCTCAAAACCGGTCAGAATGCAGATCCAACCTTATGATTCCAAGGTGCGATATGTTTAAATCAGGGATTAGAAACAGGTCAGAACAAGACAGTGGAAACAGAAAACGTATTTTGAAGAATGCAGAAAACATGAAAAATGTTTCAGAGTGAAAAGATTATATTCACATGCTTGGTCATTATACAGTTTAAACCCACAACCAAAGACTTTTTCACAGAAGTTAAAGTGGTCTGTTCGGACATGAAGCACTTACCAAAACTCGTTTGCTGTCTGTTTGGTTCATTGTGGGTTGTCGGCTGAAACAAGTGTGTCTTATCAATGTCTTCTGACAATCCTTTATACTCGACTCTGCTTTTAACAGAAACAATGACATATTTAAGGTGTGGCCTCTCTGAGTTCCTGCAAGTCACTGAGTTCCTGAGTTCCTATCTGTCCCTCAAATGCAGGAAATCTATGTCAGAGATAAGCCGTGTTTAACTGAAAGGTAGTTATGTGAGCAGGCATCACCTCATATGTAATCTACACTCACCTAAAGGATTATTAGGAACACCTGTTCAATTTCTCATTAATACAATTATCTAATCAACCAATCACATGGCAGTTGCTTCAATGCATTTAGGGGTGTGGTCCTGGTCAAGACAATCTCCTGAACTCCAAACTGAATGTCAGAATGGGAAAGAAAGGTGATTTAAGCAATTTTGAGCGGGGCATGGTTGTTGGTGCCAGACGGGCCGGTCTGAGTATTTCACAATCTGCTCAGTTACTGGGATTTTCACGCACAACCATTTCTAGGGTTTACAAAGAATGGTGTGAAAAGGGAAAAACATCCAGTATGCGGCAGTCCTGTGGGCGAAAATGCCTTGTTGATGCTAGAGGTCAGAGGAGAATGGACCGACTGATTCAAGCTGATAGAAGAGCAACTTTGACTGAAATAACCACTCGTTACAACCGAGGTATGCAGCAAAGCATTTGTGAAGCCACAACACGCACAACCTTGAGGCGGATGGGCTAGAACAGCAGAAGACCCATCATACCACTCATCTACACTACAAAAAGAGGCTACAATTTGCACGAGCTCACCAAAATTGGACAGTTGAAGACTGGAAAAATGTTGCCTGGTCTGATGAGTCTCGATTTCTGTTGAGACATTCAGATGGTAGAGTCAGAATTTGGCGTAAACAGAATGAGAACATGGATCCATCATGCCTTGTTACCACTGTGCAGGCTGGTGGTGGTGGTGTAATGGTGTGGGGGATGTTTCCTTGGCACACTTTAGGCCCCTTAGTGCCAATTGGGCATCGTTTAAATGCCACGGCCTACCTGAGCATTGTTTCTGACCATGTCCATCCCTTTATGACCACCATGTACCCATTCTCTGATGGCTACTTGCAGCAGGATAATGCACCATGTCACAAAGCTCAAATCATTTCAAATTGGTTTCTTGAACATGACAATGAGTTCACTGTACTAAAATGGCCCCCACAGTCACCAGATCTCAACCCAATAGAGCATCTTTGGGATGTGGTGGAACGGGAGCTGCCCTGGATGTGCATCCCACAAATCTCCATCAACTGCAAGATGCTATCCTATCAATATGGGCCAACATTTCTAAAGAATGCTTTCAGCACCTTGTGGAATCAATGCCACGTAGAATTAAGGCAGTTCTGAAGGCGAAAGGGGGTCAAACACAGTATTAATATGGTGTTCCTAATAATCCTTTAGGTGAGTGTATTTCTTCTATGTATATGTGCGGTATGTAGGATTGACACCTAGTGGTAGAAATGGATACTGCAGTCCATATTTGCATATTATGGTATTTTTATGCTTCAGTGAAGTGAAAAACTTACAGCACCTTTAATATTCTACAATATTTTGATCTGACTGTACTGACACTGTTGTATGAGAATTGAACTGAGCTGGACGGTGACAATTTTTTGCAGAACTGCTTTATAGATAAAATTAACTCATTTAATTGACGATCTTTACAATGGAACTGAATCGACACTGACATGCAAAATGTTCCTGTCATCACTGTAAATCTGCTTTGAAACAATCTGTATTGTATGAAGTGCTATTTATAAATAAAGTTGACCAGACTTGAGGGGTTACATATGTAGCATACATATACTCACTGGTATTGCATTATTCGGTACACTTTGCTAGTACCTGGTTGTCTTTTTTCTTAATTCTTTGTGGCAGAGATTCATCAAGGTGCTGGAAACATTCCTCAGAGATTCTGGTCCATATTGACATGATATCATCATGCATTTGCTGCAGATTTGTTGGCTGAATATCCATGATGTGACTCTCCCATACCATCTGGAGAATATCGCTGGAGAAGGGTAAGTGGTCCACATAGTCTAAACGAGACTGGACAATGAGAGAAGACTACTGCTTAAATGGTGCTGTTGACGAGGGTGATCGCTGACAGGTGCAGGTGATAGTGAAGTGCGTGCAGGTGACAACATAGAGGGCTTATGGGAAGTGTAGCGCACATGTGGAGACTGAGCAGGTGACTGTGACAGTACTCCCCCCTCCCGGAAGGCATGTTCTCGAGTCGTAAATAGTACAACCAGGGAGGGAGGGAGGGAGGGAGGGGGAGGGAGGGAGGGAGGGAGGGAGGGAGGGAGGGAATGCAGGCAGGCGTCCTGGAGTCTTTGAGGTGCTGGCTGCTCAGGGGACCAGGGAGGTTTACCAAGGACCAAGAGATTTATGTTGAAAAGACTGATCTTAATTCAGCTGCTGGCACCATATTCTGGGGAGACTACAAATGGATGTCCCATCATGTTATAATGAACCCCACCTATGGGGCATGCTGTCACATTTCACTTCCATTCTTTCAGGGTAAATCAAGAAAAAAGTATACACTGTATTAATGAAACAAAACCACATATTTGTACTAGACGTGGGAAATTTATGTGGTAAAAAAATAAATACTCTGAACCCCAAGTGGATTTACACAAACTGAGAAAGTCAAAAAGCGTTAGGCTCTGCCCCGCTCTCCCCTAATGATTCATCATCTTTAACGGACAGCTCTGTCGCTTAGTCACCGTAAACTGCCCTGACAATCATCTTGTCACTGTTAAAATCCTCCGCATTCAATTCAATTTAATTTAATTTCCTACCGTATCAGAGAGAATTGTAATAGCAACCCCTCATTTAAAAGGTACATTTTTGTGATTTTTTTGTTGTTGACATTTTTAATTTTGTTATTAAACTTTACCTAAAATAAGTTACTGGACTATCGGATGTTCTTTAAGTTCAAATCACACTATAGGAAGAAGCAACAAAATCTGGACAGATTGCTATCACAGCAGTATTTGCCTCTACACATAACTCCTGTTTGGCAAGTTTAGATTTTGTTGGCAGTTGCATAGCAACAACACCTAGCAGTATCACCATTTGAAGTTAAATAGTTAACTTATATGAGTGCTTACAGCTCATATGATTAAAATGTCTGATACGGTTAGACTGTGAAACTGTTGTTTAACTGCTGTTCTAGCAAAAAACAAAAAAAACATTTATTTGTTGTTTGATAGCTAGCTTGACATTACAAAAGTTAGTGGTGTACAGTGGATCAACCAGCTCAAAAAGGTAGGGGAGGGGCATCAATCATGAATGGGAATAACCATTTAATGTGTAACCCAGGGGTGTCCAATCCTGCTCCTGGAGGGGAGAGTTTAGCTCCAACCCCAATTAAACACACCTGTACCAGCTAATCATGGTTTTATTAGGTGTACTAGAAACTTCCAGGAAGGTGTGTTGAGGCAAGTTGGAGCTAAACTCTGCAGGACAGTGGCCCTCCAGGACCGACTTTGGACACCCCTGGTGTAACCCAATGCCCCCATTACCTGTGAGTATTCACCAAATAATTAGGGTAGAGTGGGGGGGAAACACCCACGCCCACTGTTTTTCCCAAAATAAATACTAGACAAAAACAAGATACGTTTTTGTAGTTGCTATGGATGCTATTAATGGATGCTATTAGGGATTACTTGTCATTTAAGGAAAATATAATTATATTTTCAGAATGACATAATTTTTTTTCAAACATAGTCTGTGGGGTAAAACACCCCCAGGGGGCATTGCTTCAAGATTCAAGATTCAAGATTCAAGAGTTTTATTTGTCACATACACAGTTATATACAGAATATACAACCGGCAGTGAAATGTAAACAGGTCCGCTCCATGGACAGTGCAAATTCACAGTTAAAAACACAAGGAGGAAATTATAATAGAAATAGGATATAAAAAAAAAGTACTATATATATATATGTCTATATCTGTAGAATTATAAATAATCAAGTCAAGAGAAAAAAAAAGGTAACAAATAAGGATAAAGTGGAATCAAATAATTGAAGTAGACTTTGCAGTGAGTAAACTGTAGACTTATAAATATGTGGTTAACAAATGTATAAAGAGTATAATGTGCAAACAGGTTTATAACAGGTTGTTACACAGTAACAACGAGAACAGAAAGTGCAGTGCAATGTCAGTGTATCGATGTTTATCCTGACGTGAAGTCACGTGATGTTAAGTGACTGAGTTCAGGAGTCTGATGGCCTGGGGGAAGAAGCTCCTCCTGAGTCTCTCAGTTTTGGCCATCAGGCTTGGAAGCGCTTACCAGATGGTAGCAGCGTGAAATGAGGGTTTGCAGGGTGATTAGAGTCCTTGATGATCTTGGTAGCTCTACCTTTGCAGCGTTTGGTGTAGACGTCCTGCAGAGACGGAGAGAGCTGACCCTGAGATACGCTTTCGGATAAGCGCACTACTCTTTGCAGGGCTTTGCGGTCATGACTGGTGCTGTTCCCATACCACGCTGTGATGCACTGAGTTAAAACACTTTCTATCGCCCCTAAATAGAAAGTTTTCAGGATAGCTGGTGAAACCCTGAATTTCCTCAGCTGGCGCAGGTGGTACAGTCTTTGCCTGGCTTTTTCACCTGTGTCTGAATGTGAGCAGTCCAGGTCAGGTCCTCGGAGATGTTTACTCCCAGGTACTTGAAGCTGCTCACTCTCTCTACTGGTGACCCGCTGATCATGAGGGGGAGTATGTCCGTTGCTGTCTCTTCCTGAAGTCCACAATCATTTCTTTGGTCTTGCCAACATTCAGAGAGAGACAGTTGTCCTGGCACCATGATGTTAGATGCTCCACCTCGTCCAAGTATGCCGTCTCATTGTTGTTGGAAATGAGGCCCAGGACAACAGTATCATCAGCAAATTTGATGATAGAGGTGGAGCTGTGTGTGGACAAACAGTCATGCGTGTAGAGAGAGTAGAGCAGGGGCTCAGGACACAGCCCTGTGGAGCTCCCACACTCAGGGTGATGGAGGTGGAGGTGGACTGGCCTATTCTCACCACCTGAGGCCTGCCAGTGAGGAAGTCCTCAATCCAGTGGCAGAGAGAAGGATTCAGGCCGAGATCCAGGAGTTTGGAGGTTAGCTTGGTGGGAACTATGGTGTTAAAGGCTGAGCTATAGTCAATAAATAGCAGTCTTACGTAGTTCCCACTTTTGCTGTCGATGTGAGTGAGGAGGAGTGGAGGACATGAGAGATGGCATCTTCAATCGATCTATTGGGACGATAGGCAAACTGAAGAGGGTCCAAAGTGTCAGGAATGAAGGCGCAAATGGTGTTTTTAATGAGTCTCTCAAAGACCTTCATTACTATAGACGTGAGAGCCACTGGACGATAGTCATTTAGGCAAGAGGGTTTACTGTTCTTAGGGACAGGGATGATGGTGGATTTTTTGAAGGAGGTGGGGACCACAGATGTAGCGAGGGACTCATTAAAGATAGATGTAAACAACCCGGCGAGCTGATCAGCACAGGACCGCAGAACACGACCTGAGATACCATCTGGCCCGGCAGCTTTCCTGACGTCCACACGCTTGAGTGCCCTCCGAACTTCATCCTCTGAGACAGAGATCACGTGATTGTTGCTGCTCTGAGTAATTCCCTCTGACGCGCCACTTGGCGGAGTCGCGTTGCCGCGGTTACAGTCAAAGCGAGCATAGAAAGAGTTTAACTCGTTCACGAGCAACGGATCAGCGCTTGCCTCTGCAGAGGATTTAGATCCAAAGGAGCAGATGGACCTCAGACCTTGCCACATGCGCCGCGAGTCGTTGAGTTGGAAATGAGACTCCACTCGGTCTTTATAACGGAGTTTTGCGGCTTTAACTGCTCGTCTGAGAGCATAGCAGGACGATCTGTATTCATTCATATTCCCTGAATGGAGACTGGCGTTGTAAGCAGCAGTGCGTGCGTTCACTGCCGCGCGGATTGAATTGTCCACCCACGGTTTCTGATTTGAGAAGGACGTTATTGTTATTGTTTGCGTGGCTTGCTCTGTAAGCGTGTTGATGAAGCAAAGCGCCACGTCTGTGAACTCGCTTCGTCAGCTGAACTCGCTCGGAACATGTCCCAATCCACATCGCCCAGAGCTGCCTGTAGCGCGGTCTCTGAGTGGGGTGACCAACGCTAACTTCCCGCCTCACCGGGGTTCCTGGAGGAGCTTTTGTTTGTATTCGGGAGTGAGGAAAATGGCGGCATGATCCGATTTGCCAACGCTGGAAGTGACCGCGCTTTATAGGCGTTCTTAAACGGAGAGTAGCAATGATCCAGTGTGTTTGCTCCTCGTGTGGGGCAGGAGACGTGCTGATGAAAGTTTGGCAGGACTTTCTTTAGGTTTGCTTTGTTAAAATCGCCCGCGACAATGAATGCTGCGTCGGGATGTTGGTTTATGGCGCCGCTGGCAACCTCATGAAGGCCAGATAAAGCCAGCGCTGTGTCTGCCTGCGGTGGGATGTAAACGGCGGTCGCGACAACCGCAGAAAACTCCCTAGGCAGATAGAATGGGCGGCAGATGATTGTTAAATGTTCCAGATGAGGTGAGCAGGACCGCGAGAGAATGGTGATGTTCCTGGGATCGCACCATTTCTTGTTGATCATGAAACACACTCCACCGCCTTTGGATTTACCGGCCTCGGCTGTTCTGTCCATCCGAAAAACAGAGAAGTTCTCCGACGGCGTCACAGCTGTGTCCGGGACCGCGGGCGTGAGCCATGTTTCAGACAAACAATAGATATTACAGTCTCTCATGTCCCGTTGAAAACTTATCCTGGCTCTAAGATCGTCCATCTTATTATCCAAGGATTGAACATTTGCTAGAAGAATGCTCGGGAGAGGAGGTCTGAATGCCCTTTTCCTCAGTCTGTTACGGATACCAGCACGTTTCCCACGGTGTTTCTTTGTTCTACGCCGCTGGCTCTGTCCATTGTTCAACTCGGCGTTCGAAGAATCTCAGATGGCCACAGAGGATCGGCGAAAGTGTCCTGAAACAGTCCAGTGTAGAGGTAACCAATGTCCAAAAGAGTTTTGCTGTCGTAGTAGATCAATGCAGATGATAAGTTTGTAAAAATTGAGAGTAAAAGAAAGTAAAATAGTAAATAAAAGCACAGTCTTCGCGGAGCGACCTGAACGGCGACCGAACACGGCGGCGCCATTTGAGAGAGAGGTTTGAGATTTGAGAGAGAGCTTCCCACTATCATAATTACTTTATAGTTACCATGTTCTGAAAATCACATTCTTTGTTTTTCCATCAAATATAATCTAACTAGGTTTGCTGCAGATTTGTTGGCTAAACATCCACGATGTGACGCTCCCATACCATCTGGAGAAAATCACTGGAGAAGGGTAAGTGGTCCACAGTCTAAACGAGACTGGACAATGAGAGAAGACTACTGCTTAAATGGTGCTGTTGACGAGGGTGATCGCTGACAGGTACAGGTGATAGTGAAGTGCGTGCAGGTGACAACATAGAGGGCTTATGGGAAGTGTAGTGCACATGTGGAGACTGAGCAGGTGACTGTGACAGTACTCCCCCCCCTCCCGGAAGGCATGTTCTCGAGTCGTAAATAGTACAACCAGGGAGGGAGGGAGGGAGGGAGGGAGGGAATGCAGGCAGGCGTCCTGGAGTCTTTGAGGTGCTGGCTGCTCAGGGGACCAGGGAGGTTTACCAAGGACCAAGAGATTTATGTTGAAAAGACTGATCTTAATTCAGCTGCTGGCACCATATTCTGGGGAGACTACAAATGGATGTCCCATCATGTTATAATGAACCCCACCTATGGGGCATGTTGTCACATCTCACTTCCATTCTTTCAGGGTAAATCAAGAAAAAAGTATACACTGTATTAATGAAACAAAACCACATATTTGTACTAGACGTGGGAAATTTATGTGGTAAAAAAATAAATACTCTGAACCCCAAGTGGATTTACACAAACTGAGAAAGTCAAAAAGCGTTAGGCTCTGCCCCGCTCTCCCCTAATGATTCATCATCTTTAACGGACAGCTCTGTCGCTTAGTCACCGTAAACTGCCCTGACAATCATCTTGTCACTGTTAAAATCCTCCGCATTCAATTCAATTTAATTTAATTTCCTACCGTATCAGAGAGAATTGTAATAGCAACCCCCTCATTTAAAAGGTACATTTTTGTGATTTTTTTTTGTTGTTGACATTTTTAATTTTGTTATTAAACTTTACCTAAAATAAGTTACTGGACTATCGGATGTTCTTTAAGTTCAAATCACACTATAGGAAGAAGCAACAAAATCTGGACAGATTGCTATCACAGCAGTATTTGCCTCTACACATAACTCCTGTTTGGCAAGTTTAGATTTTGTTGGCAGTTGCATAGCAACAACACCTAGCAGTATCACCATTTGAAGTTAAATAGTTAACTTATATGAGTGCTTACAGCTCATATGATTAAAATGTCTGATACGGTTAGACTGTGAAACTGTTGTTTAACTGCTGTTGTAGCAACAAAAAAAAAACATTTATTTGTTGTTTGATAGCTAGCTTGACATTACAAAAGTTAGTGGCGTACAGTAGATCAGTGGTTCTTTAAGTGTGGGGCGTGCCCCCTAATCACGTAATCAGTGACCATGCCTCCAACAGGGTCTAAAATCTCTCATCTAGTGAAGAGAGGGCTGTATCCACAACTACATTAAAAAATGGTGGAGCCTCATAACCAAAGTGCCTTTTTGTTGATCTCAACCGCTTTTGTTTGAGTACAGCTTCCACGTTCATCTCCTCATACATTTCCTTTGCAGTTGTCTGTGCATTAGAAAATCCAGTACTTCTGTAGCTGTCAAGGGAATCTCTGGTTTTCTTCAGCAAGCTAACAGCCACATCTATCTGCATGGAGGGTGATTGCATCTGTTTACTCACATGCTGGATCACGTTGAGGATGTCATACCATATGACTGTACAATTAGAAAAGCGGTAGGATCCAATCTCTTTCACTACGGGGTCTGCAGTAGTTTCCCTCACCTCCAAACTTTCCCCTGTTGACTCCTCTGCCACAAGAAATCCCATGAAAAAGAACATTTCATGGGCTTTCTTGTGTTAGTGGTTGTAATTAGTGGTGATTCTTCCAGTGAAACAATCCTGACAATGACAGAGAGCTGTTCTTTATGACTCAGATCAGGGGTGCAATCTGAAACGATAGAGAAGGTCTTTAAAGTCTTTATCTCTTCAATAATTTTTTCCAGTATTTTTGTGCTGATTGAGTCTATCAGTTCATTTGGGATTCTTTTGCCCAGGTAATGTGTGTGACTTCCAGTTACACTTTTCACCCTAGCAACATGCTGCTTCATTATTGGGTCAAATTTGGCCATAAGCTCCACCTCTTTGAGAAAATTGCCATTGTCTGGTTTGTTTAATGTGTCTGTGGATCCCCTTAAAGCCATATTTCTTTCAGCTAAGGACTGAATTATTGTCACCAGTCTGGTAAGCACATCACGCCACCTGTTTCTTTTAACCTCAACAAGTGCCATCTCTTGCTTATCTATGGTCATCCCTTTTGCAAGACGAACTTCTATTTCTTTCCATGTTGCCATGTTTGTATTGTGCTCCTGGCTATCCTCATGGGCCTTGAGCAAGTGGCTTGCATTTTTCCAGTCCCTTAGTCCTTCTCTAATCAATTTGATATCTTTCTGAGAAAAGATTTTACAGTAGAAGCAGTACAAACTGTCCTTCTTTTTTGAGTACATTAGCCAGCTTCTTTAGATTTTTTTTTTTTTCTCCATTGACCATGACTCTATTAAAATATTCATGCTGACACCTCTTTTTGTTTTGGAAATGTGAAATTGTTTTTTATTTGATATGGTCCTCGGAGAACAAACTCTGTTCGTACCTTTTCATTTAAAACAGATGGCCAGTCAGCAGGGTTTATTGGTGCAGCCTTTTTGTAGACTGATACTGAATTGCTGGCCGGTGCTGAAGTGGAGGGAATAGATGCGCTTGATGATGCGCTTGATGATGCACTTGATGCTGAATCGATGGTTGGTGCTGAAGTGGAGGGAATAGATGCGCTTGATGCTGAATCGATGGTTGGTGCTGAAGTGGAGGGAATAGATGCGCTTGATGCTGAATCGATGGTTGGTGCTGAAGTGGAGGGAATAGATGCGCTTGATGCTGAATCGATGGGCGGTGCTGAAGTGGAGGGAATAGATGCGCTTGATGATGCGCTTGATGATGCGCTTGATGCTGAATCGATGGTTGGTGCTGAAGTGGAGGGAATAGATGCGCTTGATGCTGAATCGATGGTTGGTGCTGAAGTGGAGGGAATAGATGCGCTTGATGATGCACTTGATGATGCGCTTGATGCTGAATCGATGGTTGGTGCTGAAGTGGAGGGTATAGATGCGCTTGATGCTGAATCGATGGCCGGTGCTGAAGTGGAGGGAATAGATGCGCTTGATGCTGAATCGATGGCCGGTGCTGAAGTGGAGGGAATAGATGCGCTTGATGCTGAATCGATGGCCGGTGCTGAA
Organism: Paracanthobrama guichenoti; assembly: GCA_018749465.1. Taxonomy (NCBI): domain Eukaryota; kingdom Metazoa; phylum Chordata; class Actinopteri; order Cypriniformes; family Gobionidae; genus Paracanthobrama; species Paracanthobrama guichenoti. The sequence continues at coordinate 5,589,021 of JAGHMJ010000029.1, forward strand.
GTGGAGGGAATAGATGCGCTTGATGCTGAATCGATGGCCGGTGCTGAAGTGGAGGGAATAGATGCGCTTGATGCTGAATCGATGGCCGGTGCTGAAGTGGAGGGAATAGATGCGCTTGATGCTGAATCGATGGGCGGTGCTAAAGTGGAGGGAATAGATGGGCTTGATGCTGAATCGATGGCCGGTGCTGAAGTGGAGGGAATAGATGCGCTTGATGCTGAATCGATGGCCGGTGCTGAAGTGGAGGGAATAGATGCGCTTGATGCTGAATCGATGGCCGGTGCTGAAGTGGAGGGAATAGATGCGCTTGATGCTGAATCGATGGCCGGTGCTGAAGTGGAGGGAATAGATGCGCTTGATGCTGAATCGATGGCCGGTGCTGAAGTGGAGGGAATAGATGCGCTTGATGATGCGCTTGATGATGCGCTTGATGCTGAATCGATGGCCGGTGCTGAAGTGGAGGGAATAGATGCGCTTGATGCTGAATCGATGGTTGGTGCTGAAGTGGAGGGAATAGATGCGCTTGATGCTGAATCGATGGGTGGTGCTGAAGTGGAGGGAATAGATGCGCTTGATGTTGAAGTTGAAGTTGAAGTTTATTTGTCATTACACATGTACAAGTACAGTATAACGAAATGAAGTTTGGAGCAAGCCTCCAGGCCGCAGCCGATTATTCAGGCGCTGCCCTACGCTCTCCAGAAATACAAGAATGCAATTTAGCAAGCATTACATAGCAAACACAACTAAACATAAACATAAACATAAACATAAACATAAACATGACACAGTACACGTGGTCACGTGGTGGGATTTTTTGTATGGAGTGGGAGAGGAGATAGATAACAGACAGGCAGACGGATGGGGCGGGTAGGGAATAAGGTCGGGTATGTATGGTGCGAGTGAGTCTGAGATTGTGTTGTGTGAGAATGTTAGCCATAACTTCAGATGTTTTCGAGTTCAGTTCTATGGTTTGTCCTTGAAGGGAGATAAGGCAGTGCACAGGGGAAGATAGCAGACAGCTGCCCGGCTGACCTCCCAACCGAGAGATAGGGACCAAGTGAGGTTCGTTGGGCTAGTTGATTAGGTCAGGCAAATACAATTTATTATTTTTAATACATTTGATGATCTTCGTAATTTGTCCGGATCATAATCAATCAATCAGATCTGGTCCTCAGCATTTGCGTCCGGTCTGTGCAGTTTCCCTAGACATTACGTCCAGCCTCATGGCCAGACCGGTTACAGTCCGTAAAGTTCACCGATCTGACCCCGATAGAGCCCACTCTACCCTGCGTATCCGCAGTCCGGACTGCGTTATTACGGTTCAGTTCCTCAATTCCTATCACTTTCTGATCTAATTCCTTCAGACGGTCACACACAACCCCGAAGCATTCTTTTTAATTTCCACAGACAGCGGCTGGGTGAATTTGCTTGCAGCTGTCTTACCAATCTTCCGATAGGTCAGGGCAATCCCAAAGCCAAAGAATAGGAACCCGCCATCAATAATCCAATCATGTATAAATCTTCCGCATCCTCCACGGACAGAGCCTCCAGGCACAGGACTTGCCAGTTGTTCCATGCGTCCCTCACGTACCCTGCAGCAAAGGTCCCGTCCGGGCAGGTGGGTTCTCCCGGGGCACCCTTCCTTAGTGAGAATCTTGTCGATCGCGCTGATTGACCAGTTAATCAATTCCATTTCAGTATTTTCAGGAGTCCAGCAAAGCAGCAGTCAGAGAAGAGAAGAGACGAAACACTAGACAAAACAAAACAGCGCGAGAGCCAGCAGGGAGCAGAGAGAAAAACACGTCTGCACGGATTGAAGGACAGAAAGGAAAGGATGGCCGGTGCTGAAGTGGAGGGAATAGATGCGCTTGATGCTGAATCGATGGGCGGTGCTGAAGTGGAGGGAATAGATGCGCTTGATGATGCGCTTGATGATGCACTTGATGCTGAATCGATGGTTGGTGCTGAAGTGGAGGGAATAGATGCGCTTGATGCTGAATCGATGGGTGGTGCTGAAGTGGAGGGAATAGATGCGGTTGATGCTGAATCGATGGGTGGTGCTGAAGTGGAGGGAATAGATGCGCTTGATGATGCGCTTGATGATGCACTTGATGCTGAATCGATGGTTGGTGCTGAAGTGGAGGGAATAGATGCGCTTGATGATGCGCTTGATGATGCACTTGATGCTGAATCGATGGGTGGTGCTGAAGTGGAGGGAATAGATGCGCTTGATGATGCGCTTGATGATGCGCTTGATGATGCACTTGATGCTGAATCGATGGTTGGTGCTGAAGTGGAGGGAATAGATGCGCTTGATGCTGAATCGATGGTTGGTGCTGAAGTGGAGGGAATAGATGCGCTTGATGCTGAATCGATGGGTGGTGCTGAAGTGGAGGGATAGATGCGCTTGATGATGCGCTTGATGATGCACTTGATGCTGAATCGATGGTTGGTGCTGAAGTGGAGGGAATAGATGCGCTTGATGCTGAATCGATGGGTGGTGCTGAAGTGGAGGGAATAGATGCGCTTGATGCTGAATCGATGGGTGGTGCTGAAGTGGAGGGAATAGATGCGCTTGATGATGCGCTTGATGATGCGCTTGATGATGCACTTGATGCTGAATCGATGGTTGGTGCTGAAGTGGAGGGAATAGATGCGCTTGATGCTGAATCGATGGGTGGTGCTGAAGTGGAGGGAATAGATGCGGTTGATGCTGAATCGATTGGTGGTGCTGAAGTAGAGGGAATAGATGCGGTTGATGATGCGCTTGATGATGCACTTGATGCTGAATCGATGGTTGGTGCTGAAGTGGAGGGAATAGATGCGCTTGATGCTGAATCGATGGGTGGTGCTGAAGTAGAGGGAATAGATGCGGTTGATGCTGAATCGATTGGTGGTGCTGAAGTAGAGGGAATAGATGCGGTTGATGCTGAATCGATTGGTGGTGCTGAAGTGGAGATGTCTGCAACAGGTGGCCCAGGATTTGCAGGGACGGGGTTCAGATATTTCAAAAGTGCATATGTGACCATTGGGTGTTACTTTTTATTATTAAAAAAGCTGATGGTGAAAACTTTATTAGTGAAACTTTATAAATTATAAAGCACCTAAGCTACATTATAGCTTAAACACAAACAGCAAGAATAATTATATCTATACAAGCACAAAACCATATTCGTTGAGCACTTCTCTAGCATACATTAGTTTGATTTTCAAAATTAATTCATTTTCCAGTAGATGTTCTAAATTGTAGTACATTTTTCATGTTATAACCATGAACAATACAGAGAAGTGAGAAACATAAATATTTATTTAAATGTAATTTTACATAAATTTAGCTTTTTTTTAATAAACCCATTGGGTGACTGATGCGTGACATGCGTTGGACCCGGACCGGGGTGAGTTGGGAGAGCAATGATTTTGTGGGATGATCGTTTTTTTTAAATATTTTAAATGTATAGTATTGAAGTAGTATTGGTAATATGGAAGAAGGCAAGCCGGCGGAGGCAGTGTGATGCTCTGGGCAATGTTCTGCTGGGAAACCTTGGGTCCTGCCATCCATGTGGATGTTACTTTGATGGCATGTCCTAGAAATATGCTTATTATGACTACTGTTATTAAATAACATAACATTTTATTAAAACCTACAAAAACCTTTCTGTCGAGAGATGTAAATACATTTAGACTACTGTAGTTTATTGTGCATGCAGATTATATGTTAAAGGTGCTCTATAAGCAATGTCACGTGTTTTTAGGCCAAAACATTTTTTGTCACATACAGCAAACATCTCCTCGCTATCCGCTAGCTGCCTGTCCCCTGAACACACTGTAAAAATACGCAGTCTCTGTAGTCGCCACAAGCTCCAAAAGCGGCAACAAAAACAAGCTGGTGCAGTCTGGACAACGAAGCATAATAAACAGTGCTCCAGCCAATAGCCAACATTTGGAGCACTGTTTGTTATGCTTCGTTGTCCAGACTGTCCACGTTTGTACAGTGTGTTCAGGGGACAGGCAGCTAGCGGATAGCGAGGAGATGTTTGCTGTATGTGACAAATGTTTTGGCCTAAAAACGCGTGACATCGCTTAGAACACCTTTTAGTTGTTAAGTTATAAGACTGGTTTATTCTTTCTATAGGCTACTTTAGACATGCAACATATCCACATTTATGCATGTCTAGGCTACTCACTATTGGTCAGTTGTATCCGACACAGAGGATCCGTGAATGAAACTGTAACCACAAACACCATTAACTTAATCGAATAAAGTCATTTGCGTGAGTGCATTTTGCTGATTATTGCCTTTCATTCACTTGTTTCAATACGCAATGACACAGATTACTTTATTTGAATGTTTCCTTGATATCACATGACACTGAGAAATGCATAAAAAAGCATGAAATAAATGCATAGTGACATCATTGCATGATGACGTCAGGAACCTATGAATCTGCTTTTTGAACCGGTTCATTGAGCCGAACTGTCCGAAAAGAACCGGTTCGTGGAAATAAATCGGACTTTGCATCACTACACAGCATACAAATAGCTATAAAGTCAATACCTTGCAGATATAGTGCACACATTGTCCATAGTACATATTTGTCTTTGAACATTACTGTAATGAAGCATGATAAAAAACGCATTAGCACAATCCTGTACATTCCTGCACACAGTGCACGGTCAAACACTGTTCTTCCCAATATCAATACACACCTGGTGTCTCGTATGCCATGTTAGATCGCCACCCAATGGACGAATATAATTGTATTAAAATGGCTCCTACAATACCTAATGTAATAACAACACAGTTAACAATACAAATGTAACGTTGTTTTTGTTACTGAGAAGCGGTCACAAATGACTCAAACCCGAAGACTTCTGTTTCTGGCACAGACAGACTGCATAGCTTCAGCTTATGGGGATGTGATGTAACAAAAGAATGAGCGACTCAGGTCGTGAGCTGAGGTAAACTTAACAGACTGGATAGACCCAGCCTGAATTATTAATTTAGGTTTCTCTTAATTTGGGCGTGGCTGCATTATAGTTCTTTTCTTTTCTTATTCAAAATGTGATCAATGTAAGTAGGGGAATTTGGCTTTCAATGTAACATTTTAATTACATTCTGCTGCAGGGCCGTCGCTAGTAGGGTGAAAGGTGGTGACAATGCAGGGGGCCCACTGAATCCAGTAGTTATGCTATATATTCTCCTACACTTATGAATCATTAGGGGAGAGCGGGGCACAGCCTAACGCTTTTTGACTTTCTCAGTTTGTGTAAATCCACTTGGGGTTCAGAGTATTTATTTTTTCCCACATTAATTTCACACACGTCTAGTACAAATATGTGGTTTTGTTTCATTAATACAGTGTATACCTTTTTCTTGATTTACCCCGAAAGAATGGAAGTGAAATGTGACAGCATGCCCCATAGGTGGGGTTCATTATAACATCACCGAATGACAGATTAACATGTTACCTGATATAATCAAAAGAATATACAAGACAAACTAAAATATTGTGTCAATAAAATACAATTATCATTCTTTTCATATCAAATAAAGGCATTTTTTTAATAATTAATAATTAACGTTTTTGAGTTTGACATCAGACACGTCACTAAATACAGCTCTACAGCAGAGTTCAAAACATAATAATAATGAATCATTTCTGAACATTGACTCTCAGTGATTATTCACCCTTTTCTCATGGTTTCTCAAAAGAATTCATAAAAGCATAGCATATAATCTCATATTTCTAACAGGGGCTCATTGTAACGCAGTGTTATAACGCACCCCACCTGAGCAACTGGGATTTAAACCGCGGCTCGTGTCTTCTGCTGTTAGATCAGCATTAAAGAACATCTCAACTGTTCAATAACAGAGAGAAGATCACAATAATAGCAGATTTGTCTTATTTTAAAGAAACACAAAAAACAGATGAAAAATAACCTTAAGTAAGAAATTTACTTTTGCTATGGTTAAATTAATGTTCAGTGATATCTTCCAGAGATTTAAAATCCTGGCATGTGTGGAAAGTGTTAAAACATGTGTGTTACAACTAACCCCGCGTTAGGTTGTGCCCCGTGCGCCCCTATAGTATATACATTTGTATACCTAAGTGTTAAATGAAAGCCACAAAAACATGCAATTTTCTTCTCTCTCCCCTCCCTAAAAATGGTTTAGTCCGATGGTTATTAGGCTATTTCAGCAGAGAGACCCAATAAAATCGTAATCACCCCCAGCTAGTGAACAGAACCAATCAGAGTGGATGCTGCTCCGTGAACAGTTGAAGAAATCTGGGTACAAATAACGTCATGAAAAGGAGAGGGAGGTCAGGAGAACCGTTTAATCAGTGCACTGTAGCCAGGGAGTCAATTTGATGGGGTGCCGTGTCCCGATCATTTCACTGGCCGATTTACTTTCACTGGAATAGGACAAAGAGGTCGCCGCCCGCACACTCCGGGACTGTCACATCTCTGTATACCAGCGTGGCGTGCACCACCGAATGATTAAGCAGTTTCACACATAAGTTACTCCATTTGGACCCAGAAGATGCAAAGGACCCGGATGCTAACGCAGTTTAGTTATGATCGCCTAGCGTGAGACGAACGTGATGATAATGCCAGTTCATCTGTGATGCTGCAATACTAACTAATCACATGTGTGCTTGCATCAAAGAATAACTTTGTTTCCTGATTATATTGTTTACATTTTGATCATAGTTTGTCTTTAAGACATGCATAGCGCATCTGCCGTATCACACGTCTGTGAGCGAATATAGCTAATCCCATTATCGCTGTATAGACATATTTCTCGCCGAACGCAGATGCCAAGATACCTCGAAGACTATGAGGTGGACTATGTGCCAGAGCAGCGATCAGTGCACACACACTAAAACCAGTTAATAGGGGCTACAGGAGGTCCATTACCACCTCACAACACCCTGGTTGCTGGTATTGATCACTTTCCTGCCTATGAGGGGAATCCACATTTCTCTCCTGAAGCACTGCAGATGCGCCTGAAGGATCTGGAGGAGGAGAACCGTCAGCTCAAACATGACCTAAGAGAACACTCTGCAGCTCACTCTCCAAGACCACTGTCTCCATCTCAACCTTTTCTGTCACCCAGACACTCAACGCGTAATAAGGAGGATCGAGTCTCTATCTCACCGCCACACCACAGAGTAACGTCAACAAGCGATCAAAGAGATCCATGTTATGAAGGAGAAAGGTCAGTGAAACGTAGTGAGAACAAGTTGCATGCAGAACATCAATGTGACAGAATAGATGAGATTATCCACGAGCTTCAGAGGATTAAGGCGAGTTCCAGCTCAATTTTGTCATCGCCAGAGTGTGCAGCAACAACCCAGAGGGCTGAGCAGGCTGATGAACGCTACCAACACACTATTACGGCCCTACTTCCAGGCAACAAAGACCATTTGTGCCTTATCATTCCTCATCCCCACCCAGGCAAGAGAACACTTATCATGGTCCAACCCCTACCATTCCTAACTTCACTAAAGAGGATCTGCGTGAGTTCGCTAGGTTGAAGGTAGCTCTTGACAACCTCTTGCCTGCCGACGTCACAGAGTGCTTTAAGTTCCAGATATTGATGGATCACTTGAAGCTTGAAGAAGCATTGCTCATTGCTGACTCATACAGTAACAGCAGGTACCCTTATAGTCATACCATGCAAGCTTTAACAGAACTCTATGGGCAACCACATCAACTTGCACTTCAACGCATTGCCGTCCTGATGGAAGGACCCAGCATAAAAAAAACCATCATGGTGACACCAGAGCATTCAGGCTTTTCACACTAAAGGTACGGGCCCTGGTCGGAATGCTGGAGCAGCTAGGAAGTCCAGGACAAACAGAACTGATTTGTGGGTCTCACGTCTCCCGACTCCTAGCTAAATTGCTTCACAATCTCCAAGCAAACTTTAAGAGGTATGTCAATTCACTTAAGACACCTATCCCTACATTTCTTGAATTTGCAGAATGGCTGGAGTATGAGGTGAGGGTGCAAGAGGATGGTACTCAGTTCGGTATTGGCACCAGTAGAGAGAGACAGAGTTTCCGCAAAGACCAGCAAAGAGTGCCTAAAGTGACCTAAAAAACTACTGCCATCTTCCATGGAAGCGAGCAAAGACCAGTTTCCAAGGCTGAATCCGTTCACCGAAATGTGAGATCAATTTAGAGTTCAAACTTCAAGCTGCTGACCAAAGAGCAGATTGTAACCTGGATCAGATCCAATCAGAGATGCTGGAAATGTGGGCATGATCACCAAGCAAAGTGTACTCTTAAGGCGAAATGCAAGAAGTGTCAAAGGAGACATCTAGAAATTCTGCATGAGGCCAATAACAAAAGGAGTGCTAATGCTACCAAAGACACAGGTGAGATCTTAGTCTACCAGCACCACAGTAGAAACTCTGTACGTCGACCGACCAACAGGCAGCAGTAGAGTGTTACTGAAATTGTGCAGAGTCATCATACGCAACGGAGACTTTTCACTGAATACAAATGAACTGATAGATGATGGTTCTTAGCATACTATACTTCCCCATGAGGCAGCTCAGCAACTTAACCTTTATGGTAAGCCAGAAGATCTGTCTCTTCGCACCATGCGCCAAGACATCCGCATCATCCATGGCTCCACAGTATCATTCTCAGTGAGTCCCGCCACACAACCAGATTGTAACTTTGCATTTTTTGGTGTGTTAACGTTTGCTTTTGTTTATCTGATTCTGTTTTGTTTTGTGTTTATTGAAGTTCCGTTGTGGATTTAGACTTGATTCTTTTCCCCGTCCCTTATCTCCAGTAGTTTGTTGGAAAGCTGCATTAGAGTCTTGTTTATTTTGTATTAGATTTATTCTTTTCTATTATTTTGTAAGTTGGTGCATTCTTATTTTCTTGGTTGAACTAAATTTTTTTTTGTTCTTGAATTATTTTCATGTGAGGTTTTTCTTTATTTTGAGGTTATCTTCATTTTTATTAAGTTCTTCTCAGTTTGTGTTGTATCAGCTTTTGTCAGTTTACTTACAGTTTCAGTTGTGAGTAGAACATCATCTCTGTTTTACTGTTGTGAAGTGACCAATTTCTACTTGTTCATGTCTGTTTATTCTGTGTGTAGTGTATAACGTATTTCTGCTTGTTTGCAGGAGCCTAGTGCCCAAGGCAGGGGTGGATTTTTGGTAGCGGTGTTTTCCTTCACGAGTGCTGCTGTGATTTGTTGTGTGTGTGTGTGTGTGTGTGTGTTGGGCACAGGTGCATGGGAATGGTGATTTGCTGTGGAGGCCTTACTGTGCCCTTGATTCCCTGCTGTCACGCTTTGGCTCCTTCATGCTGAAGGAGTTCAGCAAATCATTGTGAACGGACTTGTGGTGCCTTAGTGAAATTTAATATCGTCCCTGGCGAATTTCCAGGGTGGCGTAGTCCTAGTTGCAATCTTTAAATTGTTCCCCATTTTTGCAGATTGTATTCATTTGCATATTGATGTTTATCAGTTTGTGTATATTTGTAATTTATTATTGTTGTTTCTCTTTTTAGAACCACACCTAATTAAATACTGTTCAACTTTGGTGAGTGGTGTGTGCGTCTAACTCCTCCTAAACGGATATCATTTAATTGTTCTGATCGGACAATCTTTGGTGGTTGCCACCGGGTATTTATTAGCATATAATAACAATTCTTTACTCTGTTTCAAAGTCAGCACATGGCCTTTTTGCCTCGGGTAAAGCAAGGAAAATGGCATTTAGGGAAACAAGGAGACATAATGGAGAGCACTCGTCCTTTCTTTGAGGTGTAAAAAGTTCTTCATGACCTGCAGGATTTCTTGTAAAAAGATTTAAAAATTAAAGAAAAGACTAGATTTTTTTTTGTCTATTGTAAGTTTTAATGTAAAATGTTTTGATTTTAACACAGGCTATAACATAGGTCTATGTTTAAATGTTTTGCCACTTACGTGAGCAACGTAATATATAAATCTAAAGAAATACAAAATATACATATATACAAATATAAAGTAAAGAATTGACTAAAACGTTGTTTAAATGTAGTGCGTTTAAACATGACATCTTTGAAATAATGTATTGCAATGCTGACAAGCCATGTTCAGTAACAAAAAAATAATGGATTTGAAATACAAACCCGATTCCAAAAAAGTTGGGACACTGTACAAATTGTGAATAAAAACAGAATGCAATGATGTGGAAGTTTCAAATTTCAATATTTTATTCAGAATACAACATAGATGACATATCAAATGTTTAAACTGAGAACATGTATCATTTTAAGGGAAAAATAAGTTGATTTTAAATTTCATGGCATCAACACATCTCAAAAAAGTTGGGACAAGGCCATGTTTCCCACTGTGTGGCATCCCCTCTTCTTTTATAACAGTCTGCAAATGTCTGGGGACTGAGGAGACAAGTTGCTCAAGTTTAGGAATAGGAATGTTGTCCCATTCTTGTCTAATACAGGCTTCTAGTTGCTCAACTGTCTTAGGTCTTCTTTGTGGCATCTTCCTCTTTATGATGCTCAAATGTTTTCTATGGGTGAAAGATCTGGACTGCAGGCTGGCCATTTCAGTCCCCGGATCCTTCTTCTACGCAGCCATGATGTTGTAATTGATGCAGTATGTGGTCTGGCATTGTCATGTTGGAAAATGCAAGGTCTTCCCTGAAAGAGACGACGTCTGGATGGGAGCATATGTTGTTCTAGAACTTGGATATCCCTTTCAGCATTGATGGTGGCTTTCCAGATGTGTAAGCTGCCCATGCCACACGCACTCATGCAACCCCATCCCATCAGAGAGGCAGGCTTCTGAACTGAGCGCTGACAACAACTTGGGTTGTCCTTGTCCTCTTTAGTCCGGATGACATGGCGTCCCAGTTTTCCAAAAAGAACTTCAAATTTTGATTGGTCTGACCACAGAACAGTTTTCCACTTTGCCACAGTCCATTTTAAATGAGCCTTGGCCCAGAGAAAACGCCTGCGCTTCATGTTTAGATATGGCTTCTTTTTTGACCTATAGAGTTTTAGCCGGCAACGGCGAATGGCACGGTGGATTGTGTTCACCGACAATGTTTTCTGGAAGTATTCTTGAGCCCATGTTGTGATTTCCATTACAGTAGCATTCCTGTATGTGATGCAGTGCCGTCTAAGGGCCCGAAGATCACGGGCATCCAGTATGGTTTTCCGGCCTTGACCCTTACGCACAGAGATTGTTCCAGATTCTCTGAATCTTTGGATGATATTATGCACTGTAGATGATGATAACTTCAAACTCTTTGCAGTTTTTCTCTGAGAAACTCCTTTCTGATATTGCTCCAGTATGTTTGGCCGTAGCATTGGGGGAATTGGTGATCCTCTGCCCATCTTGACTTCTGAGAGACACTGCCACTCTGAGAGGCTCTTTTTATACCCAATCATGTTGCCAATTGACCTAATAAGTTGCAAATTGGTCCTCCAGCTGTTCCTTATATGTACATTTAACTTTTCCGGCCTCTTATTGCTCCCTGTCCCAACTTTTTTGGAATGTGTAGCTCTCATGAAATCCAAAATGAGCCAATATTTGGCATGACATTTCAAAATGTCTCACTTTCAACATTTGATATGTTATCTATATTCTATTGTGAATAAAATATAAGTTTATGAGATTTGTAAATTATTGCATTCCTTTTTTATTCACAATTTGTACAGTGTCCCAACTTTTTTGGAATCGGGTTTGTAAAAAACAATGCACAAAATCACTTAAAATAAGATTTGTTCATTTTGATGAATGAGATTCAAGGATTCGAGTCAGTAAAATGATCCGAACTTCCCATCACTACAGACATTCAGGGGTTATGCTGTATTGTAGATTTCATAGGAACGAACCCCGTTGTTTTTTCAAATGTGTTGGCGCTGACTGCAAACGGACATTTTGTACTTGCGTATTTCTATCGGGTTCACAATAAGTCTGCACCCTCTGTTACTGCTGGAGCCTTTTTTTAAATGTGCCATTTTGTTGTGTGATCGACAACGTCACACAGTTAAAGAACATATTCATATAACATACACTTAAAAGAACATATAGTAAAGGGGCGACCTGTGGCCTGTCCAGTAACAGGTTGTTAAAATACATTCACTGTGAAATCACTGCTCATATGTCCATGAGGCATAGAGCATGTTCAGTTGATAGCATAAGTGAAACTGTGAAGCATTTACAGGGAAACTATTTCTCAGTCTTGTGTTTGCATGTGTAGATGTTTCCCAGAGCTCAAATGATACAACAAATGACAGCATTGAATTACCACAGAATTTCGTAGGAATGTATTGCATCTAAAATTGCAAGGGCAGCACCTTCCAGCTTCAACAATACAAATGATTTGAAGCGATGCAAAATGTAAACGAGTTAGGGCAAGATTACACTTTAAGTAAACAACAATGACTTGAAAAATTATGTTTAACAGATCGTGCAAATGATTCAGATTTCTCGAGGGCAGGCCTGCAAGGTGTGATGGGGGTATGTGGCAAGCAGGGTGGAGCCGAGAGCCATGGGAACAGAGCGAGACCTGCATGCCACACTGGCCTCACGTGTCTCATGGAGGATCTCCTAATTGCTGGAAGCCAAAATAAAAAAATTAATTATGGTTAATCGCACAGCCCTACTACAAGCAAACATTAAGTAACTTACTGGAATGGGAATTCTGGAAGAATTCAGTGTCACAACTGTGAAACAGACTCGGTTTAATGACGAAATGGCAAAAGCTTTAAGTCCAACCTGTTCTTCACTGAAAATCTAGAATGTCTTAAACTAATTCTCTCCCAAGATGCTTTTGAAATTGCAAATCCCCTCGGCTCTGTTAAGAAAAAGCACAAAGTTGTTCCAGTCTATCTTTCTGTGGCTAATTTACCTGCTCTTGTTCGGTCCAATAGTGATCACATATCTCCGTCTTATTGTGTGTAGAGAATGACTTAAAACAATTCATATGTGCTAACGTTTTTTCGGAGATGTTAGTGGATTTAAAAGATTTGGAGGAAAATGGAATAATTGTAGGTAGTGAAACGGTCAAAGGATCTTCACACAGCATTGGTGGGTTTACCGATAACTTCAGTAGTTCTCAGTGCTTTTGCCGTTACTAACCGTGTTGAACTATATAACAATGATTTTCTGTCGATAAAGGTATCCAAACAGTTGTACACCTATCTAATAAAACACTTAATGCATAGCTTATTATTGTCATTGTTTTCATAATTGCAATGTTTTCAGTATTAGTCTGTATCCTTAAATATGTTTTAATAATATTTAGTAAATAACAGCAGAGGCAGACGTTGAAAAATAATAAGCATATTTCTGAATTGTGCAAAATTACTACTTGCAGCTATATTTATTATTACATTTTGTTTGCCAACATAAATTACATTATAAGGATGGGAATGTTGTGTGGAGAATCCCCTCCATGGCCTCTCTTAAACTTGTGGCATACACCGATCAGGCATAACATTATGTCCACTGACAGGAGACATGCGCAATTGTCAATTGCCTTCATTGTCTCAACATCATGCAGTCATTGTTGAAAAGGGGTCAAATATGCAGAAGATGCTAGAAAACCAAAGAATATGAGAAACTGGAGGATGTTTTTGAAAATGAATACACTTTATAACCTAAATTGCTTGTCTTGCGCTGCTCTGCTATGTGCCAATGATTGTGCAATCCCGTCGGAAAGGTCACGCTAGGCGTAGACAGAAGTACCGGCCTCATGTTTACAAAGTGCACATGCGAGGACTAATACAAACGCCCTTTAGCAAAAAAAGATAAAACAACGATGTCAGATGATTTTGAAGTTGAAGATGGAGTGTTTTTTTTGCTAAAGGGCGTTTGTATTAGTCCTCGCATGTTCGCCTGGGGTGTGTCACAGAACCACCAGAAACCTCAACACCAGATCACAACTCTCCACCCACACAATCCCGATCTCCCGAGTTCTAATCACACACACCTGTACCTGCTATTAAGGACTCTATATATCTGCCGTGTTCACTCTACTCTGTGTCCGGTCTCGTCAGTGAATGCAGACGACTTACCCGACTCCTTCACTCTTCTCGACGAACTCTTCCGCCTTCAAGCCTGATCGAATCATATCCTTCTTCTGTGGTCAACCGCATCCTCCAGCATTCCCTCCGTGCCTTCCTACTCTGCCTGGTACCGTTTGCCTTCCATTAATTAATAAAACTGTTGAACCTTCCGACTTGTGTCTCCTCTTCTGTTCCGTGACAGAAGACCGGACCACAAAGAAGGGGTGAATTATGGAGGACGATGCCGCTGCCGCTGCTGATGCCGCTGCTAATCCCTCTCCTGATCTGATCTCTGAACTTATCCATAGTTTCCAGCAAACATTAGCCACGCTTACCTCGGCGCTGACTTCCTCGCAGGATGGCGCGGCGAGTCCCGTAGCCCAACCAGCGCCGTTCTCTGGCAAGGCGGGGGATTGCAACGACTTTTCCCAACACCTTTCTGCGATTGATCAGAACCCGGTCCCCATACATCCTCAGATTCCTATCGCTACAACCAGCCCCTTAGCACCCTCACCTGAACCAATGCAAGTCGATGCATACCATCTCACCGACTCAGAACGTAGTCGGCGCATTACTCACCATCTCTGCCTCTATTGTGGAGCTAACAATCATCTGCTGTCGGAGTGCCCTGTAAGACCGCCTCGCCCAGCTGTGAGTAAAGTTACTATAACGCCTGCCATTTCACACCTGAACCTTACTCCGATTACTCTTAGTACTCCTCTATACACTGTTTCAGCGGAGGCCCTCATCGACTCAGGCTCCTCGGGGAACACCTTTCAGACCACTGCCTCCAACGCCTCCACATCCAGACGATCCCCTACACACAACCCCTGAGTATCAACACCATCCTGGGAAAACCTCTAGGTAATATTACCCATCGCACACCCACCATCACTCTAACTGTTGGTTGCCTCCATAAGGAGGATACTTCTTTCATGGTGCTGGAGGGCTCTACTACTGATATCATCTTAGGGCGCCCATGGCTAGCAAAACATCAACCCATGATCACTTGGGCCAATGGAGAGATTATTAAATGGAGTAAAGGGTGTTTACAAACCTGTCTACCTAAGGGGGTGCCTTTCAACTATTCTACTCAGACTCCATCGTCCATCAGTCTTAACTCTACTTCCATCGAAAGTCCTCAAACCCACAGTGAGGTAGAGCTTCCCAGTGAGTACTCGGCATTCAAGGATGTCTTCAGTAAGACCCTAGCCACTAAACTCCCCCCACACAGACCTTGGGATTGTGCCATAGATCTGCAACCAGGGGCAGTATTACCGAAGGGGAGGATTTACCCCCTGTCAATTCCTGAGAATAAGGCCATGGTTGAATATATCAACGAAGCTCTTGCCCAAGGTTTTATTCGACCCTCAACTTCTCCTGCGGCCTCTAGTTTCTTTTTTGTGGCAAAGAAGGATGGAGGTTTGAGACCATGCATAGACTATCGAGCCCTCAACTCTCAAACAGTGAAGAACCGTTATCCACTCCCCTTAGTCCCGTCAGCTCTTGAACAACTGCGAGGGGCTCACATTTTCTCCAAGTTAGATCTTCGTAGTGCCTATAATTTAATCCGCATACGTAGGGGAGATGAGTGGAAAACTGCTTTCATTACCCCTGCGGGACACTATGAATACCTGGTCATGCCCTTCAGTTTGTCAAATGCCCCAGCAGTATTTCAAGACTTTATGAATGAGGTTCTCCGCGAGTATCTCAACCGCTTTGTCATCATCTACATTGATGACATCCTTATTTACTCCCAGGACATCGTCACTCATCGCCAACATGTTATCCAAGTCCTCCAGAAACTCCGTGACCACCACTTGTATCTCAAGTTAGAGAAATGTGAGTTTCATAAGTCTTCCATCTCTTTCCTGGGATATGTAATTAGTAACCTCGGAATTGAAATGGACCAAGGGAAGGTGAGGGCCATCCAGAGCTGGCCAGTTCCATCCACCATAAAGGCACTGCAACGCTTCCTTGGTTTTGCTAATTTCTATCGCCGCTTCATCGCTAATTATAGCAAGATCACCGCTCCACTCACCTCCCTTCTCAAGAATCGACCTAAGGCT
This sequence comes from Paracanthobrama guichenoti, assembly GCA_018749465.1. NCBI lineage: Eukaryota > Metazoa > Chordata > Actinopteri > Cypriniformes > Gobionidae > Paracanthobrama > Paracanthobrama guichenoti. The sequence goes on from JAGHMJ010000029.1 coordinate 5,605,138, forward strand.
TTATCCTGGAACACCTCTGCCAGTGATGCCTTCCAACACCTCAAAGATGCATTCTGTACGGCCCCAATCCTGGTCCATCCTGATCCCAAATTACCTTTCGTTGTGGAGGTCGATGCATCATCAACAGGGGTTGGAGCTGTGCTATCCCAACACAAGGGAATCCCATCCACACTTCACCCGTGTGCCTTCTTCTCAAAGAAATTATCACTGGCAGAGCAAAATTATGATATAGGTAACCGGGAATTGCTAGCCATGAAACTGGCCCTTGAAGAGTGGAGACACTGGTTGGAGGGGGCTGAACATCCTTTTGAGATCATTACTGATCATCGAAATTTGGAATACATCCGAGAAGCTCGTCGGCTCAACCCCCGTCAAGCCAGATGGGCTCTGTTCTTCACGAGATTTAACTTCACGGTTACATATCGACCTGGTTCTCGTAATTGTAAGGCGGATGCTCTGTCGCGTCAACACTTACCTGAGACTTATCCAGCTTCTCCAGAACCTATACTTCCCCCGACTGTTTTTGTCAATCCTATTCAGTGGTCTCTAGATGAACAAATTGGTGTCGCGCTGCAGTCTGACCCAGCTCCACCAGATGTCCCTGAAGGGAGGTCCTATGTTCCTAGAAGCCTACGCATTCCCCTCTTGGATACAATCCACTCGTCTCCAGGCACTGGTCACCCGGGTAACCATCAAACCCTATCACTCCTCCGTCAAAAATACTGGTGGCCAGGTATGTCCAGGGATGTTACTCAGTTCATCAAGGGTTGCTCCACCTGCGCTATGGCCAAGAACCCTCGTCACTTACCTGAGGGCAAATTAGTCCCATTACCGATTCCTAGACGACCTTGGTCACACATTGGAGTTGATTTCGTGACTGACCTCCCACCGTCCGACCAGCAAACCTGTATTCTAATTGCAGTAGATAGATTCTCCAAGGCCTGCCGCCTAATACCTCTTAAGAATCTCCCGACCGCCATGGAAACGGCACAAGCTCTATTTCATCATGTATTCCGAAACTTTGGACTTCCTGAAGATATAGTCTCCGATCGTGGTCCTCAATTTGTCTCTCGGTTCTGGAGGGCATTCTTTAAGTTATTAGGAGTCTCGGTCAGCCTCTCTTCGGGTTATCATCCCCAGACCAATGGTCAAACGGAAAAAAAAGATTCAAGAGATCAGCCGCTACCTACGATCATACTGCCACAATCAACAACACAACTGGTCCCAATTTCTTCCATGGGCAGAATACGCCCAGAATTCCTTTCGACAACCGACCACAGGTTTAACACCTTTCCAGTGCGTGCTGGGTTTCCAACCACCCTTGTTTCCTTGGTCTGGGGAACCTTCAGAAGTACCAGCAGTTAACCATTGGTTTGAGGTGAGCGAAGAGGTTTGGGACTCAGCGCACACACACCTTCAGAGAGCCATTAGGCAACATAAAATCCAGGCTGACACCAAAAGATCAGCCAATCCTTCTTACCTTCCTGGAGAAAAGGTCTGGTTGTCTACCAAGGACATTCGTCTCCGACTCCCTTGCCGTAAGCTAAGTCCCCGTTATATTGGGCCCTTCACCATCCAACGACAAATAAATGAAGTCACTTACCGCCTCAACCTGCCTGCCCAGTACCGTATTTCACCAACCTTTCATGTGTCATTACTCAAACCCTATACTAACCCTCTGGTCTTTCCTTCCACAGGATCTGGTGTTGCTGACGTACCTCCTCCCTTAGAATCCGAAGAAGGCTCCATCTACAAGGTGAAGGCTATCTTGGACTCCCGTAGGCGAGCTAGCTATCTCGAGTATTTGGTTGACTGGGAGGGGTATGGACCTGAGGAGCGTTCATGGGTACCTCGGAAGGACATCCTTGACCCCACATTGCTCACGGAATTCCATCAAACCAACCCTAATCGCCCAGCTCCCAGAGGCAGAGGTCGCGTCACGTCGCCTCTTCGAGGTCTTCAGGAGCAGCCCCTGGGGAGGGGTACTGTCACAGAACCACCAGAAACCGCAACACCAGATCACAACTCTCCGCCCACACGATCCCGATCTCCCGAGTTCTAATCACACACACCTGTACCTGCTATTAAGGACTCTATATATCTGCCGTGTTCACTCTACTCTGTGTCCGGTCTCGTCAGTGAATGCAGACGACTTACCCGACTCCTCGACGAACTCTTCCGCCTTCAAGCCTGATCGAATCTTATCTTTCTTCTGTGGTCAACCGCATCCTCCAGCATTCCCTCCGTGCCTTCCTACTCTGCCTGGTACCGTTTGCCTTTCATTAATGAATAAAACTGTTGAACCTTCCGACTTGTGTCTCCTCTTCTGTTCCGTGACAGGGTGGTACTTCTGCCTATATCTTGCGTGACCTTTCCGCCGTGATTGCATAATCCATGGCACGTAGCAGAGCAGTGCAAGATGAAGTATTTAAAAAGTGTATTAATCTGTATTTTATTTTTGTTGTAAATGTCTGATAGTTTGTCTGGATCAGACCCTATTCCTCTGGGATCGTGCAGAGCCTCTGAAGCCCTTCCTCTGAAACTGCATTGATCTGGACCTTCAGCCGTTGGTTCCCATTGAAGTCCATTATGTGGAGAAAAATCCTGGAATGTTTTCCTCAAAAAACTTCATTTCTTTTCCACTGAAGAAAGACAGACATCTGGATGAGATGGGGTGAGGAAATGATCAGGAAACTTTCATTTTGAAGTCAACTAATCCTTTAATAATATGAAGATACTAATATACTAATATTAATGAAAAACTATTATTAAAAAATATATTTATAACACCATTTAGGTGCTATGTAACACTTTTAAAGCACTTTACAAAAACACTTTAGGGCATAGTTTTTTATGGAACCTTATAAAAAGGGTTCCATCACTCTGGGTTAAAATGCTGGGTTAAAAAAAAAAAAAACAAGTTGGACAAACCCAGCAATTGGGTTGTTTTAACCCAGCAGTTGGGTTAAATGTTTGCCCAACATGCTGGGTAGTTTTATTTAACTCAACTCATACTAACACAGAGTATGTTGGAAATTAGCATTTATTAATACGTTTAATAAATTAACATTATTAATACGTTTAATTAATATCAATTAAACAATAATAAATTGCTTATTAATGAATATTCACCTTTTGATTATTATTTTTGCCTCTAGTAATTGTGTCTAGTAATTAAACATGGGTTAAAACAACCCAGTCGCTGGGTTTGTCCATTTTAAACCCAACTTGGGTTCTTTTTAACCCAGCATTTTTTTTTTTTTTTTTTTGAGTGTATTTAGCAACAGAAAAGTTGCTATTGTTACAAGCCAAAAAACTCTAATTTGGTACTGGTTCATTTGTATAAATTCAGTTATTTTGTCTTGTGGACTATGTCAACATCTATGAAACAGCTAATTCAGGACAGTACTAAATAAAATCTAACATGTGCTATATAACACAGCCCTGGACTCTGGCAGCAGCTCAATGGCACAACCTAGTGGTCAGTGTGCAGGAAGTTGTGAGACATGTTGTGGACTGAAGACATCCAGATACGGATGACAGACGGAAGGGATTTTAACATGATGATCACTCTGAGGGCTCCCAAATAAAGTGGCACAAACAGGGATGTCCCGAGACCAGAGAAGAACTGGTGGGAGCTCAAGGATGCTGGATTTTGACAATACTGGCCTTTTGACTAGAACTGGCCACCATGGTGGAGCCTGGTTTCTCCGTCAAATGGAGAAACTACATTCACGTTTGGGTTGCACACTAGGGGATTAACTGTGTGAGAGAGAGATACAGGCAGAAGAAACAATGACTTGAGTGGTTAATAAATAACAGCAGTGCTATGAACTGAACTCGATGAGAGACGTGGATGTCTCACAGGACAAGCAGATGATAGTTCATTCTATGCTGTTGCTTCGAGGAAGTTAAGTGAAAATCTGAAAACTTAAGTTTAAATCTCTATCTAACGTAATCAGTTAGATGGCTTCTGTTTTATTAACCTGTACCTGTTTCACAGTTCAAATCAGCAGTAAACTCCTGGGCCCAGTTTAATCTGGATCAGAATGATCTGGATTTGGAAATCCCATGTTTTGCTATCCAGGATCATCTAATCCATTTTACTTTTGTGCCGGTTTTTCAAAGCAAAATTGGATTTGATCACCCTGATCCAGATACATACCTTTTCAGATGACCAAATCTGGATTACTAGTGGTCTACGGAGACCCTAAAGGGACATGATGGAAAAAAATATGAGATGACGGGGAAAAAAACAAAAACTTTTGACTGGGTCATCTCTTATTGTATCAATGTAGTTTACAAACAGTGAGAAAAACTATTTAAATTAAATATATATTAACAGTTCAACTAATCAAGAGCAAAATAAAAAAAAATGTGTGTGTGTGTGTGTTACATGATACAAATGTTGTCTTTTTTGATCAGTTTTAAAGTTTTATTGAATTTTTGTTCCTGAAATCCACCCTTCTGCTGGGATCAGTATATATTTTTTGGATCAAAGGCATCCCAATCTTACTAAAACGTTCTGAACAACACACACCGATGATTTTATCTAGATCGAAATCTGATCAGATTACTTTTGAACAGCTGGCCCCAGTGTGTTAATAAAGGCCTTCTGAAGCAAAGCCATGTGTTTGTGTAAGAAAAATATTTATAACTTTATAAACTATAAACACTTGCTTCTGGTAACGGGTGCAGAAGAGCCTAGTTCTGGCGGAAGAGTGACCTCTGACCTTAATATAACTCTGATTGTATTGATTGTAAGTCATGGCTTGAGGGTGATTGAATGGGATAATTAAACGGTTTCCAGTTTTGCCTGACTAAATGATGAATTTCAGATTTAGCCATTCATTTCATGCGTTGATATTTTGTACTATTATATTATCAGGCTAATTATATTATCATGAAAAGCTAATTACATCTTCATTGACACCTTTCTCCAGGCTGAACGTAGCATAACCGCTTTACACTTTTGTTCCATGTTCCCACTTTTTTCTATACAGTAGCACGGAGCCAGCCTTCGCTCCCCACGTGCATCAATGACCCTGTGGCCGGTTCACCACTGTTCCTTCCTTGGAGCACTTTTGATAGATCCTGACCACTGCAGACCGGGAACACCCCACAAGAGCTGCAGTTTTGGAGATGCTCTGACCCAGTCGTCTAGCCATCACAATTTGGCCCTTGTCAAACTCGCTCAAATCCTTACGCTTGCCCATTTTTCCTGCTTCTAACACATCAACTTTGAGGACAAAATGTTCACTTGCTGCCTAATATATCCCGCCCACTAACAGGAGCCGTGAGGAAGAGATCATCAGTTATGCCTGATCGGTGTATGCTATAACCATTTTCACAGAAGATCAAATTAGCCTACTCCAAAACTGTTGGAAATGCATGTATTTCATTGTTTTGATATTTTGTACGATCTATGGTCATGATCTGGCATCTTTCTAATTAGGCTGATTATATAATTATGAAAATGTACATTTACACCATTCCCCAGGGTGGCCATAGGGTGCAGCATAACCTAATTCATCCTTTTGCTCCCTATACAATAGCACATTATGTGTTTTGCTGCTTCGCTCCTGAACACTAGTGACGTTGCAGCCAGTGTGCGCGTTCTCGTGGAGCTTTTCCGGTGGCGTTTCCTGTGTTTGTAAACTGACCTGAGCTGGAATAAAAGAGCAAAATTGGCCAACACGAAGGTAAGATTCACACGCACTGCACGCATCGCTTCGGTACGAATGATAGCTGTTGTTGTTTTGTCCCTCGGGATGATGTGGTGCGGTGCGCTCGCACAGGCCTCGAGAGATAGAGATCGGATTATAGAAAGCCGTATGTACACGAAACACGTTATTATCACACATGAACGCGTTTTAAATAAACTCCAGCTCGAGCTAAAGCACACGCGACTGATACGAGACAAGCGCTGACATGTTTAGAGGCGTTTAAACTAAACAAATCTTGCGAGAATGAAAGGATCAGTCGCGTTAGATGAGTGAGGATTGTTTGCGGGGGAGTTTAGTGCGAACATCAACGCGCTGAGATATTTGTTGTGTGTGTGTGTGTGTTTGTGTGTGTGTGTGTTTATTCCATCTGTCCTCATGCATCAGTCGACAACATGCATGGATGTCTTCGGTACGTGTAATTTAATGATGCCTGTGGCAGTAAATGTAGTCGTTATATGTTGCCCCCAGCACCCCACTTTGTGGCTCTCTCCCATTAGCCAACACACCTCAATCAACTCCATGCTTCCTGACCTGATTGGCAGGGTTGAGAATCCCGATTTACACATGCTTCCCTTTTTGAAGGGTCTTGACACCGCTAATCATGAAGAGTGTGCTCACAAGGACTTCTTTTTAAAGGGATAGTACACCCAAGAAATGAAGATTCTGTCATTAATTCCTCAATCAAATGAAGATTGCGATTTCTGTCCCTCCATTGACAGCCTATGCAACTACCGCTTTGACGCTTCAAAGGCCGCATTTACAACTGCAGGTCTTGATGCACAATTCCGATTTGGTGACTATATCCGTTTTTTGACGACCCGCTTGCATCGTCTTTTAAAAGCGACCCCAATCCGATATTTGCACTAGCGAAAAGGAAAAGGAAGTAAAACGGCGCGATATGCAATGGATGCAGACTAAATTATCTTTAAAGGTCAGCAAAACATTGCTCTCGTAAGGTGGCGGAAAAAAAAAGAGCAGAGCCTTTGTTGCATGTGATCACAGTTCGTGTCCACCTGAGCTGACGTCATCCATTTTTCCAATGACGTACGACTCGCATTTACTGGGGAGTATCCGAGTTGACCGCTTGCATGGCAGACGCAAATGCATGCATCCGAATCGGATTTATTACCACATATGAGTGAGGCCTGAATCCGATCTGAGGAGGTTTTTGATTTTTTTCTTTCCTGCTTGCACGTCCGCATGTCTCATCCGATCTGTGGCCCCATGAGAGGAATTGGATCACTTGAACCATGCAGTGTAAATGGGGTCAGAAAGCTCATAAGGAGATCAAACGCGCTGCGTAAACACGGGAATGAACCTCACTGGTTCTCGCACATCATCCTGATGTGTGAGTTGATGAATGTTCATGTGAATATAAGCATTATTCCCATGTTTGAACTGTCGCTGTTGGCATATCGTGAATCAAAGATTGTTAAAGTCAGCAGATTTTACTAATATACCTATCAATCTCTGGGTAAAAATAAAATAATGATGCCGCCATCTTCATAAAGTCATTTTTACACTAGGGTTGGGTACCGAATTACGCCGGTACTCCCAAGTACCGATTCACATTAAATCAATCGGTGCCACGTTTCGGCATCTGGTGATATAGACTAGTGTCTGTGACTATTAAACCGCAAAAAGACGGTTTAATATTCGGTGCGTGACCAGACGCGCAGTTGAATTTACCTCACACACACACACACACACACACACACACACACACACACACACACACACTCTCTGAATCGCGTGTTTCCATCTCTGCCATACGAGGACATGAACTTCATCTCCAGAGCCGCTTCATGAGCGTTTTACCGTTTCATTTGAGGAAAAACTACCGTCATGTCATAAACACACAGAAACTCAAAGGTATTCACGGCAACCCGTCAAAATAAAAGTTCTGTTTAACTTGACAAAATGTGTTACTGTTGTACAGTAGAATTTAGATGCATCTCAATGTAGAAATAATAAATTATCAAAACTTTAAGTAATCACATTTTTTTTCTTCCATGTTTTAATTTTAACAGTATAAAGCTCAGTTGTGTAGCACTTTGTTTGACAAAAAAGGTTGTTTAATTAAATTAAAAGATAAATTAAATTAATGGCAGACAGCAACCAAGGCAGCTCTGGCATTATGTCAATAACACTTCCATAAATTACTCGTAGTTTCTTTAGTTATTGAGGCAAACATCCCTAAAGTACTGAAAAAAGGTACCGCTGGGTACCAGTACCGGTTAAAATGTGAACGGTCCCAAACCCTATTTTACACACATGTAAATTGGCTCCAAATCTCTGGTGAAATTTGTCATTTTGACCCCCCTCTACAAAGTAATGGATTACTGATTATTATTATTATATCTGTGACATTTAATATTTTGTCTTTCAACGCTATTTATGTTTGTTTTCTACAGAAAAAATATGAACAAAATCACAAATTTGAACCAGGGAAGTTTCCGAAATTTGGTTGATTTGACACGGAATGACCATCCTGCCATTTCAACAGCATGCAGAGCGCCATTTTATTAAGTCCCCACACTTTTGATGATGTGGATTGAGATTTTTGGGATAAAGTCTCATTTTCAGCCTGACGGAGCTGGAATCATTGGGGATGGATATTAACATTATTAATGTCATTGATTACGTTGTCATTTCTGGCTCAAATTTAGTGGAAATAATATCAGGCGTGGGCTGAGTGTTCAGATTATGCACAGTTAGTCTCGCATAGCCAGACCTTCAGACTGATGGCAGAAGGTCTTGGCCAAGGACCGCCCAGAGGCCGTTTGACTGACATGTAAAGCAATCAATCAGTGTGTTTTGTTCAGCGTCATGTTTAGTGGGGTGAAAATGTACATACTTTTGAAAACCCAGTGTGTAGTTGATCCTGATAAGTGCTCATTTGCCAAGTTTCCATCCACTCTTTCCACTGTTTTGTTATCGACAAGGTGAATATGCGTAAAAAAAAAGACTCCAGCCTGTTTCCATTCAATTGGCCTTTTACCGATAAAACGGTGTGCGTAATGACGTCATCCCTAAAAAAACATTTTTATCACACGTTTTGTTGTATAGCTAAAAACAAAATCTGCCATCAAGCCATTCCCATACATAATTTTGCGTATATCGCAAACTAGATCATATCTTTTGCATCCCATAAGATGACGGTGAACAGCTGGTCTGACAGGACTGATGAACGGCCTTTATGTGACGAAGCCCATGGGTTTGGACAATAGACTGTAAAAAAAGTAGTGTCCGTGACGTCACCCGTAGGATTCTGACGAGCAGTTTTGAAGCGTGAAGTAGGGTCGAGCTGGCCGTTGCCATCTTGGCAGCGCGTCACGCCCGGATAACAGAAAATGGGCACATAGGTGGGATGCGGGCGGAGCTGAGGTGACAGACACAGATGAATGGCTGTCCACCTGTCACTCAGTGACCACGACCTTAATTATGCAGAACTGTAAGGCTTTATATAAGTTATAAAAAAATTCACCCCCTCACAGTCGTCTTGAAGGGCAAAATTAGCCGTATAGACCAAAACCACAATTTGTACCAGGCTGTAAACATGTTTTTATTCTGCTGTAAAGTTGGGCATTTTAACGTGGAGCTCAATGAGATTCTGCTCCCTTCTGGAGCCGGTCTCTAGTGGCCAGTCGATGAACTGCAGTTTAAGTCACTTCCGTATCGGCTTCAAGAGAAACGGGGAGGTTGCCGCTTGGTTTGGACACAGGCTCATTTGCCCTGGATGGAAATTTTTTGGGGGATACTAAAATTTTTGGTACAGTAATATGTTAACTAATACAGCAACAATCGTTAACGTATTGAACACGCAGTCGTGGTTTGTTGTGGCCCAGAACGCATGTATTCAGATCATTCAGCCCAAACAAAGATATTCGTTCTGGTTTCAGAGTTCAATAACATCAAATCTCTGCTCATTCTCATTTCTGTCAGACAGGCAGCTGAACCTAAACTTTATATTTGTGTGGCCTATAATAACTTTATTAAATGGTCTATAGAGCCGTCTTAACAATTCTAAGATTCCTTTAGAGCTTTTTGGATTCAACCCACTTTATTTCCCTAATTAGTTTGAGATGAAATTATACATGGCAATAATAAATTGTATTTATAAAATAATTGTATTAACGTGTTATGTTTGTGAATTTCATTTGTCAGGTCGCAGATCCTGCCCATGAAGTCATGATTTTATGGCATTAATCTCATGTGTTCAGACACAGAAGTAACATGTTGTGTATTTGACCTTCTTTTTGTCAGTGAAACTCACACAGCCTTCCTTCCTTTGACAGACGCCACGCTTTTATCTTTGACCAGCTCCAGAGATTTTCCTCATCCCTTTTGAAACAAAACTTTATTCTACATTATTAAATTGTAGGCTCTATACTAGGGGTGGCGCGGTACATGAAAAAAACATCCGAACCATTCGGCTCGCTTGTCTCGATTCGCCCGCATGCACAATGTAGCCTCGTGCCGTATGTTACAGTGGGTGTCCTTTTCATACTCTGTGTGTGGACATACAGTAAAAGACAGTAAAAGTGGAGTGCTGCAGGTCACGTCACGGGAGAGATGAGGAAGGCTGCCTGGAGTTGGAGGATGCGCCAGCGTCGTATAACGCTGGCTTCACACCGCACGCACAAGCAGTGCATTAGCAGGGCAGAAGCAGTGCGTATGGAGAGCAGGAGCCTCGCGCGCCCGTTGTGCATTCACACTGGCAGTGTTTGTCTCGCGCAGCTGAACCGCTCGTGTATTGCAAATACAGATGAATATTGCCCATTCGATCACATTTTCCGGTGCTCTCCTCCGACCCCCGTCTGTCTCGTTTGATTTATGATGGGCAGCATATATCTGTTCCAGATGCAACCGTGGTCCCCATGTAGTTCACATGATAAATGTAACATTAAAGTTAAGATATGCATCTAGTTTTAATAATTTAAATTTAAACAGGCCTTTGAGGTTTGGGCAAAAGGTTGCCCACGCTGAATTAAAGCCACAGTGCATTGTTCTGATCAATATTGACTTGATTAACATGAAACAGGAAACGACTTCTACATGATATAACAATTTCTTTTAATACTGTATCCTAAATTGTGGATAGTTAAGCTATATATCATATGCCAAGTGAATTTCTGGAGTGCTAATGATTAAAAGAAACAACAACAAGAACCGTCCAGAACCGAAAACCGTGACCCTAAAACTGTGATACGAACCGAACTGTGGGTTTTGTGAACCGTGCCACCCCTGCGCTATACATAAAATTATTGTTATTAACAAGTGTCATGTGTTTGTACTTCGTTATAAAGACTATTTAGATCAACACTTGATCAAGCAATATTCAGAAGCGGGTGCAGCTATTATTTTTCTGATGAACTTAATTGATGACAAAATTAGAAAAATAAGAATGAATGTTTGAGTCTTATTCTTATCAATAGTTATAAAATATTTTAAAGGATTAGTTGACTTCAAAATGAAAGTTTCCTGGTCATTTCCTCACCCCCATCTCATCCAGATGTCTGTCTTTCTTCAGTAGAAAAGAAATGAAGTTTTTTGAGGAAAACATTCCAGGATTTTTCTCCACATAATGGACTTCAATGGGAACCAACGGCTGAAGGTCCAGATCAGTGCAGCTTCAGAGGCTCTGCACGATCCCAGAGGAATCCAGACAAACCATCGGACATTTACACCACAAATAAACATTTATATACTTTTTATCCTCAAATGCTCGACTTCGGTGTTGTTCTTCATGCCGTATGACATCACGTTGGAAAGGTCACATGACGTAGGTGGAAGTACCGACTCAGTGTTAAAGCGAGCGTGCAAAGACTAAATCAAACGCCCTTTACACAAATTAAGGTGAAACAACGATGTCAGACAATTGTAAAGTTGGAGGAGAACATGATGGAGTTTTTCGGCACTGGGTCGGTTCTTCCATCTACATCACGCGTGAAAACTTCATTTCTTTTCCACTGAAGAAAGAAAGACGTGAACATCTTGGATGAGATGGGGGTGAGGAAATGACCAGGAAACTTTCATTTTGAAGTCAACTAATCCTTTAAAATACAATTTAATAATCTGAATATAATAGATTTAATGCGGCTTTGAACCACAGAGCAACGGTGCTTTAACGGGAGCAACACCTCGAGCGCAGACGCCAATGCTGTCATGGGACATCACATTTATTTGCCTTAAAGCCATTTTTCTTGACAAAAAGTGTTTCCAAACTAGTTTTTGTGACATTTTGAATTTCAGCGTATCAACAGTTTATACGCTAAAGTTAAACGGAAAAAAGATTGTGTCGACATTGCAAAAAAATGATCAATAGTTTCCATCAGTGATATCGGTACATGTGTTAATGCGCCAAACCTTTTTTTCCGCAAAAAAGTCCTTGGATGGAAACCTGGCTATTGTCACAGAAACGAACATAACGGCTTTCTTCTTCCATGAGGGGGTTTGTGTCAAGATGGCGGACCGTTTAAGAAGGTGACGCGCGTCTCTCGAAAATCCTGCAGAATTCAATCTGATGACGACTTCAAACTTTCCGTATGCATCAGGCTCTCAGCCAGCGTATTTGGGCTTTAGACCTCCCTTTATCCGAAGCAATCTGTGTTTAAGTGCTGCCTTCAGTGGATGAAGGCCTGTGGTTGCTGTGTTACCCGCTCTGATCAGTCTTAGAACATTTGCTGTGTTTTCTTTGTGAATGTCTCATGTCTCTACTCCTAATTCATCTTTGTCATCACAAAGAAAAGCCATTGCTGCTCCATGATAGAGTCCGGTGAGACTTGTGTGACACTTGGTCCGAACTGACGTCTCATCTACACATCTCGCCTGTCTCTCAACCGCTGTCTGCCACCATGTCACACATACCCGGCAGCTCGGTCCGGGACCACATGAAATGGGTTGGTTCTCTCCTCGTTTTCCTATATTGCTTTTCACTTTAATCCCAAATCCCTTAGTGCTACATAAAGCAAACACTTCCAACAACAATAGCAACAGCAGCTCGTCTTATATTCTTCGTTCTGTCTTTTGTTTTTCTTAAGGCAGGGCTGTTAGGTTGTGAAGCGGTGTTGTCCAGCATGGCTCTGATGCAGGCCAGTTCCATCGCTGCGCCTAAGAAAATGATGTCGCCGCTGGGTCCAGCTTCAGGACACGGATCTGCCCAGAGGGATGTACAGGACCGTGTGACGCAAGGACACATGGTCTTACCAACGAGCATGACCTGTCCTCCACTGGTTAGACACCTTCAGATTAGTGTACAGCTGCAAATAGGTTATTTTGTGCCATCTGTAAAAGTTTATACACTTTATATTAACTATCGCTCGGGCTGATTAATCGTCTCATAATTAGACATTTTCAGATTTGGCTGGCCAACAAAAGCATGATGGTTACGAAGTCTGCCAAATGATTCGTCAATGTATAATGCTTGATTTTCAAATACATGTTAGTGAGTTTCTACAGAAAGTATATCGTGGCCACAAATGAACAACGTCAGCATGATTTACTAACTAGTTCCCTCGTTTTAAGTAAATTGTGCACACAATATAATCATTTCTTCCCCTCGTTTGACTAAATCCTGAGCATGTTATAATAATTTGTTTCCTTGTTTAATTAAATCAAAACATGAGTTACTTTAAAGTGCCCACGATTTAATAATGCATTGTGGGGAGAAATTCCTCATTCGTGGCCACTATATATACATTTACGGAGCCTCACACATGACATGCAGTAAAATATATATATTAGGGGTGTAACAGTTCAATTTACGCACAGTTTGGTTTTTATCATGGTTTTAGGGTCACGGTTCAGTATTGCTGTGTTCAGGGAAATTAGTTATTAGCCATGTTCAACTGTCAAATAAAAATAAAGAAAATAAGAACGAATAATCAAACTACAAGCAACAGCACAAATACATACAATAGAGCAAAGATTCATTTTAAGGATGTCACGATACCAAAATACCATATACCATAAAAATGTACCAATTTCGCTACCACAGCAAAATGTTTGTTATTTTATTTAACAATTTGAAAAAAAAAAAAAAAAAACTATTAAATTCAATGAGTTAATCATTATAATGAAATATTACTTAAACATTTAAAGGCTACATGCTGTTTAAAAATAAAAATTGTTTATAAAAAAGATCAAGTGAAAAATAAACAACCGTCTAGGCATAATTATTAGTGTTATATTGCATAGAGACGTAGCTAAATCTACTGTACACCAGTAGCCTGATATATTCTGTCAATTTCTTCACGTTAAACCGAACTTTTATTTTGACGGGTTGCCGTGACGACCTTTGAGTGTCTGTGCTCATGAAGTGACGGTTTATGCGTCCGTGTCCTCATATAGTGACACGGCAGCGTGTGTGTGTGTGTGTGTGTGTGCAAGCTGCAAATGAAACCGCGCATCTGCACCCGTCATTCACACAGAGATGCAGAACATGCAGGATTAATATTTAAATGGTATTTAGCAGTTTAATATTTACATACACTAGTATATATTCTGCTCTTAGATTAACACGGAAGCGACCGAACGCAGCTGTGGGTACTGAATATACTCGGTACTACAGAAATGCTGGTATCGTCATTTTTTTTTTTTTTTATTTCAGTACCGACTTGGTACTTGCCATCGACAGGAACATACATTAGCCTAACTCTGTCTGTTTTACACGTTGTTATTTTCAACAAACCATATAAAAGATGCATCGTCAGATTTGAGATGAACCGTGGTGCAAGTGCGTGCCAAACCGATGGTGGAGAACGGTGCGTTTTTTGTGTTTGTTTGTTTGTTTTTAACCAAGAACCGTTACACCCCAAATCTTCAAATTCAGCAAATTTCTGTGCTGCTTTTTTTTTTTTTTTCATTTGGAAATTGTCCTGCAATTTAACATTCTATATTTCTTCTGCCTGTAGCTTCTGCGGAAGGAGGGTGATTTTACAGCTCCTCGACTGCTGGATGAGAAGGAAATGAGACCCAATGAAGACATGGGGCTGAAGAAAAAGAACAGGAAGTCGGGAACACCCTCAAAAGTGAGAGAGCAGGACGGGCAGGCGGGGAAGGTCAGTGTGTGGGGGTGGGCGTGTAGTGTAGTGTAGTGTGTCAGTCCTGTGAATGCATTGTCAGTCGGCCACAAATCACACAAAGTTTACTCTGCTTTCTGTGAGACGTTTGCAGTGTTGTTTGGTCGCATTGGAGGGTTTCTAAGAGTATTGTAGAATATGTTTCTATGGATATGACATGATACGCATTTGGACGGCCTGTCCCTGTTTGGTAGTGGTGTGTTAGTGTTGTGGGGGAGGAGATGGCTGGTTTGGGTCGGGGGGTGGGGTGTCTATACAGGAGGGGACCGCTGTAGCACAATAACGGTTATTGTGTGTTTTCACGGCAGCAGTTTCTACTGTGATTTTAAAGGGCTCTGATGTCTTAGGACAGGATATTAATACCAGAAATGTGTTCTTTTTTTTGTGAGAATTTTTGCTCCCCACAACATAGACATCTTATAAATCATACTATTGATGTTTTTTGAAAATATAAAATGGCAGATAGTTTTCTGTGATGGTTAGGGTTGTGGGATAGAATATACAGTTTGTACAGTACAAAAACCATTACGTCTATGGTATGTATGTCCCCATAAAACATGTAAACGTGTGTGTACAGGTTTAGCTCTACTTGTGAGCAGGGCTGTATTTGAGGAGGGATGGCATCCCCCTTGTTAAGAGAAGACAAAACGCACCCCCTCTGTAAAACCACCACCCCCCTTACCATCCCCATTAGATTGACAGTGTTGTGCATTATGTAAAACTTGACATTTTAAAATGATCTGTATGATAATTAGCATACTATAAGTAACAGCGGTTGACCAATCAGAACTCAGTATTGTAACGCTCGGTGCAGTATCAAGCAAGCTTTCGTCACATTTTTCGTTCTTGTTTGAAATGGCCAGGAGAATGGTTCAAGCTCATCTTTTGATGTTCTTTAAAAAGTAGAGAACAGAATATATGATATTTCTTTGATTAGTGTTTAAGGACATTCACCTGACCCATTGCAAAGAATAACGAATAGGGCTGGGACAAAATATCGACGGGGCAATATATGGTTGTCCTTCTCTGTGCAATACAGGAATCGATACGCTGGCGCCAAATATGAATCGGAACGCCCTGCCCCCTTAGTTACGGTTGCTAACTTTGACAAACAAACGGAGTTGCTAACTGTCTTACAATGACAGCTGTCAGTTTGAAAACCTTATCCCAACTTGTTTTTGGACACAGAATATAGCATACTCTGTCCGATTGATGGCCAAACTTTACTGATGGTTTATAAAGCTTATTGCGTTCTTTTTCACTCCAAAAGAAATGGAGTAAGAGCTGTACAAACAGCATAAGAAGTGCGCATTAACATCTAATTCACAAACTCTCTCTCCGTTGCATTATCATTCACATACACAGCAAATTACACAAAAACATTTATACGACTAACAGTAAACAAAAATATTTTTGATATCTAAAGTGGGCGGGCAACCGCGCGTCACTCCCGGATGATAAGAAAATGGGCAAGGAGGCGGGATGTGGGTGGAGCTGAGGTGACGTGATGGCTAACAGACAGCAGACAAACGGCAATCCACCTGTCACTTAAAATGACCACGCCCTTAATTATGCAGAACTTTAAAGCTTTACATAATGTTAACGAATGAGTTATAAAAAAATTCACCCCCCTCACAGTCGTCATGAAGGGCAAAATTAGTTATATAGACGCAAACCACTCTTTGTACCAGGCTGTAAACAATGTGAAGTTGGGCATTTTAACATGAGGGAGATACAGATTTGAATCTCTTTTGGAGCCGGTCTCTAGCGGCCAGTCGATGAACTGACCTGCAGTTTCAGTCTCTTCTGTGTTGGATTCAAACGAGACCGCGGGAGGGTGCCACTTGGGCGGAGTGAGTGAAGGGGACATCTGGACTACAACATGCCATAGACTTTGACTGAGAATGTTATGATTCTTTATTATTGTTTGATTACAATACAATAAGACTCCCATTAGTTAAAGGTGCAGTGTGTAGTATTTATGAGGATCAATTTACAGAAATGAAATATAATATACATAACTATGTTTTCAGTGGTGTATAAAGACCTTACATAATGAACTGTTATGTTTGTATGAATGAGCCGTTTCTATCGACACACACCGCGGGTCTCCTTACAGTGAAGTCGCCATTTTGGTCTGCCATGTTTCTACAGTAGCCCTAAAGGGACAAACGTCTCAAACGCTAGTCACTCTCTGCTGTCGACGACATCTTTGTCCTGTGTCGGCCACCGTAGCTTCGAAAGGGAGGGGGTGAGCAGTTGCAATTCACAACCTCACTGCTAGATGCCGCTAAAATGTACACACTGCACCTTTAACTGATTTGTAATTTTCCTAATAGAATACATGATACGAGATAAATGCCTTGTCAGTGTTTCATGCATTTAGTGGTAAATGGTATGTTATGTTTGAAAAATAATATTGGTATGTTTTCTGGATTTACCTCTTATGCATGCAGAATAATATATATATATATATATATATATATATATATATATATATATATATATATATATATATATATATATATATATATATATAAATATTATTTTTAATATTTATTTATTTATTTATTTATTTATTTTTGAGAAGCATGTGTTCATTGTTGTTGTCTGTTTTGCTATTGAGTTCTCCCTCCTTGTCCTCGGATAAGCGTATAACTGTCAGTGGTATAGATTCATAAGTAATAATAATAATTGTTTTTGTAATAGGGATGTACAGATTATGAGGACGAGTTGCGACACTTTTGGGTACTCGCCCAAAACTTCATACCCGATTTTCTTTTATGAAACAATTTATTGAAAATTAAATGATACTTGTATGGAAAAGATTGATCAGTACATTTAAAAATGTCTTGACGTTATTTGTCCGTATAGGCAGTTGTGGATGAAAATGGAAATTGTCCACTTTCAAAAGTCCAGAAGAACTTTATCTGTGATCACTGCTACGGGGCCTTCAGGAGTGGATACCACCTGAAGAGACACATCCTCATCCATACTGGTATGAATATCACAGCTCTATGGACTCCTGCCAGAGATATGTGTGTATATATATGTATATGTACAGTAACAAATACATTCATGGATTATCCTCATTTTTACACATACATTTATTAGGGGTGTAATGATTTGATACAAATCACAATACTGAACTCACGATACGATGCATATTGCGATAATTTAAGCCAAAATAAAGAGAGTTTTTTTTTTCCTTTTACTTTATTATTATTATATTATATTCCACCATTGCATTATTATACTTTATATTCAACATTATATAGTAGTTTAATGTAGTAATGTCAGTGAAACTCAAGCAGTCCCACTTTCAATGCATTGGATCTCTTGAGCTGCGCACACACAAACTCTCCTGCTATTAAAGGAGAACTCCTAACGCGACGCTCCTCCCACCTGGACTATTTACCTTTTACCGGCTACAACTGAGTTCCCACGGGACTTCAGCGCGAGACTACAGCTAGCCGTCTAAAACACTATTTAGGTGAATTTAAACAATGGCTAAGTGGCTAAACGCATCTCGTTGTCATGTAAGGGCCCTGTTCATGTTGGACAGACATTTTAATTGCATTTTGTGTCTGTTAAGACACTCTTTATGTATATGCCCCCGTTTCAGCTGAGTGGGAGCTCTGGGCATTAACTGTAACGGCTCCGTGTTGCAAGCACCAATCCGGTTCGTTTTTTTTTCTGTAGACAGTACTCAGAAAGGTATAAGGATCAAGATTAACTTAAAAATTCCCCGGAGTTCTCCTTTTAATGCACTATACGCATAAAAATTAAACCATTTTTGAATTAGTGTTGTCAAAAGTACAGACCGCGATACACAGTCGGTACTGAAATTTAAAAAATGTGACGCTTTGAGCGCTGTTGAGCTGGAATCATAAACGCCTCTGACTGGCCATTGTGATCACATGATCATTGGATGCGTCTGTGATTGGCTACAATGATCAACGCACAGGAGTATTTGAAATTGTTTTGAAAACGGGAGCGTTTGAAAGCTCAAGCAGGCGTCAACCAGCGGGACCGGTAGGCTGATAGGCGCCTGCATTCAAACGCTCCCATGTGTAAGCGCTCTGTGAAAAGTGTCATTGATGTATATTTACATGTTTTTGAAGTGCTGGTCATTTCAGCCAATTACATGCATATTTGATGAGCACGTGAGCACAATGGCCAATCAGAGGTGTTTACGATTCCACTCAACAGCGCTCAAAGCGTCACTTTTTTTTACATTTCAGTACCGACTTGGTATTGTGGTCGGTACTTTTGACAACACTACTTTGAATAATCATATTACTAAAACTAGATGCGATTTGTACGTCCGTGTTTACTACAGTATGTGCGTCGCTGTAAATCTGTTCATCATGTAAAGCAGTCGAGTCTCTTCAGAAGACTTGGATTTGGATTACACACTCAATTGATTATTTTTTACGATGCTTTTATGGCTTTTTTTTCTGTCTTTTAAGTTTTAGAGGAATGGACTCTAAATGGAGGGACAGAAATCTCTCAGCTTTCATAAAAAAAAAAAAAAAAATAGTTTTGAAGTTAAACGAAACAACATTAGGGTGAGTAGATGATGACAGAATTTACATTTTTGGGTGAATTATACCTTATATACACAATCAGCTGAGCCTTGGATAAAACAACTATATCGCGAATCATATCGTTTACATCAACAATACATAGCGTCACATTTTTATATTGCGATATCTCAATGTTTCATTACACCCCTAATATTTATCATGTTAGATTTAGGTGATATGTCAGTGTGCTCTGTTGTTTTTCTCACAGGGGAAAAGCCGTTTGCTTGTGCCGTGTGTGACATGAGATTTATTCAGCGTTATCACTTGGAGCGACACAGCCTCACTCACACTGGTACGTCTTCATCCACTTTTCTGCGTTCTGACTTTAAACAGTGCCTGTTACCTTCAGCAGAAGTAAATAATGTACTTAAAAGAGGCAAATTATTTGTATGCAAGCAATAAATTGGACTTTTGTGGTTTATGCATAAAATACCCAAAATGTCCAAATACCAGAAGAGAGACACAAGTTTTCTTAAAGCTGCACTACAGAAGATTCTATTGAGTGAATAAGTGTTCAAGCGTGACGCAAATTGAGCAATTAAGTGTTTGTAAATAAGTGATAGCATTGAGCAAATAAGTGTTCAATTCTAGAGCTGCACGATTAATCATTAAAAGATCTCCATTTAAACGCCCGCACAATCTCATTCCTAAAGGACAACGGTTCGCCTGTCTATTAAACCTTTGACAAGTACGATCACAGCAAACATTCAGATCTGTATGTAAACACTGGCTGAATCCGAAATCGCCCCCTATACTATTTGAGGGGACAGCCATTTGTAATGGTGTCCGAAACCATAGTGGACGTTATTGAGTGCACTCATTAAATCCCACATTGCACCGCAATAACGAGTGTACAGCCGACGTACACACAGCGGTTGTCCGAATTCATTCACTTGGTTTCATTCACTCCTTCAAGTGAACTGTATTAATGGACTAACGTAGGGAATAGTGAATGAAGGTTTAGGGGCGATTTCGGATTCAACCACTGATGTCTACAGTAGCCATCAAAAAGTAAATCACCTTTTGCATGCAACTTGATGCTTCAAATAAAGATTGTATCAATTACATCATTACACCAGTAGGTGGCGACAAGTGACTGTTAAAAATCTGTTTGTCATTGAATCATTCATTCAAGAGATTTGTTCAAAAACTTTGATTCATCCAGTAATGATACAACGTGAGTCATTGAATCATTCATTCAAGAGATTCATTCAAAATTGCTGATTCATCCAGTAATGAAACAAGTGAGTCATTGAATCATTCATTCAAGAGATTTGATTGAAAACACTGATTCATCCAGTAATGTAACAAGTGAAGTCTTTGAGTGAGTCATTGAATCATTCATTCAAGAGATTTGTTCAAAACGTTGATTCATCCAGTAATGAAACAAGTGAATCATTGAATCATTCATTCAAGAGATTCATTCAAAAACGTTGATTCATCCAGTAATGAAACAAGTGAGTCATTGAATCATTCATTCAAGAGATTTGATTGAAAACACTGATTCATCCAGTAATGTAACAAGTGAAGTCTTTGAGTGAGTCATTGAATCATTCATTCAAGAGATTTGTTCAAAAACGTTGATTCATCCAGTAATTAAACAAGTTAGTCATTTGAATCTTTCATTCAGGAGATTTGTTCAAAAGCGTTGATTCATCCAGTAATGAAAGTGAGTCATTGACTCATTCATTCAAGAGATTTGTTCAAAAACACTGATTCATCCAGTAATGAAAAATTATTGAATAATTTATTCAACCATTTATTTTTTAATAATTGAATTAATTGAACATTGACCGCAGCAATTAACATTTTGTCAGAACCTCTAGTAAATTACATGTCTGATCAGAATCGTGGGAGAATCATGATCTCTATTTGAAACAAAAGGAAATCGTGATTCTCAGTTTATCCAGAATCGTGCAGCTCTGCGTAATTCTTACCTTTTTTTCTCAGAATTGTAAGATATAAACTTATTGCAAGAAAGTCGGAATTTATTTTTCAAAATTGTTTTGCAGTTGTGAAAAAGTAAATTGTGGGATAAAAAGAAACAAACTTCCATATAAAAGAGATGCCAGAGTTCTGTAGTGCAGTTTTTATGCCAAGTCTGTTACCATCATTTAATGACTATTTAAGGACTTTTATACCGGTGGTGATCAGACACTTTTACATCAATCAAAGTTTTATGAACAGTGTGCTAAACTTGACTAGTTGTTTGAGCATTATTGTGAAGTAGGCACTAACGCAAAGATCATGTATAGCAGCTAAACCCTTGCGGGTGTATTAAGCTTAACATTTGTTATGAGCAGGGTTTTGATTCTGTGTAGACGATCATTGAATTTGCCACTCTGTGCGTTTAGGGGTGAAGCCATATGCTTGTTCCATGTGTGACATGCGGTTTTTCCAACGTTACCACTTGGAGAGGCACAGCCTCACTCACACTGGTATGTGTCATTACATTGGACAATCCTTCAATATTTGATTTTTACACTTACACATTTTAAACATTAAATAGCTTTGTTTTACATGAGCTATAATTAAATAGAAAGTCTTGCACACAAATCCCATTATTATGTTGTTTTTGATCTACATCCTGTAAGGTTTTTCATTGATTAAATACATGAGTATCCATTCTGGGTTTATATCAGAGTTACAAATCATAGCCGTCTACACAGAACTAAACCTTAATCTCAAAAATAATCCTAATCTTTTACACTAAATACAATGGCACAAAACTAGAGATGCACCGATTGCAATTTTCTCCGTCTATTTTTTTTTTTTTTTTTTTTTTTGCAAGTGTGACCTGCCGATACAGATTTTTGCAGATTTCGATTTTCTTTCTCAGAACTAAAATTGACAGCATATACAAACAAATATCTACTTTTCAACACAAAGCATTATTTTCATGACAAAAACACATAAAAGTCAGTAATAAAATAGCACAAGTAAATCCCATAGAATAAAGAGAAATGAAAGAAACGTCAGTTTTTCAGGTGGGTCTAACCGTAGGTTATTATTCAGGTAAAAAATACTACAGAAATTAAAGTTCTCAAATGTAAAATAACACTGGAGAGTCTTCACTGTATAAAATTAAATACAGATTAATGCTTACAACTAAAGTTATAAAAGGAGCAGAGTGATTTTCTGTGTCTTCTGTCCTTTGATGAGCACGACAGACATCAGCAGGAGTATTAGGCTGCTGTCTCTTTAAGAGTTTATGCACGGATCCACTACACTGTTACACAACATCCCTTATCTTTCTCAACTAGATTTACGCTCCAAAACTGACCGCGTTTCGATCAAAACTCGGCAAGATAATATTGTATGTACTTGACCGTGTAAGTGCAGTGAGCCACTGATTTTGGTACTTGCGCGACTCACAAGCTGTTGTGCGCTCCACGTATACTCCACATGCCTTTGGTTTGAGCTCGAAACAATCGGTGCATCTCTACTAAAGCTATTCACAACACATATTCAATTTCTTTGTGTATTTTTAGCATATGAGCCATTAGAAAGTTGACCCAGCATATAATATATATTAGACATCATTAAAACAGAACCCAGTAGTCTAATTTGACTGCCTACAGTTTCTAGTTAGCAAAATTGCTGTGCTTTTGAGCAAGTTATCATATGATATGCAGAACTACAATTTGAAGACGGCTTATTGGCATTTTGTTCTGCGTTTAGGAGTCAAACCATATGCTTGCACCATGTGTGACATGAGATTTTTCCAAAGATACCACCTTCAGCGACACAGCCTCATTCATACGGGTACAAGTCATCTCTTGCCCATGTGCTGCTGCAACTGTATGCTTTGCTTTTGTTTCTTTGACTGGCATTTTTGAACCATTGCGCTCACTCTGCAGTTCTACCGCTTTCTGCTTTTGCTGAGAATTCCTGCACATCGCCATGCACACGAGCCTCGTTGCCTCTGTTGCCTTTTTAGCATGCTAGATATCGTCTGCATGACGTCTGCTTCGTCTGTGAGTCCCAGTTCATGCTTCATATTTAATCTTCACAAAAACTACTTTTCTATTTCACCTCTATATTTGAAAGGGGCCCTGCTGATCTTTGTTCCAACAGCTAATTTCCATGAACACATGTATGTGATTTTTATGGTTGGGTTTTGGGCAGATGATGTGTACACTCAAGGTGTGGCTCCCTTCAATATATTGTTGAAGAATGACATCTTTCGTATTTCCCTCCCAAACACCACCAATGCTTGTGCGTTTTTACTAGGGCTGCCCCATAAGAGTCGACCAATCGTTAGTCGATTGATTGACAATTTGAATTGGTCCGGTTTGTCACAGAACATAAAACTCCATAGGAAATGGCGAAGTCACAGTCCGTGACGGAACCATTGTCAACACGGCTGGCCCGTGTGATTAATTATATCAGACAGAAAATCCAAAGTGGGATCGTTCAGAGACGGTAAAGGGTAACCCTAAAAAGATGACGTGCAAACTCTGCAGGCAAACGTTCGCCTATCATTCATCGACCTCAGACTTGGCTTGTTTTTTGAAACATGTTAGTAGCAGCCTAACATTAGCCACTTTATAGGGTTTCTACGCAGTTTGGAAAAGTATGGAAAAACATTTGCATTTTCATTGCCCCTATTTAGTTTTCTATAATTTAATAAATACATTTATCATACAAGACGTTTGTTTTCATGGCAGCTGTTTAGTGATTCTTTAGTGATTGTCAAACTCGACTGAATTAACTCAAGATGCACTTTTTCATTATGCAGTGTTTCGTTTTTTTTTTCTCTTAGCACCATTACAGAGCCTCTAAAAGGACCTTTGCAAAAATAACAAAATATACAGACTTTTGTGTGCGCACGAGAAACCATTAAACTTAGCATATAGGACAATACACACAGAGCCACCAGTTGCACCATCAGCCCATTTCGCGATGTGGTTTCTTGGCTGTCACGGAGTATGCGTTAAAGCAGACCTAAGGCCTTGAAATATGATGTACTGCCCAAACAAAAGCCACATTTTGAACACTTTTTCACAGTACCAGTCTTTCTTTATAGACCCTTGAACTTGGCAAATAGAACATTGCACACAGCCATATTGCACCATCAGCCCATTTTCGTGTTATGGTCTCTCCGCTGAGACAGAGGATGCTTTAAATTGTACATCAAGCCTTGATATTAGAGGTACTACCCTACGGAAAGCCAAATCTTGAGCAAATAGATCTCTATTAATTCATGTGCATCCATGATCTCGTTTTCTTCATAGTAAAATTATATAACTAGAAATTGTAATGTGTAAACACGCAAAAAAAATACTGTGCACGTGAATAGTTTATCGAGGGCACAAAAAAGTGTGTGTGCATGTAAAAGTCTTTTTGTATTTTTTATTTTATGGGCTCTATATGTCAGGTCATCTTTATTTATATAGCACTTTTTACAATGCCGATTGTTTCAAAGCAGCTTCACAGTGTTAACAGGAAAACAATGCAACGGAATTTTATTGGGCTGTACAGCCGCTCTGGAGAAAACAGTGATGTTATCCAGCTAATTTCAATTATCATATAGTGTCAATGTGGGCAGATCGGTAATATAGATGAGATTTAGGTGTCCCCAACTGAGCAAGCCTAAAGCCAGAGGCAACGGTGGCAAGGAACCAAAACTCCTTCAGGGCCTGAATGGAGAAACAAACCTTCAGGGGTGCCAGTTCTCCATGTTGTCACTTGAAAATCAATGAAAAAACCTCTGAGAAAATAGAAATATTTACAGATGACTGTACTACATACCAAATATAAAGCTGAAAATAATGCTGTATGAAGCATTTATGTTTAATATGGTCTGAAAATCTATAGAGAGGAAAAGTATGGCATTTTGAATGTGGGAGAATGTGTAGGAACCCTGACTTTATATAGCCGCTCGCTCAACTTTAGCATTAACCTAGAGAAGTTTGCACTATTATTAGACTCATATCCAAGTATTCGTGCGGCGTGTGAAAGAGCTTACTGCTTTTCTCTCTTCATAGGTGCATCCACTGTAATGCAGAGATAAGAGTCAGCGTCGTCAACTATGCAGCCGACAGAGACTCAGAAAACACTAGTTATTGTCATAAATGTGACTAGTCGACTAATGGCTTAAATGTATGACTACCCTACTAGGAAAATCTTTGGTCGGGGCAGCCCTAATTTTTACCACGTAATCAAAATCTCACTGTGCAACCCTGGCATTCATTGTTCACGTGTCTTATAAGCTCATTTACAAATTTCATAGTGTTACATTTAAAATGGAGTGAACAGCTTGTCTACTAGTTGCCAGTCTTAAGTTATATCTTCTGCACCCCACTTTATTGACTTAATGCTCAATTTGGTCTTGATGGTATAGCGATAATACAGTGGAAAGAAAAAGTATGTGAATAATTTTAACAAAATAAGGAGGATCATTTAGCTAGGGATGCATTGATATGAAAATGTTGGCTGTTACTATAACCGATAATTCTTTATATTTGAAACCCAATAACCGATATATTGCTATAATTTTTGAGAGCCTGATTACAAAAACAAAAGTCTCACTGTTAAATCCACGTGTCAAGAACACAATTATAATTTTATGTAGGCTTTATGAAAGATTTAAACACTGAACTGTATTTTTTACGGAATTCCAAACATATTTCAAGCAAGTCATAAACATCATGGTGAACAGTGCGCATCTTCAGTGTCTCAGCTGAAGGAAATAATCCATTATTTATCGGCTTTAATATATCGGCCAGTTTTTCTTATCGGGTCAATGATAACATTTAAAAATGAACATATATCAGCTGATACCGATATGGTGGCCTAGATATCGTGCATCCCTGTATTTAGCAAAATAGCACCAAAAAAAGTTGTAATGTATCTTTCAACATACCTTTTGGTGTTCACCCATGTTTATTCAGTGCTGTAACTAGTAGTAAAGCACAGATGAGATGATCCGTGCTGCCGCTCAAACGGAGGTGATCGTTCTCGGCGTGTTAAAGAGCGCCAAAATGACATCTGTTGATAAAGTCAACAGAATTTTCAAGTTGACACTTTGCTTCATTTTAAAAGTAACAAACAGCAGTTTGGCCGAAATTTTCAGTGCGTCCCTATTTGTGTGAAATAAAATTCCTAATATTGTAAGATTTTGGTCATATTACCCACCCCTAACTTCTAACTCATTCCAATCATCCTGGTGTGTAACACCCACAGTAAGGATTATTTTATTTTATTTTTCTTGTTGAATATCCTATTTCACTTATTAGCACGCGAGTTGTGGGTCAGCGCCCCATTAAGCTGTGTAACCATCTTTCATGCGCTTTCTATGTGCTTGCAAGCATCTATTGCGCTCCGTTCTTGTGAAGCATGCAATTTTAACATTGTCTATCAATGTGCAGCTCCTATATTGATATAAATGTGTTGTATATGCATGGTTTAAATCTTACACATGATTTGCTCTGTGCATTTAGGGGTGAAGCCGTATGCTTGCTCCATGTGTGACAGGCGTTTTTTCCAACGTTACCACCTGCAGAGACACAGCCTCACTCACACGGGTATGAGCCGTCTCTCCTTACCCTTTGAATTGTTCTACCTGACTACACCGATGCACAGCTTAGCACTGTTGCCAACTTGACATTATCAGTATATTTAAACATATTTTTTCCCAACGGTTGCCTTTACAATAAAGACAGTTGTACGTAGGCCTGTCGCAATAATCAATATCGATATATCGCACAATACATGTACATGACCTCAGTAATTTTTTGTGATGCAATATATCGCCCATTATGTTTACATGATAATGATTGTCACCAACATTTTACTCGATTGTGCTGTCATCTTGTATGTTTTCTGTGACGGAGGCGAAAGTGGTTCTCGGGCAGTTTCTTCATACACAGAGCGGTTATCGACAGGCGGCGCCGTTTGAGGCGTTCTAGTGTTTTCCTGACAACTCCTGACAGTTTGGAAGAATGAGCCCAAATGGACTCGATTTCAAAGCCGCAATACCCTGTTCCCCTGCACATATAAATGTCAACGCAGAATGATGAGTGTTAAAGTCGCTTCACAAGGGAAAATGTTTATTTACTATTTATTAAAACAATTTTTTTTATTTAGGATAATATATTTGTTACCCTTAATTTCCATGATCTAAAGAATTAAAAGGTTGTCCTTTGAAAGTGTGTAGGTCTACTTGCATTATTATGCTGTTATATTAGGATTATATATTCAGTGGCATAAAATGACAATATCGTTTATCGCAATTATTTCTGGGACGATATATCACGAACAAAAAGTAGTTATCGTGACAGGCCTAGTTGTACATGTATATTTTTCTACCAGTTTGAAACTTTCTACAAGATTGTAGAAGATTGCAAACATGGGAGCATCCAGATATTTCCTCATGGTACTAAAAAGTTGGCAGCAATGCTTTGTACACATTATTTTTTATAGTTACATATAACAAAACAGTTTTCAAATATAGGCTTGGCTGCAACAAACTCGAGTTTGGGCATAGTTACAGACAATGCATTGGGGTGTTGGACATACTGAAAGTTTTTATTCATCAAAACGTAACACTCCGGTACTCTGTGTTTAGGGGTGAAGCCGTATGCTTGTTCCATGTGTGACATGAGGTTTTTTCAGCGTTACCACCTGCAGAGACACAGCCTCACCCATACGGGTATGAGTCCGAGGGGGCAATGCACATTTAACGCATATTAAACACTTTAGTCTGCAGCCTTCACTACAGACATGGCAATCACACTCTCCATGGTTCTCCATGTGCATTATGGGGTATTTTTTGACCAATGGAGTAAACATTTTATTTTTTCATTGTCCTCTCAGTTGCACCAATTTGATTTACTTGTCCCCATAAACTGTTACTTTGTTTATTTAGGGGTGAAGCCATTTGCTTGCACAATGTGCCCCATGAGGTTTTTTCAACGTTGTCATCTCCAACGACACAGTCTCACCCACACGGGTATGTGTCATGTCTTAAAATTGCTGGCCCATTCTCAGGGAACTGTGCCATATCCCGGCACAGCATTTTTTTTAAATGTATTTATCTGAAGAGATTTCTGTTGAACCTCCAAGAAATATCATCCCACCTAGTGATGGATGACCACTAATCTGAATACTGTGATCACAATACGTGTGTGGGTTTTCTCTCCAGTAGCCGTTTCTTAAACTCTAACCACAATACAAAATGTGCAGTACAAGGTTCTAGTAATTATTAGGGCCCGAGCACCGATGGTTTGAGGACCCTATTGGAATTGCTCAGTCTATCATTCTTCGTCTCTGAAATGAATCGTGTTTTTGAGGGCCTAAACATGCTCAAACTCATGAAACTTTGCACACAAGTGCTGAAAATGTACGTCTGATATAGGTTTCAGAATTAGGCGTGGTAAAATGGCTCGATAGCGCCACCTACACAATTTCAATTAAGTGCAATTTGTTTTCAAGTATGAAATTCGGTAGACACATGTAACAGCCCAATACCTACAAAAAAGTCCCTGGGAGCAAAAACTGAAAACCAACAGGAAGCGAGATATTTTGAATTTTTGCAGTTTTTGCCATTTCCAGACATTATACTTTAATGAACTCCTCCTAGAGATTGTATCAGGTCAACATCATATTTGGTCAGTCTAATCTAAAGGCCTTTGCAACGTTAAATTGTGAAGATCTTGAGTTTTCCCTGAAGGGCGTGTCCGTCTGACAAAGTTTGATGTTTCGCCATGAAACAGGAAGCTGTTGTAAGTCAGGCATACAATGTCCGACCTGCCCCAAAATTAACATAAGAATCCTGGCCTGAAGACATCTACATGACAATATTCAGTTACAGTCATAGCACCACCTGTTGACAACAGGAAATGGCATGCTTTACACTGAAATTCACTTCTGAAACACATTTAAATATGCCATCAAGTCCCAAACATGCTATAAACACATAAATCATGCAACACTTGGCTAAGTGCTAATGTATGTGATTAACACTAAAAAACAGGAAGTTGTTCTAACTCGGGCATACAATGCCCTGGCCTGAATACATCTTAACACCAAAATTGAGTTATAGTCATAGTGCCAACAGCTGGTAGCAGGAAGTGTGGCAAATGTAAATGACTGGCGTGGTCCTCCTATTTTTGCCGTCCTCGCAGCAGATCTTGGTTTGTGTGTGTGATAGAGGGATTCCTGCCACTGTTTTGACTCCTTTACACATTTTAAAAGTGCTTTGAGTCAAAAAATACCAGCATATGTAGTCATATGATAATAATCATATGTAGGCTACACACACACAACGAGTGTATTTTATCCCAGCACACAGCATTGATTTGGATGTTTGGTAAGTTCAGTCTCAAAATAGGCAATACGTCATAAAAGCCGACCAATCAGGTTGTGAACGTATCTTTTGGTTTGGTGATAAAACTGCCAATCTGAACGCTAATAGGACCAGGACCAAAATGTTTTGGTCTGGACCAAATGAACTAAGCGAACCGAACTACAAGTGTGAACACCCTTAGTCCTGATTTGCTTAGTGTTCACAATGGCTATGTTTGCATACACAACCTTTGTTTCAATTAATTAATTCCAATTGATGAATCCGAGCGTAGTGTTTACATGAACGCTAAATAAAGTGATCGGGTTGATGTGTGTGTTTATAAGTCACAAACTTCAAATCAGAATTGATTTTTGACATGCGCACACTGCACAAATATACAGAGTTTACCGCTGTTTGCACATACTATTCTCCTAGATTGCTTATTTTATTTTAAAGGTTATGATTAGGAGATGAAGAGCACATTAACTGTTGTGCCATTCTGCTTATACACTCACCTAAAGGATTATTAGGAACACCATACTAATACTGTGTTTGACCCCCTTTCGCCTTCAGAACTGCCTTAATTCTACGTGGCTCTGATTCAACAAGGTGCTGAAAGCATTCTTTAGAAATGTTGGCCCATATTGATAGGATAGCATCTTGCAGTTGATGGAGATTTGTGGGATGCACATCCAGGGCACGAAGCTCCCGTTCCACCACA
Source organism: Paracanthobrama guichenoti (assembly GCA_018749465.1). Lineage (NCBI taxonomy): Eukaryota > Metazoa > Chordata > Actinopteri > Cypriniformes > Gobionidae > Paracanthobrama > Paracanthobrama guichenoti. The sequence continues at coordinate 5,635,548 of JAGHMJ010000029.1, forward strand.
TCCCAAAGATGCTCTATTGGGTTGAGATCTGGTGACTGTGGGGGGCCATTTTAGTACAGTGAACTCATTGTCATGTTCAAGAAACCAATTTGAAGTGATTCGAGCTTTGTGACATGGTGCATTATCCTGCTGGAAGTAGCCATCAGAGAATGGGTACATGGTGGTCATAAAGGGATGGACATGGTCAGAAACAATGCTCAGGTAGGCCGTGGCATTTAAACGATGCCCAATTGGCACTAAGGGGCCTAAAGTTTGCCAAGAAAACATCCCCCACACCATTACACCACCACCACCAGCCTGCACAGTGGTAACAAGGCATGATGGATCCATGTTCTCATTCTGTTTACGCCAAATTCTGACTCTACCATCTGAATGTCTCAACAGAAATCGAGACTCATCAGACCAGGCATCATTTTTCCAGTCTTCAACTGTCCAATTTTGGTGAGCTTGTGCAAATTGTAGCCTCTTTTTCCTATTTGTAGTGGAGATGAGTGGTACCCGTGGGGTCTTCTGCTGTTGTAGCCCATCCGCCTCAAGGTTGTGCGTGTTGTGGCTTCACAAATGCTTTGCTGCATACCTCGGTTGTAACGAGTGGTTATTTCAGTCAAAGTTGCTCTTCTATCAGCTTGAATCAGTCGGCCCATTCTCCTCTGACCTCTAGCATCAACAAGGCATTTTCGCCCACAGGACTGCCGCATACTGGATGTTTTTCCCTTTTCACACCATTCTTTGTAAACCCTAGAAATGGTTGTGTGTGAAAATCCCAGTAACTGAGCAGATTGTGAAATACTCAGACCGGCCCGTCTGGCACCAACAACCATGCCACGCTCAAAATTGCTTAAATCACCTTTCTTTCCCATTCTGACATTCAGTTTGGAGTTCAGGAGATTGTCTTGACCAGGACCACACCCCTAAATGCATTGAAGCAACTGCCATGTGATTGGTTGATTAGATAATTGCATTAATGAGAAATTGAACAGGTGTTCCTAATAATCCTTTAGGTGAGTGTATTTATCAAACTGTAAAACGCCCCTCTGCGCCAAAAATAAAGTGTCTTTGGATGAGAGTATGAAGGGAGGACTGATGGGATGTTGTTCTGCTCCACTTCACTTCACAGACGATGAGTGGTAGGGGGATTTTAGAATAACACAAGTCATTCATGACGTTTTAATTAACAACTGCAGTTCGTTTTCATGCGCCATTATGTGGGGGTGTGCCATATCATACCGTCCACGATAATACCGGTATAAATATTTACATAAAAAAGTGTGCGTGCGTGCATGCTCTTCATAATGAAAACGACTAAGACAATCATCATCTGACTTGGAACTACCTGTGCGTTAAACGATTTTATTGCATACCTTCCAGCCAATCAGAATCGAATATTCAGACAGACCATGGCATAAATTACTTTAGTTATTGTTAAACTAAAATGTTATGTTATAGTTTTACTTAAGATTTCCAGTGAAAACACTAATAACTTGTACCAAGGCTACTTTGTTTTCATTTGACTTGTGCTGTGTGTTGCTGCTGCCGCCTTACGACAATAGATTTACACTTCAAATTAAATATTCTCTCATCAATGCTCATTGGAAAAGGATGGACCCCTTTCAATCGATTCAGATTGAGCTCAGTCAGATCGATTAAGGTGTTTACATTAAGCTTTTTCTATCCGATTGAGGCGTTATTAGTAATGGATTATTTGGTTGCATATAAACACAGTCGCTGTGATTTTTAACACAAAACATAAAGATGCAAAACAAAAAACAGCATTCATGATGTATATTTTGCGACAGAATTTACTGAACATCTAAAACAATGTTGTGTGTTGGGCTAAATGGTATTTTACCATCTGAGAACTCACGAAGAGCTTATGAAATGTCTAAAGGAGTCAAAACAGTGGCAGGATTTCCCTTTGTTACACACAAATAAAGATCTGCTGTAAGACATGTTTCAGACACCTGCACAACGTTGCTCGTATGACGAGAAAAAACTGGTGCGCTTGAGCATTCAGTCCTTTTTAGGGTCAGAAGAGACCGAAGCTCTTGACATCATCCTGTCTTTGGTCCGTGTTGCGTTCATATTTCAGTCGAACCCACCAGAGTTTGTTTGGAAGCGAATCGAGACCCATCTTTTCAGCGTTCTCGGTCCGCTTGTTTGGTGTGCACCAAGGATCAGATGACAGCGTTCACACTTATTCAAATGAACCGCACTAACAGAGCAATCACGCCAGAGTTCATATTAATGGAAACAATCCTGCCAAGTGTGAACATTCCCTTAGTTTCTTTATGCCTTGAAATAATGCTGCCTTCATATAGGATATGGGAGTAATAATTTAGATGGGACTTTTGAAGTCATAATCATGTTCAAGTGATTTTGTTGTTGGATAAAATGGGAAACATGGAGAACCCCAGGTTTGTTGTAGCATATGTATTTTTAGGAAATCCTTTTTAGACATTGTAATGCATGTTAAACCAGCTGAAGTTTTGAGAGTGAGAGACACTGGTGGGTCTTCTCTTGAAAAAACATGCTCATTCAAATGCGTTCTGTTTTTTCTGTGGAATATACACCGATCAGGCATAACATTTATGTCAGGTGCAGTGAATAACACTGATGATCTCTTCCTCACGGCTCCTGTTAGTGGGTGGGATATATTAGGCAGCAAGTGAACATTTTGTCCTCAAAGTTGATGTGTTAGAAGCAGGAAAAATGGATAAGGATTTGAGCGAGTTTGACAAGGGCCAAATTGTGATGGCTAGACGACTGGGTCAGAGCATCTCCAAAACTGCAGCTCTTGTGGGGTGTTCCCGGTCTGCAGTGGTCAGGATCTATCAAAAGTGCTCCAAGGAAGGAACAGTGGTGAACCAGCCACAGGGTCATGGGCGGCCAAGGCTCATTGATGCACGTGGGGAGCGAAGGCTGGCCCGTGTGGTCCGATCAAACAGACGAGCTACTGGAGCTCAAACTGCTCAAGAAGTTAATGCTGGTTCTGATTTAAAGGTGTCCGAATACACAGAGCATCTCAGTTTGTTGCATGTGAGTGGATTACCTGGGGAACACATGGCACCAGGATGCACTATGGGAAGAAGGCGAGCCGGCGGAGGCAGTGTGATGCTTTGGGCAATGTTCTGCTGGGAAACCTTGGGTCCTGCCATCCATGTGGCTGTTACTTTGACACGTACCACCTACCTAAGCATTGTTGCAGACCATGTACACCCTTTCATGGAAATGGTATTCCCTGGTGGCTGTGGCTCTTCCAGCAGGATAATGCTCCTGACACAAAGCACAAATGCTTCAGGAATGGTTTGAGGAGCACAACAACGAGTTTGAGGTGTTGACTTGGCCTCCAAATTCCCCAGATCTCAATCCAATCGAGCATCTGTGGGATGTGCTGAACAAACAAGTCCGATCCATGGAGGCCCCACCTCGCAACTTACAGCACTTAAAGGATCTGCTGCTAACATCTTGGTGCCAGATACCACAGCACACCTTCAGGGGTCTAGTGGAGTCCATGCCTCGACGGGTCAGGGCTGTTTTGGCAGCAAAAGGGGGACCAACACAATATTAGTCATAATGTTATGCCTGATCGGTTTAAATTATACTGCACAATAGTACATAGTGCTATACAATAGTAATATTCATGTAGTGAGTTAATCTGTTCATGTCATCGTATAGTAACACTGCGAATGTCGTGTGTGCGAGCATGTGTGCGTTTTTGCGTGTGTGTGAAAATGGTAAAATCTTGCAAAATTATGCGCAGTACAGGCACTTTTTAACCGCTGAGAATGAGGCGAGTGGGTGAGAGGTGGCAGGTGTGTGCCAATTGCTGACCGAGAGAAAAGTGAAAACACGCAGCTGGCGCTACTGCCTGTGCAATAAAAACTGTCTCGGAATCAGTAAGATGTGAGGCTGAGCGCCCGGTCACCGGTCCGGGCCAATCATGTGGAATATCAGCTGATTCCTGGCCGGTCGATCGGTGCGTCTCTAGACTCAAGTGAGCGCACAAGGTTTTTATGCACATTTTTAGAATTAATGCGCATCTTGGCATTTCCATCCAGCACTTTTTGATGCGATATCCCCAAAATGCATATAAAAATACGTGGATGGAAACATGGTTACTGTCAATCATCACAGTTTCTGATTCAAACACACATTTAAATCTTCCCTCTTGCGAAAACTCCTGATATATTAAAAAAGCTGTCTTAATTGTACGGTGAATCTCTTATTTACATCGTGTTTACACTTTGTTGGTTATAATGAAAGGATTCACGTGTGTGTGGCTCACGTTGAGCAAAATGAAACCTGGTGTGTTTTCAGCTGTGTTTCTGACTAACTTGCTGACTAGCTCCTCTGGTCATTAGCCATTTGCGTTCATGCGTTCAACAGCTATGATTGTGATTGGCTACAATGCACTACGCTTGTAAAAACACGCTAACAAAAATACCGGGTACTCGATACTGCAGAAATGCTGGTACCGTCAACTTTAAAATAATTTTTTAAAGTACCAGTACACTTGACAAATATTTTAGTTGTTCATTGGGGCACAAATGGCACCATTTCCTGAGAATGAGCCTACTGTAATGAACATTGTCTTTAAGGGACAAGTATAGATTTTTTAATTTTTTTTTCAACCCAGTTTGCATGGAGGCTTTAGTTGCTATTTTCAACTGTTTTAGACATGGCAGATTAGCCATCTTATATGTGTGGGTTTTGTTGTGGCTTGTTAAAGGGTTAGTTCACCCAAAAATGAAAATGATCCCATGATTTCCTCCCCCTCAAGTCATCCTAGGTGTGTATGACATTCTTCTTTCAGACGAACACAATCAGAGTTATATTAAACATGTCCTGGCTCTTCCAAGCTTTATAATGGCAGTGAATGGAGCCCAACATTTTAAGCCCAAACAAATGCAAATTGATTGGTTTAAGAAAAATAGCCATATTTAACGCATTATAAAGTAAAATATCTAGCTTCCGGTGGACCGCCTTCCATATTTAACTTGCACAAAAAGTGTAATGTCTCTTGCGGTTCAAAACGCTTTTGCTATGTCCGACGTCATCATTGCGCTTTTTCCGTGAGTTGAATGGAAGGCGGTCCGGCGGTAGCTAGATATTTTACTTTATAATGTGTTAAATATGGATACATTTCTTACACAAACCCATCAAATCACTTCAGACGGACTTTATTAACCCCGGAGCCGTGTGGAGCACTTTTATAATGGATGGATGCACTTTTTTGGGCTTCAAATTTTGGGCTACCATTATAAAGCTTGGAAGAGCCAGGACATTTTTAATATAACTCTGATTGTGTTCGTCTGAAAGAAGAATGTCATATACACCTAGGATGACTTGAGGGGGAGGAAATCATGGGGTCATTTTCTTTTTTGGGTGAACTAACGCTTTAAAGTACTGTTATTTTTGATCATGAAGTTACTTAGTTGAAGCTGGTATCCACAAGTGCATTCTAATGCTAGTACTCTGCATCTAGGGGTGAAGCCATTTGCGTGCACAATGTGTGATATGAGGTTTTTCCAACGCTACCATCTCCAGAGACACACCATCACCCATACGGGTATGTGTCGTCTCTTTGTACCTCTGTTCATGTACCATTGCTGGTTCTCTTCAGCATGTAGAAGAAATGACCATAAAATAATGTTCAAAATGATCAGCTTTTGCTGTTAAATGTTTGAGATTTTTGTAAGGGGAGCAGTCAAGTACCACTTTTCCCTCGTCAGTCATGGGCATTCACATGAAGAAAGCATTTCTTAATTTTCAAGTTTGACAAAATTACAGTAGTTCATGGTTGAGACTAAGAGTAGAGTATTTGTTATTTGGTAGACACTAATGTTTCAGATTATGAAGAAGCTAATAGGTAGTTATTTTACACGTGCAAATACAAATTATCTTTACTTTCAAAGCCTTACCCATTCCTTACATTCATGTTCCCATACATTCACAAAAAGGTTTTCGTGCTCGCTTTTTGCTGCAATAATTTTTAAAAGAAAAATTTTAGAAGAACATTTTCAGTTGTTTTAGAGGATGAAGAGTCTTCTGCTCTGACAAGTACAACTACAGTCAATTAATGATGGGAGAGATTTCTGTATTTGGCAGTTATTATGAAAATATGAATTTTCAACATTGACCTTAATGTACTTTGTTGGAGAGTTAAAGGCACAGTATGTAAGATTTGTTTTATTTAAAATATCCCAAAACCACTAGAACAATGTTATATAGTTTGTTGACCTGTGTACTTGCATAATCTGAAATGTTTCCAACAGTGTTTAAATCCAGAGAAATCCGATACAAACCCAAATATATTCAGACACCTTCAACACTTTCTCACATTATCACAGTTTATTCACTATAGTTCAGAAAATGGTAATAAAATATGACAGGAACTCAGAGTTGAACTGTGTCAGAACAAATTCATCTTGATAATGTCAGATAACTTTGACAGAAAGGGATGTAATGGACTACAATCAACCAATCAGCTGTTAGATTAAAGAGCGCAATTAGATAATACCAATTTAGGTCGACCAATGACCAGTCAATGCTTCATTCAGTTCAGTCTGTGGTGTCAAAGGTCACATTAGCAGTTATAGAAAAAACACTTCAGCAAAACTTGCTCAGGTCAAAGTGTCTGAATCATTTTGATCCCAAATTTGTAAATCAGTTTTACTGCTAGTCACTGTATGAAGATTTTTTGGGTTATAATGTGTCTCACTTTATTTTGCTATCCTCACTTACAGAAATGAACTATAGTGTCCTGCACACATTAGTAAAAAATTATATCTGGTGTTTGAATCATTTCTGGTTTGACTATTTTAATGAATCGTGTCCTTGTTTCGCCTGTCAATGACGTCATATTGGCGCTACCCTTGATTTCCATAGAAACCATGGAAACACCAAAGTCTTTAATATCTGATGCGTTTTATTAGACACTGTTTGGATCATTGATGGACAGAAACTGATCATTGTTCTCCAGCTCAACACAGTTAGTCTGATTTGTTTAAATCTGGTGTTGGTGATTTACTGTGAGTAACGTTTGTGCCACATCTCAGAGACACAACATAATCAGAGAGAGCCTCCATTATACAATATATATTAAAATTAATTGTAAATCATTTAGTCATCCTGTGTTTATTAATATGATATTCTAATATCGATCTAGATTTGAACACAGAGTAACATTATAACATAACTTTCATCACACTCAAGTGTGGTTGTTGTGATCATGTAAAACAGTGCTGTGCTAGCCCACATACGCAGTGTAAAGAGAGGAAGCAGCGACTGCAGCATAAGCAGAATAAAAGCTCAGAGACGGTGTTTGGCGCAGGTCTCTCTCATTAGCATTCACTCCCAAGGGCTCTCACGTGTCCTGCTTCATAACGTTAATAAAACGTTTCTTAACTAACATGATTTCTGACCGAGTCCGTCAGATTCCTTTCCATCGGCTGTGGAGGTGAAGTCAAGACTACAACTCCCATGATTCCACGCGTCATCAAGCTCCGCCTTTGTTTTGAATAGGCGCCATCTAGCAGCAAAACTTACATACTGTGCCTTTAATGTATAATTGGACTCTTTGTGAAACTCTTGCTAAAAAATAATCATGATGTTATACTAACATAACTGGGTCAGAATGTAACATTAGGCTGTTATCTTTGATTCTCAGATGGAATTTTGTTAGACGATGTTTAGATGATTTTGGTTAATATTTTGCTTTGGTCATTTAGGGGTGAAGCCGTATGCTTGTTCCATGTGTGACATGCGTTTTTTCCACCGTTACCATCTGCAGAGACACAGCCTCACTCACACGGGTATGTGTCTTTCTGTCTTACCCCCCTTAGATGATATCTGAGCTACTGCCATTGTGTAACAGAAAATTGAAATTTCATTATTAGTTTCAGAAAGGAAAAGAAATGGAGCGCTGACAAATTATAAAAAAATGTATTTATATATTAAACTAATGTGCTCTTGGGTTAAAGTTCACACTATGCTTGACATTACAGATATATACATTTTCATATTGTATTTATAATGAAATTAATATTTACTATGCAAATTTTTTCACTAACAATAATTTTATCAATATTGATATGTAAAATGACAATTCTGTTTCACATCCATATTCACATACACCTATTTACTGCTTCTGTAGAACACCAAGGTAGATGTTTAGGGCGTGAAAGCCTCAGTGACATTTAATTTTTTATTTTTTTTCCCCTCTTGCACATGGACATTTTACTGTCAATGCACAAAAATAAGTTTAAAGGGATAGTTCACTCAAAAATGAAAATTTTCCCATAATTTACTCATGTTAAGGCATCCTAGGTGTATATGACATTCTTCATTCAGACGAACACAATCAGAGTTATATTAAAAATGTCCTGGCTCTTCCCAGCTTTATAATGGCAGTGACTTCTTGGTTCATTTTTGAAGTCCATAAAAGTGCATCTATCCATCATATAACTGCTCCATACGGCTCCAGGGGTTAATAAAGGCCTTCTGAAGCGAAGTGGTGCTGTTGTGTGAGAAAAATATCCATATTTAAAACTTTATTGACTAAAATAACTAGCTTCTGGCCGTCAGTGGTAGCAAGTCGACTTACGGTGAAAGAGTAACCCTTGACCTTTGAACTAAAGGTCTACACGGGTCCAAAAATTCGTACCCGTTACTAAAGAGAATATTACCTGAATCATACTGTAGTTACATTTTTAAGTTGACTAGTTAATCGGGGTGTAACAATATATCATGTCACAATGTATCGCAATACAAAACTGCAACAATATGTATCGTAGATGGCTACAATTTGTATTGTGTATAGTTCACCCAAAATGAAAATTACTGTCGTGTCAGTACTACATTAAACTACTATATAATGTTGAATATAATGTATAATAATGCAATGGGGGAATATTTGTGGGTCCTGATATTGCCAAATGTTTAATGTTACCAGTAAAAGTGGCCTACATTATTTTAAATGTAGTCAGTGATAGAGTGCAAGCATATTCGTATAAAATAATTGTTTTTTTCAGCTTCAGAATCATGAATATTTTTATTCTGGTGTCACCATTGTCCTGTGCATTGGGTTACCAGTCCAGACCAAGCCAATTAATTTCCACCCCAATGTAATACCAAACCTAGCATTTGAATCAACTGTACACTTGCTGTACCTTTTACCATATGTCTATCGAGTATCGCAATAATATCATATCGTGAGTTCAGTATTGTGATGTGTATCGAATTGTGATATGAGTTTATCGTTACACCCCTACTAGTTAAACATTAAAAAAATTGTGAATCAGTCAGTTGTTCTAAAAAAAAAATTGTTTACTTTTTTTGCCATGTTGCCCAGAGATGGAAGAGTGACCTCTGACCCGACGCATGTCGAATGATGCAGCGTAAGCTTAGGTGGGAACTGACGAACCACCATATAGATAAAACATACCAGAGGATAGAGCAAAACAAAATGCCGGTTACTAATTAGAAGTCTAAAATAACATTTTTAAAGAAAAATGTTAGAGGACTTCAATATAAGAGAAAAGGAACTACGTCATACGTCAGGTCAGGTCACTTTTCCGTCTGAACTCAATTCTCTTTTGAACGCGTATGGCCATTGCCGGAAGCCAGCCAAAACTCTTAATTTGACCTTCCACAATTTAAGGCCTTAAAAATGTCTTGAATTGGACAAAGTCTTAAATTCAGTATCATGGCTGAAGCGTCAGTGGAAATTGCTTAGCCTGTCAATGGAGGGACAGAAATCTTTAAAAATCTCTTCATTTGTGTTCCGAAGATGAACGAACGTCAGTAAAACTTAATTTAACCATTAAAGCAGAGTCCAGAAAAATGAAAACAGAATAAATGATAAAACCGATTTAATTGCTAAATGAAACCGCATGCGCTGCAAAAAATGCTGCTGTTCCTCTGGATTTGTGTTTTCCAGCACACATTGAAAACATCCTTAGATCAAGATACAATTAATGACATGCAAAATGAAGAAATGAAGTCTTGTTTTCTGAGGAATGGAGCGGGTTTATGCTTAAAACAAGAACAAGTCTCTGTCATCGGGTATGAAAATGACTTCCATTTGAATGAAGTTGAGTTTCATGAACCCATTGGCAGATATTTGTTCTTGTGTTAATCAAGATTTCTTATCTCAAACTTTAAACTTTTTGTTGGGTAAATTAATTAAAAATAACGGAGCTCTGTTGGAAATTGTATCCTCAAACTTTGAAGCGTCACAAATATAACTCATTGTGTGCTTAGACATTTACATTTAGAGAACATGTGGACGTGTTGCGTTCCCTATTTAGTCCTTAAAAAGGTCTTAAAAAGGTCTTAAATGTACCTTCACAAACCCTGCAGTGGTTTTTGTTAAATTGATATTTTTCTATGTAAGCTGATAGTTCACACTTTAACCCAGAGTTTTTAGCTTTAGTTTTTAGCCAGAGCAATTTTATTTCCAAATTTCTGAGGTGGCAGCCCTCACAATTTCTGAGCTGCTCTTATAACTCACACTATTTGGCTGATGAGACTCTAGTGAAAATGTTTGTGTTGCATTGTTGTATATGTTGAGTAGTTCCCATGAGTGCCTGGTTTCAGTTAACATGTGGCGGTAAGGTTAATACACTGCTGCTTTGTGCATTCAGGGGTGAAGCCTTATGCTTGCACCATGTGCGACATGCGTTTTTTCCAACGTTACCATCTACAGAGACACAGCCTCACCCATACGGGTAGGTAAAATCTCTGATTTATATATTTTTATGAATTGCCTCTCAAAGCTCTCAGTATGTTACAGAGAGAGACACAATCTGTTGAAACTACAACAAACTCGAGTTTGTATTTTCCTAATTGCTTAAAATATATTCAGCAGGCTTAAAATGAAAGAAAAAAAACAGTCCACGCTGGTGATAATGCCACCTCTTTTTTCCATGACTGACACTTTAGATTGGGAAGCACATGAAGTTTTTCATCGGTAAGATGTTTAATGTTTTTAGAAGACTGTTCTCTTATGCACACAAAGGCTGCATTTATTTTATTCAAAATATAAAAAAAATATTGTGAAATATTATTACAATTTAAAATAACGGTTTTCTATTTGAATATATTTGAATGTAGTTCATTCCTGTGATCAAAGCTGAATGTATCACCATCTTCAGTGTCACATGATCCTTCACTAATCATTCTCATAGGAGGATCTGATGATAATCAGAATAATGAAAGAGCTCCGTGTTAAAAGCAGTTGGGAATAATTCTTTGATGAATAGAAAGTTCAAAAATACAGTATTTATCTGAAATAGAAAGCTTTTACAACATTGTACTACCATTCAAAAGTTATAGGTCTGTAAGAATTTATAATTTATAAGTTTTTGGGGGAAAGAACTTAAAGAAATGAATACTTTTATTCAGCAAGGACGCATTAAATTGATCAAAAGTGACATTTATACTGTTACAAAAGATTCTATTTCAGATAAATACTGTTCTTTTGAACTTTATATTCATCAATTATTCATTCAAATATTCATATTCATCAAAGAAAATGTTTTACACAGCTGTTTCCAGCACTGATAATAATCATAAATGTGTGTTGAGCATCAGATCCTCATTGAATGATCAGTGAAGGATCATGTGACACTGAAGACTGGAGGAATGATGATAAACTCAGCACACTTTACTATATATTCACATAGAGAACATTTATTTTTCTTTTTTTTCTTTTTTTTTAATCAAATAAATTCAGTCTTTGTGTGCATAAGAGACGTCTTCTAAAAACATAAATAATCGTACCGGTCAAAAAGGGTTGCCTCAAACCCCTAATTTCCTGCTTATTAATAGTTAGTAAGTTTATGTATTTGGTAGGATTATGGTCATGCAGAAAGAGGTATTAATATGTGCTTTATAAGTACTAATAAACCATCAATATGCAAGCAAATAAGCAGCTAGTTAACAGTGAGAGTTGAACCCCAAACTAAAGTGTTACCAAACAACCTAGACGTCATAAAGAATATCTGTTTTACTTGAAATGTTACAGAGGAGGTGATTATCAACAGGTGTGGTTAACAACTAATACTTTGTGGCACACACTATTTTTTTATGTTAAATATTGAGTAAACGTAATACACGATTAATACATCTAATTAATGCATCTGCTTGGAAATTAAGTTCTGTAGATGCACTTGCTATGAGCAGTATTTTTTTTAAACCCAGAAATGCTATATTAATAGAAAGGCATACCTGAACTGTTGGTGCTCTGTGCATTCAGGGGTGAAGCCGTATGCTTGCTCGATGTGCGACATGCGGTTTTTTCAGCGTTACCACCTGCAGAGACACAGCCTCACTCATACGGGTATGTGTCATCTCAAACCCTGTCTTTTTGTGCTTAAAGTTAGTTTTGTGCATGCTAAATGACTTTAAATTCAGTTTGAGCGGCAATCATTTTCAGCTTTTAAAATCAGTCAACAACATTTAATAATTTAACAAATAGTGCTCCGTGAAGTTACTGGTTTATCTTTTACTTCACACTATGATACTGAGAACAACTATCACAATTACTGTGAGCTAAATCAATGCTTAAATTGATTTTGAAATGAGATAAATGTACCTTAGCTTACTTTTATTTGTTTGAGATTGAGGTGGTCAGGGTTCAATACAGCTGAAGCTTTATCGTGAAGATCGTTTGATTTAAGATTATTTTGATCGTCCCTCATGAACTGATGTAAAAAGGAGTCCCAGAAACATAATTTTACTGTATTGTTTGGAAAGATTTCTTTCCATTTTAAAGCTAGTTAAGTGCGAACTGTAATGAGTAAAATGGACGTAATCGCTGTGTCGCCATTCAGAGGCTGCATCCTTCGAAGTGCATGAAGCAGAACGGTCTGAAAATTAAACACACATTGGTTCGTTTATGTACATAATAAAGAGTATAAACTTTATGAAATCGCATCTTAAGGCTAATTCACACTGCGCCGACAGTCACCAGATTACAGCATGTCACTTCTCAGATATTCTAATGCCAATTCAGAAAATGAACGGCAACAGACGGCAACGGGTAATACAATGGTCCGACAAAACCAGACCAAGGCCCTGTTTACACCTGGTATTAAGATGCACTTTGGTTGATCAGCTCACAACGAGGAGACGCATGCCTGTTTACACCTGGTGCTTTAATCCGTCTATTTTATTATTTTGTCCACTTTCAACCACTTCTGTCCTGATTTCTTCAAGGCGGGGGTCTATGGACAGGTAAATGTAGAGCAGCAGCTTTTGTTTCTGCTTTGACAGCCGCAAGATGCTGAGCGTTTACATTGCGAAAGCAATCCGGTCGAGTGTGTATTTCAGGCCGTATTCTGCGGTCCTGTGCTGATCAGCTCGCCTGGTTGTTTACATCTATCTTTAATGAGTCCCTCGCTACATCTGTGGTCCCCACCTCCTTCAAAAAATCCACCATCATCCTTGTCCCTAAGAACAGTAAACCCTCTTGCCTAAATGACTATCGTCCAGTGGCTCTCACGTCTATAGTCATGAAGGTCTTTGAGAGACTCATTAAAAACACCATTTGCGCCTTCATTCCTGACACTTTGGACCCTCTTCAGTTTGCCTATCGTCCCAATAGATCGACTGAAGATGCCATCTCTCATGTCCTCCACTCCTCCCTCACTCACATCGACAGCAAAAGTGGGAACTACGTAAGGCTGCTATTTATTGACTATAGCTCAGCCTTTAACACCATAGTTCCCATCAAGCTAACCTCCAAACTCCTGGATCTCGGCCTGAATCCTTCTCTCTGCCACTGGATTGAGGACTTCCTCACTGGCAGGCCTCAGGTGGTGAGAGTAGGCCAGTTCACCTCCACCTCCATCACCCTGAGTGAGGGAGCTCCACAGGGCTGTGTCCTGAGTCCCCTGCTCTACTCGCTCTACACGCATGACCGTTTGTCCACACACAGCTCCACCTCTATCATCAAATTTGCATTCCAGCTTTCTCTGGAAGTGGTCGAAAGTGGACAAGCGCAAAACGTTTTAGACCCCGTTTACACCTGTATTTAGCATCGTCCACTTGTGATCTGATCGACTTAAATGAATCTATATACCAGGTGTAAACAAGGCCCAGGTGTTCGTCTGTGGGTGCGGTGTGAATTGGCCTTTAGTAAGATATGTTAACATTTGAAATGCTTTAAAGTGTCTGTCTTTTACATTTGTATCGTTAGATATTAGAGTACATTGCAATCCAATACTTTAATTTAAAGGTGTAATCTGGTGTTTTCTCTCAAAAAAAAATCCAGTCGTCACTGGCGTGCAATGAATCTTGGGTTTGGCGAGGTTGAGAAGGATCCACTCATTCTGTCCTTTGTGGACCGGGAAACGAAGGACGCCTTCGAAATAGGACCGCCTTTGTCGCGCCGCTGTGACGCATTCGGCTTTCAAAGGATGCAGCCTCTGAATTGGGACACAATTAGTTAATGTCAGCATGCAGAATAATTTAGAAAAAGAAATGTTCTACATTTTTAAACGGCATTAAAATTGTTTGCTGCTTTGAATGTTTTGTAAAGACATTCACTAAAAACTGACTCTGCATTTAGGGGTGAAACCATATGCTTGTTCGATGTGCGACATGCGGTTTTTCCAACGTTACCACTTGGAAAGACACAGCCTCACTCACACTGGTATGTGTCCATTCTTTGTACCCCAATTTACTAAGTGCTCCTGGATTGGAGTTTGTCTATATTGTGTGGTTGGGATGTTTAGGGGAACAATGAGATAACAATGACTTGTTCAAATTAACATTAGTAATGAGTTTGAATAGGAACTCTATTACTTTTGAAATGTTAATTAGCCATATCCTGCATCCTATAAGATTTGCTTCAACATCAAGAAATTTAAAAAAGTTTTTACCTGCACTTGGGCCCGAGTTTTGCGAGTCATTTCAGACTTACTTAATGGCTTCAGGTTTTGCCTCATGTTTCTCCGGGGGGTTGTTTGTCTTTGTCTGTTTTAAAGGGTTAGTTCAGCCAAAAAATCTGTCATTAATTCCTCACCCTCATTTCGTTCCAAAAGCCGTAAGACTTTTGTTCAAGACCTTCGTTTCGTTGACCGATACGCAACTACCACTTTCAAGCCCCAAGGTAGTAAAGAGATCATTAAAGTAATTTGTGCTTTGTTTGCACAAAAAGACAAAATGTACCACTTTATTTACAAAATATTAATCTCCAACACGCATTCATGCAACAACGTCTGCTCTCGCGTCAACATAACACGCATGCATCGTGGTGCTCTCGTGAACGTGTTGGAGATTTATAGTGGTCAATTGTTTACTCAAAGTACTCACGTGGTAGAAAGTGGTAGTTGCGTAGACTGTCAATGGCGGGTCAAAAAAAAAAAAAAACTAAAAAAATGTCTTCTGAAGATGAACAAAGGTCTGGGTTTGGAACGACATGAGGGTGATTTATGACAGAATTTTCATTTTTGTGTGAACTGTCCCTTTGATTATTTGCGGTAACTTAAGGGTTGCAAAATCTGTAAGATAAAATGACGCTAGCTGTTTCTTTTGAACCATTTTAATGCTCAGTCATGTTAATTCTCCAAGTAGAAAGAATATAACCTCAAGTCTCAAAGCAGGTTTTTGATCTTTAAAACCAAAACCCCAGTGTGCCACTTTACGATCATTCCATATTAAACACACTCTACAAACTCGAGTTTGTATGAAGTCATCTACTTTATTTCTAAGCATGAATATACTTTGTATTTAAGGTAATGGAAACCCATATGACACAATCACAGTCTTTCAGAATCTTTGTTGTGGCATGCTGTGAGAATGAAGGTGTGGAGTGCTTTAATAAAGACTGTTTTTCTCTGATAGGAGAGAAGCCGTTTGCATGTGACATGTGTGACATGCGGTTCATTCAGAGGTACCATCTGGAGAGACACAAGCGTGTTCACAGTGGAGAAAAGCCTTACCAGTGTGAGCGCTGCCAGCAGGTAAGAACATGCTTTATAACGTGGCTTTACTAAGGCAAGACAACACCTATTGATTTAGTTAAAGGGTATATAACACACACAGTTTCTGGCAGTCCCAGGTTTATAAAAGACAGATACACTGCACAGATTCTTTCCGAAAACGGCAGAGGTCGTGGAGGCGTGCAGGGGGCGGAGCTATAGAGTCACGAGCACCAGAGTATGTGAGCAGAGTGGAGCGGCAGCAATTTCCCCTCTACGCTTTAAGCATTCAATAATCACTCCGCTCCGGGTTCACCGTTTCCCACGCCTCGCTCACTTATATCAGAAATACCGCTCCATCTTCGCTCCGAGGAAATTTGTGGCTAAAGTATCACAAAAGTTCTGTTTATAACATACATTAAATGAAAATTATCTTTTCAACGTAGTTTGTGTTTATTGTAGTGCACATTTTGTTTGGAAAGATGAAGCAAGATGTATGTTTTCATCAGTTATTTTATCCACGGGTCACTACATTTTTACAGATTTGTGCTCATTCAAAATCAGATGATAACTGTGAGCAGATAAGCACTGTAAGATTACATTTGTTTGAGTGCATTAGAGAGAACGATTGCGTGTGTGAATAAGTGCTTCCTGTTTAAAATGTGCTTTCACCCGATCATATTCAGTATGCATGAACTATAACATCCCGCTCATGTCCATCACCATCATCATAACCTTTACATTCTTTCTGATTTGAGTGATCTATCTGTATCAAGCTAGTTAAGTGTTTAACTTGTGAGTTCTGGCTAAAAATGCAGTTATATTATGGACCGTTGGCATGAACTGTAGTCGTGATGGAGAGGTAGTGGAGCGAGTGAAAACCATAACACTCCGACTTCCACTCCTCACTCCATTCAAAATCATGCCCCCACACACACACACACACACACACACACACACACACACACAGTTCCACTTTTCCCTTAATGCTGGGTTATTTGGGAAGCTGAACAAGGTGATCTCTCCCTCACAACCAGAAATGACATTGCTGCCGACGTCTCCCATAACCCAAGTGTTTCCCCCCCACACACCTTAAATTGAAGAATACTAAAAAAAGTTGGGAAGTTGATGTTAAGGTTTATACATTTGAATCAAGGCTACTCACCAGACAAACATATTGTCAGGGAAAATGACAGTAGAACCGGACATTATCCAGCCGCAGCTCATATCTGCAATGACAGTGCATGCATTATTACTTGTTTGTCTTTGATTTTAATGCCTTGATTCAATTTATATACCATTTAATAACTGCATGCTATGAATCATTAGTTAAGTATTAGTAAATACTTCATCATTTATAAAGCATTAATAGACATTGATAAGCAGTTTATAAATAGAGATATAAATGCTTTATTCTTGATTTATAAGCATATCTATAATGTGTTTAATTGTATTTTTTTAAAGGGGTCATATGATGCAATTTCTTATTTTCTTTTCTCTTTAGTGTGTTATGTCGCTGTTTGTGCATGTATAAGATCTGCAGAGTTACAAAGTCTCAAACCCAAAGAGATCTTCTTTGTAAAAGTTAAGGCTCAGCTACACCTTCCTAAAACGCTTCGTTCAAACACACCCCCACATCTCTACGTCAGTATGTGGGGGCAGAGTTTCATAACACCGCCCAAATGTATACGCAAAGAAAGAAGGCGTAACTTTTATTCTCGCTGTAGTATTGTTGCCTCCGGCACCGCCATGTCGTGCAGACGCTGTGTTTTCTGTTGCGAAAGCCAAGCTACTTTGTTTGGCCTTCCAAAAGAGGGGACAATTGGAAAACAGCGGCTAAGCTGTTCCAGAACAGTACAAGCCAAATATCCCACTGTGCGCTGCGCATTTTTCGTAGGACTGTTTCTAGCACCTGGGTGAGCACAGACTGTTTCTACGTCTTTGTCGTTTCTACGATACCAAATGCAAACGTACCACTCTGATACTTTCTGGTCCAGTTGCGCTGGCAACATTGATCGATCAGCTTGGTCATCTGCATCATCCGGATCAGATTCGGGCTCAAATTAATAAAATAGGACCGACATTATCATCTGTCAATATTGCTTTGCTTTGGGAGCTGACGCTCCAAATATGGTAAGAAGTGCGACACATCCGTCAGACGCTTAAGGTATTCGGGCCAATCACAACGCAACGGATCGCTGGCCAATCTGAGCACACTGCGCTTTTCAGAACAATGAGCTTTGTAAAAATCGACGCGTTTCAGAAAGGAGGGGTATAGAGGAGCAACAATAATATACAGTATGTGTAAACTTTTTTTTTTTTTAACCTAAAACCGTGTAAACACATTGCATTAAACCAAATACACAAAATAATGTTCTTTTTAGAACCATCATATGATCCCTTTAATAAGAATCTGTAAGTTCTGCTTGCTTAAACTTTACATTTCTTGACTTAAATTTATTTGCCTCAATTATTTTGATTAACTTTTGCCAAAAACTCAAGTCGTTCAACCCCTAAGGTGAACCAATATAACCAATATAAGTCAAACTTCTCTGTGTTTTTCCATCTTAAGAACTTCTCTCGGACGGACAGACTGTTGAGACATCGGCGGCTGTGTCAGGGTCGCGGCGTCGCTAAAGTCGAGGCCCAGCCGTGCTCTTTCACCCAGGAGCCTCCCCCCGCCCCTCCGTCCACATGGAGTCCCCTACATCCTGCCCCGGGCCGGCTCGCCGTCTGACACTACACTCTCCAGACAAGCCCTGAGAAGACGGCACACCCAGACCTCTCTCTCAATGCCACTGGCACTGCGGCCCGCCTGCTGACAGAGAGATGCGCTACAGAGAGGACCAGGGAAATTCCCGTCTTTTGTTCTCTTCATGGAGAAACACACAAGGCTCTCTTTTGATCATCAACGGTTGTTTTATACTTTTTGGTAATATAATATGGGGTTAGAAGGGGTTTTATGGTACTTTTAAGATGCGAGGAACAAAAAACACACCTAACATGGGAATTTCATGTGACTAACCAAAAAAAAGAAAAATTGCACGCGGTACAACCCATCATCGACTGACACCTATTGATACACACTTTATGTAAGTTCAACAGCATTGTGTGGTTAAAATCAGCATCATGTGTGATGTATAAGCCTGCTGTAAAGTGCTGAGGGTTCGCGTCCTACTGTCTTGAGGACTCAGGTAACGTCCTACTACCATCGCAAGATCTGTTTATAACACTGTACCTATGTGTGACCCCGTGGAAATGCACGCGCGCTTCCATATATTAATTCATTAAGCATTCGCAGGCTTTTTCTCAATGATAAATGTTTGATCTGATATTGTAACTATGTATGAATTTGAAAGATGTGTATATTACTGTGTGTAACAGCTGGTTTGTTCTCTATCATTGCCGTGAGCTGGTGGAAATGACACAGGAAGTGACATCACTCACTTAATGATCTCTCAGAACCTCTCAAGGCCATGTGTGGGTCCTCAAAATCACAAATGATATTTTGCATAAAGAAAATTGGATCTTTCTTAAAGACCATTCAGTTTTTGCATTGCACTGATGCAAAAATATTATTTTAAATATACTTTATATTTAAGTTTGTACTGCCTTTATGGGAATTTATTAATGTTTTAATTCATTAGTAAGTCGTTATTGAGAGTTACAGAACCAACCAAAAATAGGCTTCATTTTCGATATGCTAAATATATTTTTTTCTGATTTTAGAGCGATGTATGGCAGAGTTCTTGTGAGATTCACTCGAGTATTGACTACACTGTTAATACATCTACATTACACGTGATGAAAATGTCCAAAAGACCCACGATATTATGTACAGATTTATATGTGCAACATATAAGAAGATCTTGTGGCCTTAGGATGTGTTCGTATTTTGTTTTATATTGTTATTTTGTTCGTATCTTTTTTTTCTTTTCTTTTTTTTTTTTCTTTTACACCTTGGTTATGAAATAATAATTATATACGTATTATTTTACTGAAATACTGACACGATGACAGACACACTGCCTTTTGTTTTCTTTCCAAAGTCATTTTATTTTGACGTGATATTGCCTGGTGTTGGAGCACGGCTGTTGTTTTGTCATTTCTGAGCTTGAGGAGGATAAAGTCCAGGTTTCCAGTGTGTGAGCGAGAGCAGTGTTCACGAGTCTGAGACGTCTTCAGCACATGTGGGCCACTAATAGAGGAAAATGACACATCTGATGTTGTTGTTGTACCAAATGATATTGTATTTGTCAGTTTATTAACTTCTCATCTTATCATTAACATGATATCTACTGTTTGACGAGAGTCTCGTCTGTTTTTTTTTTGTTTTGTTTTTTGTGCCGATGGACAAACTAGGGACTGATTTGGGCATTTCAATGCAAAGCTAAAGACAGAATATATCTTCAGAGGAATGTCTGCTGTTTATTGACAAACGATTGCTGCATTTCTGTGTAATGACTGATTTTTTTTTTCCCCTTTTCATTTTAATGTTACATGTATGTTTATATAACTGAATTGGTTAAAACTCTTAGTTCTATAGCAACAAACTTTGTGTATTTTAAGGACCTTTTTATGCTAATATAATTTTTAAAAACACTGGAGAGATATGTGTGTGAAATGATGAACTATATAGACATATATACCGTGTGTGCGTGTGTGTGTAGCATATTTGATGCATACAGCATACTGTTAAGTGCATGTAGTATTTCACACAAGTTATCAGCATATATTCCAACAAAACGTCTGAATTTAAACAATCCATTTATATATTAGGCACCAACATTCACTGATGCTCAAGGCAACGCATTTTATAAAGAAGCTAAAAATCTTTAGCTCCTTAAAGGACAGTATTGAAAAAAAATATATAGGATCTTTTATCTGTTAAATGCAGGGGGCTTATAAGACAGGAGACAAAGGGTTATGCACTCAACATGTATGTTTATGCACACACGCACACATAATTAGCCTGTAGTTACTAGATAAAGCCTCTCTCCAAAGCGATTGCATAATTTGGATGTCCATGAGTCCAAATTGAAAAGAAAGAAGCAATAGAAGTCATACCTCCAAATGATTTTTGGGAGTTGTTTGGATGGAAGAAGAGGCTGCATCAGTAGTGCTTCTCAAAGCAGTTTGCTCTTTATTTCTTGCATGATGTTGCAGACTCTGATGTCTTTTTCTTCATCCCAAGGTATTTTCCCAAAACTTCTGAATGCAAAAAAAAAAAAAAAAGGTTTTGTCATTTCTTTACAAAGACTTCAGACACTTCAGTGATATGGTGAATTGTTTTTGTTGTGGAGACGAGAGGGGCTTCTTTCATGCATAAATAAAATACTACATAAAGTACATGGTTTTCATATTTTACTTTCTTCACTTTTGTTGTAAATTTAAAGGTGCAGTGTGTAATATTTATGAGGATCTATTGACAGAAATGCAATATACATAACTATGTTTTCAGTGGTGTATAAAGACCTTACATAATGAACCGTTATGTTTGTATGACCTTAGAATGAGCCGTTTCTATCGACACACACCGCAGGTCTCCTTACAGTGAAGTCCCCATTTTGCTCCGTCATGTTTCTACAGTAGCCCTAAAGGGACAAACTTCACTACAGAGCGCTAGTCACTCTCTGCTGTCTCCGACGACATCTTTGTCCTGTGTCGGCCACCGTAGCTTCTCTATGTGCTTCGAAAGGGAGGGGTGAACGGTGGGCGGTTGCAATTCACAACCTCACCACTAGATGCCGCTAAAACTTACACACTGCACCTTTAAATGTAATATGTTAAGTTCACTTCCAGTTCCATTGTCCAAGTCAATGTTTTTTTTGTTTTGTTTTGTTTTGTTTTTTTTAAATGCCTGAAATAAGGTCTGTTGAGAACAATATGTCCAAGATAATTTCATGTTTTATTCTACAACATAATATACATCAGCAAAACCCCCTTGGTTTTTCTAACACTGATCTTGTCAAGGCTTTTCCAAGTGTTTAAATGGGACTACAACAGTGTTTCCCAACCACGATCCTGGAGGCACACCAACGCTGCACATTTTGCATGTCTCCTTTATCTGCCACACCCATTTCAGGTCTTTGAGTCTCCACTAATTAGATGATCATTTGAATCAGGTGTGTTTGATTAGGGACACATGCAAAATGTGCAGTGGTTGGGAAACACTGGACTACAGAGGTAGTGAGGTGACATTGAAATTACTCTCTCTGTCTCTTTCTCTCTATAAAACACATTCATACCTCTCTGTTCCCCTCCCTTTAGTTTTATGACACACAGCTTCTGTGTCCTATCAGCGCCAATGACATAATTCATCTCAAAGAGGCCCAACAGCAAATCACCTGTCAGAGCTCAGCCAATAGGTGGTGAGTATTAAATCACACATATCGCATTGGTGGCCAATGGCACAGCGAAGGCAATATATCTGTCAGAAAGCAGATCCTCTTAATGACTGCTGATGGGGATCTGGAGGAAACATCCATGAAGAAGGGAAACGGCAAGCTCAAAGGGCTGGAAACATCCACTGCAGTTTGGCTTGTGTTTCTCTTGTGGTTTAAAGATTAAAGTTATGTGTATGTGATCCAGCGTGTGGCTAATAACAACAAAGTTAGGATTAGAAGACAGCAGACAAAACAATAAACGTGGTTCTACTTATTTAAGTGCCTTTAATTACATTTAAATGTTTTATATTTAAAAATACCTGCATGTAATTACAGCTATTCCTGATGTAATTACATCTATGATTATGCTGTTGACTTTATTTTGAGTTGTCTTTGTTACAGTGCAATTATACATTTAAGTACTGAGCAATATTAGGTAACTATATGTACTTAGGGTTTGGTTTAGAGTTAGTTACATGTAATTATGCATAATTTATAGTTATTACTAACTGCATATAACATAGTAACAATGACACTGTAAAATAAAGTGTTTCCTTACCCCTTAACCCACCCATACTATCAAACCTGTCCTAACCTTACCCATATCAAACCCTCAATAGCAGCACATGTATTTTGCAATACAAGATCAAAACAATAATCACTTTTTTTAATTTTTTTATGTAAGTACAGTTAAAGACACAAAATATAAAGTGTGACCACAGAAGCAAAGACAAAACAGAAAAATTTTGCCAAACAAAAGGAATGAAAAGACAGCAACTGGATCAAATAATACTATTCACAAATTTGGGGTCAGTAAGATTGTTAAAGGGATAGTTCACCCAAAAATGAAATTAGCCCATGATTTACTCACCTTCAAGGTATATGACATTCTTCTTTCAGACGGATACAATCGGAGTTATATCAAAATAAATGGCTCTTCCAAGCTTTATAATGGCAGCCGAAAATTTAAAGCCCATAAAAGTGCATCCATCCATTATAAAAGTGCTCCACACGACTCCAGGGGTTAATAAAGGCCTTCTGAAGTGAATCGATGGGTTTGTGTAAGAAAAATATCCATATTTAACACGTTATAAAGTAAAATATCTAGCTTCCGTCAGAACGCCTTCCGTATTCAACTCACGAAAAAAGCATAACTGGTGCGACGTAAGGCACTGGACGTAGCGAAAGCGTTTTGAACTGCGAGAGGCGTTACACTTTCTGAGTAAGTTGATGATACTGATGATACTCAGTTCTATATTTCTTCACGCCCTGACGAAACTTACCAGTTCACAATATTAACGGAATG
Organism: Paracanthobrama guichenoti; assembly: GCA_018749465.1. Taxonomy (NCBI): domain Eukaryota; kingdom Metazoa; phylum Chordata; class Actinopteri; order Cypriniformes; family Gobionidae; genus Paracanthobrama; species Paracanthobrama guichenoti. The sequence goes on from JAGHMJ010000029.1 coordinate 5,659,169, forward strand.
CATAGCTGATATAAAAAAATTGGATGACTAGTAATTTTCTACAACTTAACTCTGAAAAAACAGAATTTTTAATTATTGGACCATGAAGATAAAAATGTCATTGTTTAATGTTATTTTTTTGTATTATTATTTTTTATTGTTTTCATAATTATTTGTATAATGTATTTTGTAAAGTCAGGCTGTCTGTACATGTGTCCCAAGGAGAGACACGGGATGAGATAATTTTGGCCATAGAAGAATGTGCATACATGTAATATGTGCTTCCACTGATGCAAACAGCAATAGTATATTTTCCGCTGATGTATCTGTTCTATGATGTACTGATGTACAGTATTCCGATATGGGAAGTACATGTGTAAACATGAAGTATATGCTCTATTTTAAACATAGGACACATGTTTCTCTACCTTCTAAGGAAATCTCTTCCTAGTGAGTTCCTCTATATAACATCCAAATTGAGTGTACTGCCCCGGATCAGAGGAGGATCAGAGGGGTGAGAAGGAGACAGCAACGGAGGAGACAACGACAATGATGTAGAAGGAGAGAGAGAGAGGGAGGATGGAGAAGGAAGAGGGTAGAGGAATGGAGGAATGGAGAAACATGTACAGCTGGCATGAAACCATAACTTTTCAATGTCTCAATACAAAAATAATAAATAAGAGATCTCTTGGCAAATGACTGGTATCCGGTCCTGTTTCAATCATAACGGGGACAAAGCTGTATTTTCAGATCAACAGACTAAAAACCTCTGTACGTAGTAACCTAGAATACTGTCTCACACTTGAACCTGGGTGTGCTCTTTGATACCAATCTTTCATTTGAAAGCCACGTTTCTAGCATCTGTAAAACTGCATTCTACCATCTTAAAAATATATCTAAATTATGGCACATGCTTTCAATGCAAAATGCTGAACAGTTAGTTCATGCGTTCATGACCTCAAGGCTAGATTATTGTAATGCTCTACTGGGTGGTTGCCCTGCTCGCTTAATAAACAAACTCCAGCTGGTCCAAAACGCAGCAGCTCGAGCTCTTACTAGAACCAGGAAGTATGACCATATTAGCCCGGTTCTGTCAACACTGCACTGGCTCCCTATTAAACATTGTATACATTTAAAATCTTGCTAATTACTTACAAAGCACTAAATGGTTTGGCTCCCCAGTACTTGAGCGAACTCTTAACGCATTATACTCCATCACGTCTATTGCGGTCTCAAAACTCTGGCCAGTTGATAATCCCTAGAATATCAAAATCAACTGCAGGCGGTCGATCCTTTTCCTATTTAGCGCCTAAACTCTGGAACAGTCTTCCTAGCATTGTTCGGGAAGCAGACACACTCTGTCAGTTTAAATCTACACTAAAAACACAGAACGCCAGCCTCTCGTGAACGGTGTACGACAGTTAGCGGAAGTTAGAGATTACAGTTTGTAAAGTTTTAAATATGGATTTTTTTTTTTTTTTTTAATCACACAAATGCATGGCTTCACTTCAGAAGGCCTTTATTAACTCCCCTGGAGCTGTGTGGAGCACTTTTATGATGTATAGATGCACTTTGATGAACAGAAACAGCCATTCACAGCCATTATAAAGCTTGGAAGAGCCAGGATATTTTTAAATATAACTCCGACTGTATTCGTCTGAAAGAAGAATGTCAGATACACCTAGGATGACTTGAGGGGGAGTAAATTATGGGATAATTTTTGGGTGAACTATCCCTTTAAGATCTTGGGATAAGCGTGGAATATATTAAACCATCCTTTTAACACTAATCATTGGTAAAGGAACTTTAATATAATTATTTTCTGACAATTAAAGTTGAATTGAGTGCAGAACTTATATCCATGTTAGGTGGCAGTGTGTTCACGCTATTCGCCATTTTCTCACACGAGAGAAGAAAGCGGGTGTAGTCCCGCCCGTGCGTGTGACGTAACGACGCACAGTGACCTCACGACGTGCAGCTAGCGAGCGGCTGCGCGCACATTCCCTGCGAGAGGTCTGCTGTCAGTCACCGGGAGACCGCCATGTCCAAAGAGGTAAAAAAAAACAAGATGTTATGCTTATGGTTTATAGATTACATTATACCTGCAGAGTTTTCTGTGGTTGTTTTAAAGTACAATGCTAACGAGTGGATATATTTATTTAGAAAGCTGAATGTATGATTAAACGGCGGTGTCTTCGCAGCTTCGTCTCGTTTCTTTGTTCGCCGCGGCTCGTAACGACACACGAGCTGAAGCGCATTTCGGCCATTCTGAATTGTTTCAGCCGCTCGTTCTGTAGTCATGTGGCTTTATTAAGAGCGTTGTTTTTGTTTGTGTACATCTATTTCACCATCGGCTTTTTGAAAATACGTTTTGTTTGCGGTGGGCGCTGTAGGCCGCGCGCGTGCACCGCAGATCGAAAATATCGCAAATATGGATGAATAAACAAACTGGTTATTTTAAAACAAATAATAGTAATTTTCTCTAAAGAAACTTGTTTTTCAGTGTACATTAGGATTGTGTAATTTCAAAGCGCCTAAACGAGATACGCCGCTTCTGTCTGATTATGTAAATAACCGTTGATCTATTTTGTAGTGTTGTCATTTAATGGCTTTGTTTCCCATAGCAACAGACCCCCCGTGAGCCCGAGCAGCTCCGAAAACTCTTCATCGGGGGTCTCAGTTTCGAGACAACAGACGAGAGTCTAAGGGCCCATTTCGAGCAATGGGGAACTCTGACAGACTGTGTGGTGAGTCCGTCTGCAGGCTTTCACATGCTAATGAGTGGCCGAAACCAGCTGCTTACCCCCTCTGTGCCCGCAGGTGATGAGGGACCCCAACACAAAGAGGTCGAGGGGTTTTGGCTTTGTGACCTACAGTTCAGTGGGTGAGGTGGATGCGGCGATGGACGCTCGGCCGCACAAAGTGGACGGAAGAGCTGTCGAACCCAAGAGGGCGGTTTCTAGAGAAGTATGCTGCTTATTTTGAGAGGTCTTACTCGCACACAGCCAGTATTCCAGTTTTTATAAAACAAAGTTAAACAACAACCTGATATTTACCACTAGAAATCTCTCTCTCTCTCTCTATATATATATATATGGCATGCCACAATCCTTATTCAATTTGTGTACTTGAATACTGTTAGATTTACATGAAAGCATAAAGCAAGCTTATTTCAAGCCAGCGGCTGACTGAGTTAACCACGTTTGATCAGTTTAGCCTCTCAAATCAACACTTGACTGGTCTTGCCTATAATAAAGTCGATAGATATAAACACTTCAAGCATATCACTCTGTTAGTTTATATGTTTACTATCACCACCACAGGAAAAAGGCGTTTTTGACATGAGGCATGGGCTGATGCTGCTCGCAACGGCGCTCGCAAATGAAACGGGCTACACAATCGACTAATAAACTAAATGCAAATAAGAAGCATGCAGTTTGTCTTGCCTTACACCTCTCCGCAAAATGAATATAAATCTGATCTTTGGTTCCCGCGCTATATGCACATTCAACGGAGTTCACGTCAACGAGAGCAACAGATACGAGCTGCTTTTTATTCATCATCAGCTCAAGATCAAACTGTATTTGTATTAGTGGTCGGATATGAATCCGCCTCGAAAGAATTTCGGATAGATCTGATCAGAGAAAGCGAATGAAGTGATCAGGTGTAAAGGCCATAACTCCTGGAGCTGAAGGAACGCTCGCTGCTGCCGGCGCGGACTGAACACGCGAGCCAGTGTCGAGAGTCGCGTGGTCTCGTGTTGTTTCCACCAGCGCAGCACATCTCGTAGTTTCTTTTAATTAATGAATGTCTAAAATATAAAAAGGAGAAGCCTAAAATGAACGCGTCACCAACACATCAGCACCGAAAACATGGGGATTCTAGATGATAATCGCACAACCTATTCGATATTCTATAATTAAATCAACTAATCGAATATTCGAAAATCGTGACTCATTCCTAATAAACAATACACTAGGAATGTGTACAAGGGTTTTTTTTTTTAAGTAAAGTAAGGTTTTTCAAGTCTTAAGTAGAAGAGTATTGCAATAAAAAAATAGTTCGTAACTTTGTTCCTGTCGCCTAAGAATAGAATAGCAAAAAACTGATGTGACTAGCCATCAGAAACAAACCGAAAATCGTGGTTAAAAACCTGTATGTATACACACACACACACACACACACACACACACATACATACACACACACACAAATCAAGTAATTTTTACCTTCATTATAGTAGGCTAATGTAGCATACAGACTATAACTGACTCCCATAGTTTACAGGATTATTTAAGCGATTTGTTTTCCTTGAAAATTTGCCGTGTATTGTACCTGATATCCAAAATAATTGCTATCGAATCGGAATCAAATTGCAAGCTTGTGAATTGAAATCGAATCGATTTGTGAAGTGTCCATGTTGATGTTCCAGTTCGATTTAGATTCAACTCAATGAATATAGATTTAATACAAATACTATAAGTATTTATAAAAAAAGAACAGTGAACATAAGTTTACAAGAGGGTAATTAAAAGAAATGAAGAGCCACAAACCCTTTTTAGTTTAGATGCACTCGAGGACATTAAAACAGAACCATCTCTATATTTCAAATGCATACAATTGTTAAATACAGTACAATTTTGCAACTTTATTCTAAAAAAATGTATCGAAGTATTTTATCAATTTAGTTTTTATGGATCTTTTGATGTATATATTCTAAAACATAAAAGGATATTGTGTGCAGTTACTAATTGTGCGAAGCAAATGGGTGACATCTAGTGGAGAAGACTAGTAATTAGATTTACGTTAATCTTGTGTTCAATGTTAGCGGAAATAAATATGGAAAAAAATCGATTCATGGCCTTTGAGAATCTTTTTTTTTTTTTTTTTTTTTTTTTTTCAGGACGTGCAAACCAGGCGCTCACTCCACTGTTAAAAAGATTTTTGTGGGTGGAATCAAAGAAGACACGGATGAGGAACACTTGCGCGAGTATTTCGGCCAGTTTGGTAAAATTGAAGAGGTGAACATCATGACAGAGAAGAACAGTGATAAGAGGAGGGGCTTCGCCTTCATAACGTTTGATGACCATGACTCCGTTGACAGGATTGTCAGTAAGTGACAGCCACTCGTTTGTGTGTCAGCACATTTACATATTAAAATATTTATTTTAAAACCATCTCAATGTTTTTCCCCATTGACCCCACAGTTCAGAAGTACCATACGGTGAATGGACACAACTGTGAAGTCAGGAAAGCTCTCTCCAGAGAGGAAATGAACCGAGTCTCAATGACTCCACGAGGTGAGAATTACACACTGGAAGTGGAATGCAGTTAAATATACCTCATGTACCTCAGAGTCAACCATTTTCATTTTAGCTGTCGCGTAGCCCTGTGATGTTTTGTTCTGACTATTAAAATCTTTCATAAAACCCATCTTAGGTGGGCGAGGGGGTGGTGGCGGTGGAAACTTTGGCAGAGGAGGTGGAGGATATGGAGGAGGTATCGTTCTGCATATCATGTTCTTATTTTTATTTTATAGTTTTAGTGCTCTGTAGCAGGGATTCTTTTGTCCCTAAATATTACTTTAGTAAACATGAAATTTAAAGTACACACATTTTCTCAAAATACAATTGTGTACATCTCCAAATGGGAATAATTGTACAAAATGTACTAGGTAGATTAGTCCTAGTGCTGTCACAGTGAAGGAGATTCCCTTGCGCTGATTTTGAGTGGCTCAATATCGTGATATGCGCCTTTTTCTTTGCTATATAAATAAGCATGGGTGACATTAGGGGGGGCAATATTTATTGTAGTCATGGCGTTTCCCTGATATGAGCCGCCAGCTCCGCTACAAGTTGGATCGGTTTAGTCAAGCCTCCACAGACAGCGCACATCCTGATCGAGATCTAAATCCACATTAATGGGCTCGCCTTCATGGTTTAAGATTCAAATATTTTCAATATTGCGACCATCTTTCTTTATCACCAGTTGCTCGCAAAATGAACAAACAATGTTTCACATTTAGAGCGCATCATATCCCGTGATAACAAAAGTAAATTATTAAATGGGCTAAATGAGTAGCCTAAATAAAAAAGCAGGTAAATAAATAATGAGCAAACTTAAACTAGTTTGCTTAAAATTTCTGCAAATAAAGTCAATGTAAATGTCGCCCATATAAATGAGTGTTACGATATGGTCAGCAGGCACGAAGGTGGAGAATCAAAAACAAAACAGGCTTTATTAATAATGCAGACCCTCTGAATGAACATGAAGGTGAACGACGCAAACTGGACTGACCAAGAACAACCGAAACGCAGGGATGTATAAACGGGTAGAACAAAGAAAAGTAAGCTGGACTCATGTGAAAATAAACATAACTATAGCAACAAATAAGAACATCAGTAACCAATAAAACCGAAACTAAACAGAGCAGGGAAACCGAAAAGAATGTCAAAATAAGGGTCCACACAACAGAACCGAATCCTGACAATAATGATGTGTGCACACCAAAAGCAAATAGATGCAAATTTGCCGGGTGACGTGAATGGCGCGGATTCGCCGACGCGACTGACATGTGAGCACGATATTCGCATCAAGTAGCGCTGGAGAAGAGAGTCGTGTGCCCCTCTGGATGGTGCTTTGTCCCAGACATGTCGCCGTTTGGCTTTCCAGCATATTTGGGACTTTCACAACAGGTACAGAGAGTAGCAATAGTAGTTATCTCCAACATGGTTGATGGCGGAAAAAGGAAAAAACGTGAACATCGCGGCTGCTTGCATTCCTCTGCACACGGCGTGTCAGTATTACACTGTATTACAATACTGCGGTTATCATGACAGCCCTACTTAGTCCTTAATTAAAAAAAATTAAAATACAATTTTGTAATATATTTCATGGAATAGTTGGAAGAGGTTTTTTGGGTTGTAAGGACTAATTCCAGATTGTTTGAGAACTACTGGTCTGCAGTGTTTTTTATGAGTTATTAATTTTGAAATGTTTTTCATTTGTAGGTGGATATGGAGGAGGAGGAGGAGGTGGTGGTGGTGGAGGAGGAAGAGGAGGAGGAGGTGGTTACGGTGGAGATGGTGGTGGATATAACGGCTATGGAGGCAATGGTAAATCAATAGGTCTTTAAAAATGTGATTCACATCACACTTGACAGTTAAACAGTGATTCCACTCCCATCTGTTTATCAGGCGGCTATGGTGGAGGAGGCGGACCGAATTATGGTGGTGGTAACCGCGGTTATGGAGGTGGTGGTGGAGGCGGCGGTGGCGGCTATGGAAACCAAGGTGGAGGCTACGGCGGCGGCGGCGGCTATGATAACTACAACAATGGTGGCGGAGGCAACTTTGGAGGAGGTCAGTTATCTTCATGTTCCCTTTTTTGTTTTCTTAGGTTTACCCGTCATCTCTTTGTTTTAAGTAGAGATGTACTAGTCGACCGGCCAGGGACCGGAATCGGCCGTTTTTCCATATGATCAGACTGGTGACCGGCTGGTCAGTCTCGCGTCATTCTGATCCCGTTTTTGTTGCCAGTAACACTGGCAATAACATCAACTGCATTTTCGCGAGTGACACGCATGCGTCCTCTCACTCACTCGTCTCATTCGCTCCGGGTAGATAGTGTTTGTATTGCGCAGTGTGCGTACCACTGATCTATATATAGGGATTGATACTGAGAACCAGTATTTACCAGAATACCGATAAGGGTCAGGGCAAACAATACTGTTATCGATACTTGCGTGGTTTTATTTCCGAATCTTTATCCCACCAAAGCAGTTATTGTGATTTATGAGTAATGTAGACGACTGCTGCGCTTGTGACATGGCACATGTTAAGCATGTTAACCGTTCACTAAACAATGGAAGCAGTAGAGTTAAAAATATACTCACAGCGCATGACAAAGAAAATAAAGCACATCGCGGGATGTGCTCGCGCTGCCGGACTCTGACCTGAAGCGCGCGCCCTTGCGATTTTGCGATTCAGTTCTTTCGCGGATTGTTTGGGTTTGAATGGTCAAAAACATGAAAATGCACATCCTGGCGAGTATTCAGGTAAACGCAGTGGAATATGTCTTTAGTGAACGTATACAGTTGAGGTAATTGGATCCGTGCAGGTCTAAAGCCGGACCTAATATTGTGATTTTATGTTAATCAAACAACAATGAAAAATAGAAAACCACCCCATGCTTGGTTAAATAACTTCAATATATTTATTAAGAATCAGTGTGTAGTTAATTTATAGCGTGAAGACTAAGCAGTTTTTATATATTTATTTAATTTCTTGACTTTCTACTGTTAAATAGACCTGTTGCTGAAAAATAAAGCACTGTTTTTGTCATTGTTGTCTTTTTTAAAAACAAAGATTAAATAAAAATCTATTGTCATTTTACAAATAGTCAAATTACATTTAAAAAGGATTGAGTTACTCATATCATGAAATAAGATGTTGGTCATCCCAACCTGTTCAGAATACTGAAAGGTTAGTGAATGTTAACATGATTGATAATGTGATTGTTGCAAACATCTGTAAGGATGTTCACACTGGCATGTAATTATTGCAATAAGAGGAGGGAATGGTCAAAAGCCAGGTCAGGAACATTCTGGCCAAGTGAGTTTTTAGTTTAAAAAAAATAAAACCATGAATAACAAGTTCTGTTGTATTATGATTTAATTACTTTTACTGGGTGTTTTTTTTGGCTGTAGTATCGATTTAGTATCAGTATCGAGGTATTTTAGTCTGGTATCATATCAAAGTCATAATTTTGGTATTGTGAAAACACTCAGTATCATTTTTGATAAAATTGAAACGATACCCATCCCTATCTATATATGTGGAGCGCACAACAGCTTGTGAGTCGCGCAAGTACCAAAATCAGTGGCTCACTGCACTTACACGGTCAAGTACATACAAAATTGTCAAAATGCCCGTCTTGCCGAGTTTTGATCGAAACGCGGTCACTTTTGGAACGTAAATCTAGTTGAGAAAGATAAGGGATGTTGTGTAACAGTGTAGTGGATCCGTGCATAAACTCTTAAAGAGACAGCAGCCTAATACTCCTGCTGATGTCTGTCGTGCTCATCAAAGGACAGAAGACACAGAAAATCACTCTGCTCCTTTTATAACTTTAGTTGTAAGCATTAATCTGTATTTAATTTTATACAGTGAAGACTCTCCAGTGTTATTTTACATTTGAGAACTTTAATTTCTGTAGTATTTTTTACCTGAATAATAACCTACGGTTAGACCCACCTGAAAAACTGACGTTTCTTTCATTTCTCTTTATTCTATGGGATTTACTTGTGCTATTTTATTACTGACTTTTATGTGTTTTTTTTTTTATTTATTTTTTTATGAAAATAATGCTTTGTGTTGAAGAAAAGTAGGTTTTGTCAATTATAGCTTTAGAAAGAAATCAGATTTGGCAAAAACCGGTATCGGCGGGTCACACTTAGGAAAACAAATCTGTATCGGCCAAGAAAATTACAATCGGTGCATCTCTAGTTTTAAGTCATAATGTTAATGCGAAGTACATGGTGTAAAAATAGTTCTACATATGGTACCATGCTGCTTCTGTAGCAAAAAAGATTTCAAAGGATCACTGAATTTTCACAGGCAACTTTGGAGGTGGAGGTGGTAGTGACTACAATGACTTTGGCAACTACAACAACCAATCTTCCTCTAACTACGGCCCAATGAAGGGAGGAAACTACGGAGGTGGTGGAAGGAGCGGCGGTGGCGGTGGCGGCGGTGGCCCATATGGTGGTGAGTGAATATTTCAGTGTAGTATTATAACTTCATATTTGACTTCAAATTGTTGCATTAACTCCGTGTCTTAACCAGATGCGATAAAATTCCAGCAATTTGTCTGTCTTCACCAGACGTGACGCAACTACAGGACATGACAAAATCAGTCATAAATCACAGCCAATCAGAAGAGCGTGTGGGCGGAGCTCTTTCTGCAAACGCACTGCACTTAAACAAATTCATAAATGTTTTGCCATTTTAGCGTTTTTAAAAATACATACTGAGTGACTGAAACCATCTTTGTCATAGAATACACTTGTTCACATTGTTCAGTTTGAACGTTCTTGTTTCCTTTATTTTCAATATCTGAGGTGAGTTATCCATTGTCGCGTAGTCCAACTTTATTTAATGTTTAAAGAATTGAATCACCACCTCAGATTATCATTGTCATACTTTGTATGTTGTTGTTCCAGCAGGGACATCGCAGAAATACAAACCATTTCTAAAAGAGAATCCCCTGTCGCTCCTTGCATATTGCAGTTAGTTTGGACAAGAAGTCTGATTAAAATGCAAAAGATGCCTTTTATCACGTGTCGCATGTGGTTAGGACATGGTGTAAAGGCCTGTTCACACCAAGAATGATAACTATAAAGATCTATTTTAGCGGACGATATCGTTCTGTTTATTCTAAGCACGCTTGACTGTCACTTTAAATGTTCAAGCTCTTGACGGCAGGATGGATTCTGATTAGCTGTCAATGTTTTTGTAGGGCGGCACGATATTGGAAAAAATCTGACTTGAGATTATGATTTCTACGTTATATTGCGATATGTAAACTGTTTTACCACATGATTTAAATCACTCTATTTGCAAAGAATTCATCATTCTAGGATGTTTGGGCTGGTTTTGTAGGATAGTGCATCTGCATTGGAAATAATAAACACATTGCATGCATAGATAAATGCAATAGAACAAAGATACAAATTAAATAAGCAGTGCTTTATGCTTTTCATGAAAATCTAGGGTTAGGATATAATAGGATATAATTGAATAATCAAATGTAAAATATCAGGTTCACTGTATACATTTAATTAATTAATGCATCTTTAAGCTACTAAATAGATTTTCTCTTTTGTTGTTTTGATTTAAAATTCGTGAAAGGCAGCAGGAATATTAGGCTACGGTCACAAACTCACGGATCCCATATAATAAGCATCCATTTTCTTTCTCTGTTTACAACTTAACCGACTGCGTTTTACGAGGATACTCTCCTCATAACTTACTTTTGCGTGCACATGTCAGTTCAAACGCAAATAGACGAGAAAGAGAACTGAATTCGGCGTTCACGAACTTCACGTGGGAGTGTGCGCACAGAAAATGGCGCGCAAGTTCCAGTCGTCTTGCGCTTGTTTAAATTAACAGGACTTACAAACACATGAAAATTATAAACTTTCACTCGGACATTCATGTTGAACTTTCTTGCATTCAACATGGTTCAACTTCGCAATTAATCCGCGAATCACATGCGTTCCGAACCGGATCCGATCAACTGCGAACCCTATGCTTGACATTACACAACTTGCGATTGTGACTATTGTGCATGCACACATCGCGACAGCCGAGTTCGTGGAGCCGTGCAGTGGGCGGAGCTAAAGAGACACACACAAAATACATCATGGCATGATCCCTTTCCATTTACTATACATTTGTGTTGTTCACATTATATGCACTTACGTGCCGATTGCCAACAAAACACACACATTTGATGCAGCTTCACTCACCGCCTGCGGTTTCCAGTCATGACCGGGAACAAACACACACACTTGCAGAACTCCGGAAACACAAACTGCATCCACTGTTCCCTTAACGCTGGGTTATTTGGGAAGCTGAACAAGGTGATCTTTCCCTCACACCAGAAACACACTTCTTTAGTGACATTGTTGATCTCGTGTCTAAAAACACAATGGCAGCTCTGCTGACGGCTCCTGTAACCCGAACGAAGCTCGTTGATGGATTTTTATAGTTCTCGTCCTTGGTGTGAACGGGCCTTGAGGCTCTTTTGGAAGTTGGGATGTTTTGAAGTCTATCGAAAGGAACTATTATGACTGGACTTTGTCATAGCTCGATCATGCTTCTTTTTATAGGTGGTTATGGAGGAGGCTCCAGTGGTGGTTATGGAGGCAGCTCTGGCGGGCGAAGGTTTTAAATTCCAGGGTAAGAATTTGCCCCGCTTGTGGAAAGAGGCTCTGAAGTTAGCCACTAGTTTGTTTTAGCTCATCCATGTCCAAACATCTCATAAGATGCGTAACCTATGCAAATGTTAGCCCCTAATCACTCTTCAATTGGTCGGTAAATGAGTAAAACCATTGAGTTTTCAGTGCAGGGGATCCAGCAGCAAACCTTCAAATCTTGTTAAGCTAAGATCCAGTATCACAAGACGAATGTTGATTTTTGAGTTGCTCTCCAAACCTTCTGGCTGCAGCACATGCAAACTCATCCTCATTGTCCTAACCATGCAGTCTTAGCTGACCTGAAGGTTTGCTTCTGTGCTACTACTACTCATTCCCCTCCAGTTCAGCTCTTGATAAAGACAAAGCCAGGTTGCAAAGTGTAACTGAATTTATGTTCCGTATTGTCCAACAGGCCACAGTACTTAGAGGAGAGCCAGAGAGAGATGACAGGGAAAGGAGAGAAGCAAGCAGGTTTACACCTAGATCTGCCCAGCCAAGCGGCGTGGTGGCGATATTAACGTCTGCCACGCGAAGAGAACGTGTTCAATAGGGGAGGAAAATCATGTGGGGATGGGGTTGGGGGTTTTGAAAGTGTAAAAAAAAAAAACAACACAAAAAAACAAGAAGAAAAAAAGGAACGTTTCAAAAGTACTCTTGTCCTGGAAGACATTTACTAGTTTGTAGTTTTCCCTTTTCTTTTCTTTTTTGTCTGTGAAGTGCAAAGCATTCCAATGAGGTTTTATGCAGGGTTTAATTATTGTGTTGGCTTTTCTCTTGAACCAGTAGGGTGTCTGTCTTTTGCATTTCTTTTTCTTTTCTTTTTTTTTTTAAATGTAAACAGTCACCAATCAAGATTAAATAAACCGCTCCAGTTTTTTTATTTAATTGCATTCGTCAGTGTTTTGATTTGGTAAATGATCAGGGTTTCCGCGGGTCTTAAAGTCTTAATTTGACCTTCCACAATTTAAGGCCTTAAATTGGATCAGAAAGTCTTGAATTCAATATCATGGCATTAAATTAGGGCTCTGATTTCTGCGACGTAGAAAACGTGGACGGAATTGCAGAATCCATTCATAAAAATGTAATTTACTGTATAAGGCAGAATGACACAGAATTTGTCCAATTTTGGATGAATAAATCAAAAGTAGGTCAGAGCACTTAAAGGGACAGTGCACCCAGGTCATCATTTACTCGCCCTAATGACCCGTAAGACTTTCATGGATCATATTAAGCTATCGAGTCTGGAATAAACCGCTTGAGTCGTATGGATTAGTTTTGCCATCTCTTTATGAACTTTCTGAAGCGTCAGTGGAAGTTGCTTAGCCTGTCAATGGAGGGACAGAAATCTTTAAAAATCTCTTCATTTGTGTTCCGAAGATGAACGAACGTCAGTAAAACTTAATTTAACCATTAAAGCAGAGTCCAGAAAAATGAAAACAGAATAAATGATAAAACCGATTTAATTGCTAAATGAAACCGCATGCGCTGCAAAAAATGCTGCTGTTCCTCTGGATTTGTGTTTTCCAGCACACATTGAAAACATCCTTAGATCAAGATACAATTAATGACATGCAAAATGAAGAAATGAAGTCTTGTTTTCTGAGGAATGGAGCGGGTTTATGCTTAAAACAAGAACAAGTCTCTGTCATCGGGTATGAAAATGACTTCCATTTGAATGAAGTTGAGTTTCATGAACCCATTGGCAGATATTTGTTCTCGTGTTAATCAAGATTTCTTATCTCAAACTTTAAACTTTTTGTTGGGTAAATTAATTAAAAATAACGGAGCTCTGTTGGAAATTGTATCCTCAAACTTTGAAGCGTCAAAAATATAACTCATTGTGTGCTTAGACATTTACATTTAGAGAACATGTGGACGTGTTGCGTTCCCTATTTAGTCCTTAAAAAGGTCTTAAATGTACCTTCACAAACCCTGCAGAAACCCTGATGATGTTCTTCAGTACTCGGACCCACAGCGTATTCTGATGCCGTTGGGTATTTCTGTCTAAAGCCTTGGTTGCTGCCTTATTAATATAACGCTGGTTTGTTTCAACTTCCATGTGATTAGCGTACATGAACACACGTAGCTGAATCAGCTTGCTCATTTACTGTTATAATTGGGCCTAGCACATGTTTTAGTGTTTTTGTATCGTGCAACACATGGGTAGCACGTAGTTCATCTTTTAGAAAAACTCTGTTCCTGTGGTCAATGAAATCCATAAGAGGATGTTTAGCCACTCTGAATTGCCACCTGAAGGCAATCTCGCACGTAAACGGTCAGAAGTGCCAGCAAAGGAGGAAGGAGCCAGCTTAAAGGCTAGCCAAAGAGAAGAGACTGTTGAGAAGCGCTCCATCGAAGAGAGGCTAGCCATTGGGATGAGCCAGCTGAGAGGCTAGCTTATTGGGATCGCCAGCAGTCTTATTGAGAACAGATGATTGCTGTTGTAAGACTAGCGAGAAACAGCTACCAAAGTAAGGTGTTTAACATGCCAGACTGGTAGGTAAGAGGAGAATTTTAGTTTTCTTTCATGTGAATTATTTGTGCTCCTCAAAATGAGGTGACAGTGTAAAGATTCTGTTGCTTGGTTGTTTTCGTGGTTGTGGTGAAAACATGACTGCCGAACTATCACAGTGACCACATTTTCAACTGTGTCTTAAGTAAGGTTCGGTATCTAAATTTTATGTTCTAAAAGTAGTCTTTTGTGTCAGTGGTGCATGAGACACTTATGACTTCAATCTTTCTGTGCTTGGCTACATGTCTGTTTTTTTTTTTTGTTTTTCTCTCCTTGTTTTGGTTTTAAGTCCATTTCTTCTTTTTCCAGGGATGTAATCTGGTGGATTTTATACCTGTGACACAGTTACAGCAAATGCAAATGGCCAGTGATCTTGAAGGTGAGTTCATTTCATTTAGATTGATCATCGTTTGGGTCGTCGTTTCACAAAAGGATTCTTTTCTTTACCTCTAGGGTAGTTAAAGACTTCCGCAAACACCTGCCCTAAAACAGCGACTGCACAAACATTTTAACGTTCATTCCTATTATGAGACTGCAGTTTTCCCCACGTTTGCAGATGGACAGAATATTTAAAACGGTGAGCTGAATTTGTTTTGAATGAATGCATGCTAACACTGTATTTTTGAGTAGTTTAAGGCTTGATTTCTTTAATGGAATCTACCTTAATAAATCATGTAAAATCTCCTAAATGATTTAGTCAATAGCCCTATTCGGGCGGTAATTGTTTCTCATGTGGAAGTCTGTAAAAATACATTTGCATGGCACCTCAGTGATAAAACTCACATGTTCGGATGGTGATTTATTCACGGTGGAGGAGCGAGTTTTGTGATCCTGCACACCTGGGAATAACATGATTGTATGCTGTAAATAAAATGTCATATGCTTTGCATAATAAGAATAAATGCATTTAATTGAATAATAGGAAAATAATATCCTAATTTAAATATTTAAATCCGTTTAAAAATAGGAAGATGTATTGCACATTATAGTTAAAATGGTTTTCTGTCTTGTATTTTATCTCAAAATAAAGGATGTCATTTTATTCACATGGAAATGAGCGGGGATAAGTGAATACGGCCTCTTATTCACGCGAGGTCAACATAATGCTGTGGTTATTTGATGCCGTGATAATGGCCCATTTCAATTGTGTGCGTGCTTTTTATTTTTTGCATGGTGATTTAATATATCGCTCTTGTAAATAGTCTAGATCTTTAAAATGCATCATGCATTATAGCGGAGCGCAACCGTATGGTGCTCTGCAGTGGTCAAAAAGGATATAAACGGTACATTTTGAATTGATGTAGTATTAAATTCATAGATGTGGATTCGGACGGCAATTAAATCACCACACATCTGGGATTTTTTTTACACGGGTGGTGGGAGAAAAACACTAAAATCACAGACTAGCCCGAATCACAGACTGTCGATGACAATGCCTTTTGACCCTAAGAGAAACGATTACTGTCCGAATAGGGCTTATGACACAATGAATTTAATATTTTTACTGAAAAAGTGTTTTTTTTTAAGTTGTCTCTCAAAAGTGTGAATTAGAGTGAATGGAAAATCCTGTTAATATTTGACTGAGTTATGGTGTACAATTAAAAGACTGCTTTTAGCACAGCACAAATAGAAACAAACTTGTTACTGCACAAACTTCAGCGTGACAAACTCTTTCAAATGTCAAGCATAACTGAACAGTAAACATTAACAGATGTTTCCCGTCACTCATAAACACACTTCAATATTAACTCTCCATTTCCAGCCATATGCAAAGCATGCTGGGAACTAACAATGGTGTCTCTACAATGCACAATAATTTAATTCTTCAAATGAATAGGTAGCTTTAGGTAGCTTTTTCTCTTAATTATTCGGTTCCTCAATTCAAGCCTCAAAACTGCTCAAGTTTCCTCAGAAGAATTGGGAAAATGTATCTCTTGGTTGTATTAGTGACATGTTCTCAATATTTCCTGTACAACACTGAACCACAATGTTCTTAAGAAAATGTGCGCACTATTTTTTTGGCCCATGATTCATTTTAGATGCATCTGAATGTTAAGTGTTTAGTGTTTAGCATGCCATTTGTGTTATAGGTTTCTGGAACACTTCAGAACTTATTGATATGTTTTTCTCTTCTTTTCACCTTCAGGTTATCAAATCATGGATTCAAACAATAGCTGCAGGACAGCATTTGAAAAATGTATTTATTTACTTTAAACGTTTCTTTAAATTGTAGTTTTTTTTTTTTTTTTTTTTTTTTTTTGTCTTTTAATAAAAGTTAACATTATGGTGTGGAATGTTGAATTTTCGAGCTGGCTATCGTCCACCCTATCAGATGTGCTCCAGTGATGAGGTACAGGTTATTACGTCAACAGACCAGTGGCGTTGTCAGAGAAATGTGAACAAGATTATACATTTTGAATGGAGAAAAATAAACCGTTTCAAATCAAACAGATGTTCTTGGAAGAAATGCATTTAGATTCAAAGCTCAACGTCATTAGTTAAACCACTGGCACAACAAACCATATTTGGGAAGTTTTATTTCATGACCAACTACACACTAAACGCTGGGATAAGAACAACCCAGTTTGGCCTGAAACACTGTGTTTAACTCGTATCTGACATATGCGGTGACTGACTCCATTACCTGTCCATAAACAATCTGTACAGTTCTGAGGACACATTTTAACATGAGTATTTATATTCTGTATGTTTTTGAATAAAGTCATAAATCTTATGTAAGGCATCAGGCATTTGACCGATACACTTGTTTAGGTGACTCCCATCGCACCCCTGTAGTTGCTTTGCATAAAATTAAACGATACACAGCACAATAACAAATTTATAGATACAAGAAAATGTACACAAACCTGTATTTTACCGAAGACATGCACCAACTTGACAGAGCTGCACTGCTCTCTCCTGAAGAGGACGCAAAGAGCCCACGATAAATAACGTCTGACCTAGAATCGGGTAACACAAAAACAACTACCCAAACACTGGGTTGTTACATCTGACCCAGGATCTGGGTAACATGAAAACTACCCAAACACTGGGTTGTTATGTCTGACGCAGGATCTGGTTTATACAAAAACTACCCAAACACTGGGTTGTTTCGTTTGACCCAGGATCTGGTTTATACAAAAACTACCCAAACACTGGGTTGTTACGTCTGACCCAGGATCTGGTTTATACAAAAACTACCCAAACACTGGGTTGTTTCGTCTCACCCAGGATCTGGGCAACACGAAAACTACCCAAACACTGGGTTGTAACGACTGACCCAGGATCTGGTTTATACAAAAACTACCCAAACACTGGGTTACGTCTGACCCAGGATCTGGTTTATACAAAAACTACCCAAACACTGTGTTGTTACGACTGACCCAGGATCTGGGTAACATGAAAACTACCCCAACACTGGGTTGTTACGACTGACCCAGGATCTGGGTAACATGAAAACTACCCCAACACTGGGTTGTTACGACTGACCCAGGATCTGGGTAACATGAAAACTACCCCAACACTGGGTTGTTACAACTGACCCAGGATCTGGGTAACATGAAAACTACCCCAACACTGGGTTGTTACGACTGACCCAGGATCTGGTTTATACAAAAACTACCCAAACACTGGGTTGTAACGACTGACCCAGGATCTGGTTTATACAAAAACTACCCAAACACTGGGTTGTTTCGTCTGACCCAGGATCTGGTTTATACAAAAACTACCCAAACACTGTGTTGTTACGACTGACCCAGGATCTGGGCAACACGAAAACTACCCCAACACTGGGTTGTTACGACTGACCCAGGATCTGGTTTATACAAAAACTACCCAAACACTGTGTTGTTACGACTGACCCAGGATCTGGGCAACACGAAAACTACCCCAACACTGGGTTGTTACGACTGACCCAGGATCTGGTTTATACAAAAACTACCCAAACACTGGGTTGTAACGACTGACCCAGGATCTGGTTTATACAAAAACTACCCAAACACTGGGTTGTAACGACTGACCCAGGATCTGGTTTATACAAAAACTACCCAAACACTGGGTTGTAACGACTGACCCAGGATCTGGGCAACACGAAAACTACCCCAACACTGGGTTGTAACGACTGACCCAGGATCTGGTTTATACAAAAACTACCCAAACACTGTGTTGTTACGACTGACCCAGGATCTGGGCAACACGAAAACTACCCCAACACTGGGTTGTTACGACTGACCCAGGATCTGGTTTATACAAAAACTACCCAAACACTGTGTTGTTACTGACTGACCCAGGATCTGGGCAACACGAAAACTACCCCAACACTGGGTTGTTACGACTGACCCAGGATCTGGTTTATACAAAAACTACCCAAACACTGGGTTGTAACGACTGACCCAGGATCTGGTTTATACAAAAACTACCCAAACACTGGGTTGTAACGACTGACCCAGGATCTGGTTTATACAAAAACTACCCAAACACTGGGTTACGTCTGACCCAGGATCTGGGCAACACGAAAACTACCCCAACACTGGGTTGTTACGACTGACCCAGTATCAGAGTTTTTTTTGCATGTAGACCTAAATATTAAGAAACTAATTTTATAAAAATGTTTTACTCGTGGTTTTGACGTGGTTACCTTGTTAATTTCTTAGGTCAGTACACTGTAAGTGTGTGTATCATAAAATAAAGTACCCATTTATCAGCTGTATATGAGCTGAATGTTTGTTTTAATCAATGTTCATATTTGTCTATACGTCAGAATTGGGAAGAAGCTTTATGTTTTCAGATCGTATAAGCTTCTCCGTACCAGAAGTAGACCAAGAGTTGGAAGTAGACAAGAAGACTCTCTTTTATTATCCAGGTCATTAACGCAAGAATGCCATCATGGTGGTCAGCCAAGAGGCTTTTTGACAAAGCCATTCCTATTTCTTCTCCCCTGTTGGGTGAGAAATTAGACAAAATCTAGATGGGGCAAAACAGCCGCCTGGACAGCCACATATTCAGCAGGACGAATGAATGTGTTTTTCCATATGGTTTGCGTTTCTGTCTAGCCCTCCACATGTTCTTACATGAGGCTGAAACAAGACCTGGGCCGTATTTATCAAGCCTCTGAGAATTACTCACAAGAACACTGCTAAGAATTGACTTGAGTAAAAAAAAAAAAATCTTGGCTCAAAGCTGCGCTTAAAAGTTAGTTATCAAGCATCTCAGTCCTACTTTAAGTGAAGTGTAGGACTAAATCTTTATTGTCAGTCTTAGAGCTGATTCACCACACTTTGCTGTGCCACAAACGCCGTTTTGGATGACGACATATGCATGGACCAATCACTGAATAGATTTCCTTATTTAAGAATATTCTCAGATAAATTCACAATGAATGGTGAAATTCCTAAGAGGAGTTTACATTCAACACACATTTGACAAAGAATTTTCAAGAGAATACATTGAAATACACATTGGAAATGAAAGATAAACATGTTTTCCACCATGTCTTAAACCTGAGTGCGGTTAACTGACCTGCCTATATACACTCACCTAAAGGATTATTAGGAACACCATACTAATACTGTGTTTGACCCCCTTTCGCCTTCAGAACTGCCTTAATTCTACGTGGCATTGATTCAACAAGGTGCTGAAAGCATTCTTTAGAAATGTTGGCCCATATTGATAGGATAGCATCTTGCAGTTGATGGAGATTTGTGGGATGCACATCCAGGGCACGAAGCTCCCATTCCACCACATCCCAAAGATGCTCTATTGGGTTGAGATCTGGTGACTGTGGGGGCCATTTTAGTACAGTGAACTCATTGTCATGTTCAAGAAACCAATTTGAAATGATTCGAGCTTTGTGACATGGTGCATTATCCTGCTGGAAGTAGCCATCAGAGAATGGGTACATGGTGGTCATAAAGGGATGGACATGGTCAGAAACAATGCTCAGGTAGGCCGTGGCATTTAAATGATGCCCAATTGGCACTAGTTTTTTTCCTATTTGTAGTGGAGATGAGTGGTACCCGGTGGGGTCTTCTGCTGTTGTAGCCCATCCGCCTCAAGGTTGTGCGTGTTGTGGCTTCACAAATGCTTTGCTGCGAGTTGAATCTGATGAGTTGAATCAGGTGTTTTAGATGAGGGAGACATGCAAAATGTGCACTGGTGGGGGGTCCCCAGGACAGGTTTGAGAACCAGTGCATTAGTCCATGTAAAAATGTTTTGACAAAAGCAGGGCTTATTCTTTAAATGTCTGTTAAAGTGAGAGAAAATAATGTGCCTGTATAGCCAGATGGCTGCTGTTCAAGCATGGGCTTGGCCCAGTGTGAGTTAGAGGAAGCGGGGCCCCCTGTGCCGGTCCGTCACCTGCTTTCTCCCTCGATCTGTTTGCATTCACCACGGGGCCCAATGCGGTTGCACCACCCTAAAGACAGCCATGCATACAGTAATGCATCACTTTATAATGTGACCATTTGTCTTATTGCTTTAACTCTAAATGGTCCTTGGGGACAAATGTGGCCAAATATATTTATTTATTTTTTCCTTTAAATAGTTTCCCCAAAGGGATAGTTTACCCAAAAATGTTAATTTTGTAGGTGTTAATAACGGCATTCTGAAGCGAATCTATGTTTGTTTGTTTTTTTAAATGCGAGAGGCGTTACACTTTCTGCATAAATTGAATGCGGAAGGCGGTCTGGAGGAAACTAGATATTTTACTTTAAAGTTTTAAATATGGATATTTTTCTTACACAAACCCATCGATTCACTTTATTAACCCCTGGAGCTGTGTAGAGCACTTTTATAATGGATGGATGCACTTTTTTTGGGCTTCAATTTTTTGGCTGCTATTATAAAGCTTAGAAGAGCCAGGACATTTTTAATATAACTCTGATTGTGTTGTTCACTGTGCAACAAACGCACACACACACACACACACACACACACACACACACACACACACACACACACACACACACACACACACACACACACTTCAGATCAAAGTCCTACTGCACATTGTTATTGCTACCTACTTTTTTAGTTATTGAAATGTTATATTTTTGTTAGAAATAAATTATTGTCTCCTACTTTGTCTTTTCCTTATAGCATGGTCAGATTTGTCTGTAAGCATATTTTGGCATCTTTGCATAGTCTCACCCAACATTATGGTTTTTAAAACATTCTACAATTGTAACTTGGTTAAACATTAGTTTATAAATTTCAGCCTATATGTAGCCAGTGAGTACTATAGCCAGAGTGGCTATTGATATTCCATGTAATTGCTGTTTTTATACCAACATATGTCACCAGGTGTCACCAAAGTGTACCAAATTTTGAGGTTTTGGCTGTTTCAACTTAGTATAATGAATATTTTTACTGAAGTAAAAAATATTAAATAGAACATAAAATAAGCAACAATAACAATCATAAAGTGATAGTTTTTAAGATAGTGATTTGACATTTTATTTAAAAAAATTTGGGATCACACAAAGGACTCGTTGAGGTCTACTCTATGAAGGCCGCTCGAGGGTTAGAGAAGAGATTTTTATCATTAGTGCATTCAAATCATGCTGGAAAGATTGTATTTAGCTGAACTTTAGAACTTGTAATTGCAACGTGTAAACTCGTAATTTTCTGAGCTACGATTTGTACCACGTGACTGCTGTACAGACCGATCATAGATAATAAAAAGTACAGACTGAAGAAAAGTGAAGACACCAGAACTTCTGTCCGAATATGGCGCTCACATCTTGTGCAGACCTCGGAACCGAGTCTGCGCAGTAGACAGAAGGAAGTCGAGCCGTGATATCAAAAGCCCGCCCACACTCTTGCAGATGCAGAACAATTCATTATGTTGTGTGAAATAAACAGTTATGGAAATGTAGAAATTAAAGCTAAAGCTCCAATCTCCTAGCCTGACAAGACCGACCCATATCAAGATGTTGGGTCTGGGAACTCCCCATTGGCAGGGCTCAATCCGAGGGGCGTGATAAATGGTTGTCTTTCAAATTCCCTCTGCACACAATAGGATAGTGCTACAACCAACCAGAGCAACAAAGAAGGTGAAGCGGAGCTAGCTGATAGATTAAACTTTCGCCGTACGTGAAAAAAGCCAGGCAAAGACTGTACCACCTGCGCCAGCTGAGGAAATTCAGGGTTTCACCAGCTATCCTGAAAACTTTCTATTTAGGGGCGATAGAAAGTGTATTAACTCAGTGCATCACAGCGTGGTATGGGAACAGCACCAGTCATGACCGCAAAGCCCTGCAAAGAGTCGTGCGCTTATCCGAGCGTATCTCAGGGTCAGCTCTCCCGTCTCTGCAGGACGTCTACACCAAACGCTGCAAAGGTAGAGCTACTAAAATCATCAAGGACTCTAATCACCCTGCAAACCCTCATTTCACGCTGCTGCCATCTGGTAAGCGCTTCCGAAGCCTGATGGCCAAAACTGAGAGACTCAGGAGGAGCTTCTTCCCCCAGGCCATCAGACTCCTGAACTCAGTCACTTAACATCACGTGACCATCGATATACTGACATTGCACTGCACTTTCTGTTCTCGTTGTTACTGTGTAACAGCCTGTTATAAACCCGTTTGCACATTATACTCTTTGTACATTTGTTAACCACACATTTATAAATCTACAGTTTACTCACTGCACAGTTTACTTATTTTATTCCACTTCTTCATTTATTTAATTTTTTTTCTACTTGACTTGATTTATTTATAATTCTACAGATTTTTTCTACTTTTTTATTCTATTTCTATTATAATTTCCTCCTTGTGTTTTTAACTGACCTGTTTAGCGGACCTGTTTACATTTCACTGCCGGTTGTATATTCTGTATATAACTGTGTATGTGACAAATAAAACTCTTGAATCTTGAATCTCTCTGAACACATCTTCCTTTCTTAAGAATGAGTTCAGTGCCATTCTTTCTTTTCTCAAAGAAAAGCTTAACAACATGTCTCCCAGAGTCGCGGCCAAAGCCAATTCGAAAGATTGCTGTTCTCCAGCTTCTTTGTTTTTAAGTAGCACACGGAACCGTGACAACTCTGCCGTCATTATGTTAAGCCCGCCCACCGACTCTATACACGATGTAATTGGCTTGACCAGAGTTTGGTTTTTCCAGCTCGCAACCCAACAGAGAGTTGCTAGATGACCCTGGCTGCAAATTACAGTTTCTGCCGCTAGGGTGCGTCTAGATTTTTAGGCTACCAATCTCCCGAAAATCCAGAAAAAACTCAGTTAGTGCTTCAGTGACAACTTCACTCAGAGCAGCTGTCAATCATGACGTCAGCGTCAAATAACTAACTAAAAACAAACTTATTAAAAAAAAAATTAACACTTGAAATGAAATCAGCGTGATAAAAAACCTAAAATGACAGAAACCTAACCTACAAAAAACTATTTGAAGTGTAATTTTGATTGCTTAGTTTGTCTTGCGTCCCATTAGAATACGGGGTTATGAGCTATACTGGGACCAGCCACCTGGGGCCGATCGAGGCGCGTCGGCTTCAGTTTCTGACAGGAGTGTGGCAGGCTTGAGACTGATCGGTTTATGGTATCAAAGTACCGCAAGAGCAATTAGGGAGCAGGAGCTTTATAAATGTATGCTGCCTTTTCCTAAGGAAATTTGATAACTTCTTAAGTCGTGATTACGAGCTCATCGCATTCAAATTCGAAAAATTGTAGGGTGTTCATGTGCAATTTTTACCTAGGAAACTTGTATTTACGGTAATTCCGGGAGCACGTGAAGACAGCCACCACAAAGTGGGAAATACGAGTGGGAAACTCTGGATTTTCTTTGAGGCCCGAGTTTACAAGCTGGGGGGCGTGTCAGTGAGAAATGTGGCAGAATACTATAATATGCCATTTAGCTAATACAAAATAAGCTAATTGCCTTGTGATAGCATTGTAATATAAATGTGTAACAATATAATTTACAGTAGCAAATTAAAGTATAAAAAAGCTAAACTTTTTCACTTTTTTTTTTTTTTTTTTTTTTTTTTTTTTTAGTAGTACATCTTAAAAATCTGTATTTTTATGTGGTTAATTAAGAGAAGGAACACCGCCATCTTTCTTCGACAAAACTGACATGCGCACCTGATGTCGTAAACACATTCGTCTCGTCAATACGAACTTTCCAGGAAGACTTGAACACATCATTAGACTATTGTTTACAGATAATGTAGCACAAATATTCTCATCGACTCATTTACAGTCCTAAAGAGTGCTAGCCTGTTAATTAAAACGTCATGAATGACTTGTGTTATTCTAAAATCCCCCTACCACTCATCGTCTGTGAAGTGAAGTGGAGCAGACCAACATCCCATCAGTCCTCCCTTCATACTCTCATCCAAAGACACTTTATTTTTGCCGCAGAGGGGCGTTTTACAGTTTGATAAATACACTCACCTAAAGGATTATTAGGAACACCTGTTCAATTTCTCATTAATGCAATTATCTAATCAACCAATCACATGGCAGTTGCTTCAATGCATTTAGGGGTGTGGTCCTGGTCAAGACAATCTCCTGAACTCCAAACTGAATGTCAGAATGGGAAAGAAAGGTGATTTAAGCAATTTTGAGCGTGGCATGGTTGTTGGTGCCAGACGGGCCGGTCTGAGTATTTCACAATCTGCTCAGTTACTGGGATTTTCACGCATAACCATTTCTAGGGTTTACACAAAGAATGGTGTGAAAAGGAAAAACATCCAGTATCGGCAGTCCTGTGGCGAAAATGCCTTGTTGATGCTAGAGGTCAGAGGAGAATGGGCCGACTGATTCAAGCTGATAGAAGAGCAACTTTGACTGAAATAACCACTCGTTACAACCGAGGTATGCAGCAAAGCATTTGTGAAGCCACAACACGCACAACCTTGAGGCGGATGGGCTACAACAGCAGAAGACCCCACCGGGTACCACTCATCTCCGCTACAAATAGGAAAAAGAGGCTACAATTTGCACAAGCTCACCAAAATTGGACAGTTGAAGACTGGAAAAATGTTGCCTGGTCTGATGAGTCTCCATTTCTGTTGAGACATTCAGATGGTAGAGTCAGAATTTGGCGTAAACAGAATGAGAACATGGATCCATCATGCCTTGTTACCACTGTGCAGGCTGGTGGTGGTGGTGTAATGGTGTGGGGGATGTTTTCTTGGCACACTTTAGCCCCCTTAGTGCCAATTGGGCATTATTTAAATGCCATGGCCTACCTGAGCATTGTTTCTGACCATGTCCATCCCTTTATGACCACCATGTACCCATTCTCTGATGGCTACTTCCAGCAGGATAATGCACCATGTCACAAAGCTCGAATCATTTCAAATTGGTTTCTTGAACATGACAATGAGTTCACTGTACTAAAATGGCCCCCACAGTCACCAGATCTCAACCCAATAGAGCATCTTTGGGATGTGGTGGAATGGGAGCTTCGTGCCCTGGATGTGCATCCCACAAATCTCCATCAACTGTAAGATGCTATCCTATCAATATGGGCCAACATTTCTAAAGAATGCTTTCAGCACCTTGTTGAATCAATGCCACGTAGAATTAAGGCAGTTCTGAAGGCGAAAGGGGGTCAAACACAGTATTAGTATGGTGTTCCTAATAATCCTTTAGGTGAGTGCATATTGGTTAATTAACAAATAATCTAGATTATTAGATAATCTAGAAAAAATCCGTAACTAATCAGTGTCACCACAGGCAGAGCTGCAACCATATAAAATGAAAAGGAATATTGTAGGCTATGTGGGGATAGCCAGGACAATGTTGGAAACATGCAGAAATGAGTTCATGTCAAGACTGAGATTAAATGTGATTTCAAAGAAAGAACAGAATTTTAGCAGGTGATTTGTGTTGTTTCATGTGCTTAATACAACGAACAATTACCGGAAGAGGTAGGCCTAATAAAGAGATTGTTTAATACAATTGTATTATTTAATTGTATTACACAATTTTGTGACACTGTGTTTTTGGGATTCGACACAGCAAAACTTCACAGATGATTAGAGACAGAAAGATCTCACTGATGGCATTGTGGATCCTTCTTTAATCTTTTTAAAGGCTCCTTTTTATTTTTTAGTTTATCTGAATTTACTGTTTTCAAAAAGTACAGAAGCAACACTGATCTACATTTTGTTAAGGCTTCT
The DNA here is from genome assembly GCA_018749465.1 of Paracanthobrama guichenoti. Taxonomy (NCBI): domain Eukaryota; kingdom Metazoa; phylum Chordata; class Actinopteri; order Cypriniformes; family Gobionidae; genus Paracanthobrama; species Paracanthobrama guichenoti. The sequence continues at coordinate 5,685,782 of JAGHMJ010000029.1, forward strand.
AAAAATAGCCTACATATTAGCAGTTTTATTGGAGGCAACAATGTCCCCCAAATACACTAAAATCACACATCATTATGTCCACGTGATGGCGCCAGAGATCTTTAAAAAGTCCCTTTTGCTCTATAATCAACCCAGTCCCCCCCCACCATATAAGCCATTGTTTGCACATTCTTTCAGCCAGCAGTTCGTCTGTGGCCCGTTTTCTGAGGGCTACAGAAAAACACTAACAAATTCACTGGACATCACCATGCATGCTGCTTCTTTGAGATGTGTCATTGCCACTCTGTGGATACGAATAATGATTTACAAGCCCCTGGTGTTCTTGTAAGAGATAGCCTACTGGTCCAAATTACAGACATTGCAAGTGTACAAAACGCATATTGTTATAAAGTCCACCTGTTAATGTGTGTGTGAATACCAAGCAGACACGGTTATCTGTTTTAATGCAGTACATATGCAGGCGGTCTAAGATTACAACTGTTTATTTTAACACAAGGGCTTTGAATGTCCTGTCTTTTACCAACTGACAGATTTATGACGCCACACTCACACATGAATGTAAATGTTCTGATGTATTATTGCACATAATAAACTCATAAATATATATGAAAATAATCGTTTTATTTGATATGTTTGTTTAGGCCACAACTCAACCAGGATTGTTTTCTGCTTAACTTACCAACAGGCAGAGTCGGAACAAGAGTTATATAGAGTTCTATATCTACAGCAAATGCATCATATGTTGTATAATATTTGATTAGCCTATACTTTGTACATTTGGAATAACTATGAACTTTGTTTCTAATCCATCCTAATTATTTGAAGTTACTGTAATCCACTGTGTGTGTGATTACATTTTTATATTATTAAATGGGTATTTTTATAATACCAATGTAAATCTTGTTGTAAATGTAATGCATCATCATTATATATTTCTAATTTAATATTAATTGCATTATAATTATTCATATCCATTGGCTTTATGGCAGTGTAATGCAATTGAATTAGTTATTATAAATGAGATGACTGTTCTTGTTCTTGTTTTGTTTTTTTAATGAGTGGTCAGTTTGGCTTCATGTTTAACCTACTGATAAAACGTTTTACAATTCAACCACAAAGTGACGCTGTTGAGCTACTTGTACTCACTCTTTATAAATCTCATAGTGAAGTGATCATGATTATTACTGTTCATAATGCTCATGTTGCAACTCTGCTTCCATCTTTTAACTTCTAGCTTTCATAGTCAAGTTAAATTGTTTTCTATCGAATCTCTTTTCTGCCAAACTGCATACAACTGTCCTTTTTGGAAGGCCCTATTTGGGTGGCAGAAAAAACACCTTGTCACCTTCGTGCATGTCTCTTTAAATGCAAATGAGACAACAACAACTGGAGCTTAGAAAACCTCACACAGGAGTAGAATAATGGATAAATACCAACTGTTTAACCAACTTCATTTTCAGAACATGCAAGTACCACACGTTATAGTTTGTGAATGTGCTTGTTAGGATCATTGTCTCTGTATTCACAGAGATCAGAGCTATGTCATTAGTTTTATTTTTAATAATAATAATAATAGTAATAAAAGTGCGCTTCTGAATTGTACAGGCGGTGAGCACAAAAACAAAACAAGCTCTGGTCTCTGTGAATACAGTAAGAGACAATGGTAGCTTTAGCCACATTAGCACATTCAGAAAGGCCATTTGCAAACACACACATTATAAAGTGTGGTACTTGCGTGTTCTGAATATGAAGTTGCACCACAAAGAGTTGTTATTGATCCATCTTTGAGAAGTAACGTTTGTGGAAATCCTGCGTTTACTGACCCTCGTTTGCAAAGCAGTCCAGAGTACAATGATTCACACATACGAATTTAGCTCATTTCTTGGCCACATTTCCTTCACAAATGAAATTAATCTACTGCTTCATCAGTGGCTCAGATGCCAGGAGTTTATTATTACAGACAAAAACAGAACAGTTATTATGTTTAAACTGAGACCTTTTATGACTAGCTGCTCTAGCGAGGGTATAAACATGGTGGACTGTGTAACAGAAATAACATGCCAACAACACTACTACAACAACAACTCAGCCCAACATGGCCTCCTCCCCTTTGTTGCATGTTCCAGAGGGCGGGGTTTATGTCAATTTTAGGGTTTGTGATGTCACCAACCCGGGAATGAGCTCATTGTAGTTCCTACCAGCCGTTTGTTGTAGTCCTTAAAAAGTGATTTCTGTAAAAGAAAATATCTCCCTTTGTTTTGAACTTCGAGCGTCGTAACTTTGCAGAAGTTGAAGTTGAAGTTGAAGTTGAAGTTGAAGTTTATTCGTCATTACACATGTACAAGTACAGTATAACGAAATGAAGTTTGGAGCAAGCCTCCGGGCCGCAGCCGATTATTCAGGCGCCGCCCTACGCTCTCCAGAAATACAAGAATGCAATTTAGCAAGCATTACATAGCAAACACAACAAAACATAAACATAAACATAAACATGACACAGTACACGTGGTCACGTGATGGGATTTTTTGTATGGAGTGGGAGAGGAGATAGATAAACAGGCAGACGGTTGGAGGGGTGGGATCGGGTAGGTTGTGTATGGTGCGAGTGAGTCTGAGATTGTGTTGTGTGAGAATGTTAGCCATAACTTCAGATGTTTTCGAGTTCAGTTCTATGGTTTGTCCTTGAAGGGAGATAAGGCAGTGCACAGGGAAGATAGCAGACAGCTGCCCGGCTGACCTCCCAACCGAGAGATAGGGACCAAGTGAGGTTCGTTGGGCTAGTTGATTAGGTCAGGCAAATACAATTTATTATTTTTAATCCATTTGATGATCTTGGTAATTTGTCCGGATCATAATCAATCAATCAGATCTGGTCCTCAGCATTCGCGTCCGGTCTGTGCAGTTTCCCTAGACATTACGTCCAGCCTCATGGCCAGACCGGTTACAGTCCGTAAAAGTTCACCGATCTGACCCCGATAGAGCCCACTCTACCCTGCGTATCCGCAGTCCGGACTGCGTTATTCACGGTTCAGTTCCTCAATTCCTATCACTTTCTGATCTAATTCCTTCAAACGGTCACACATAACCCCGAAGCATTCTTTAATTTCCACAGACAGCGGCTGGGTGAATTTGCTTGCAGCTGTCTTACCAATCTTCCGATAGGTCAGGGCAATCCCAAAGCCAAAGAATAGGAACCCCGCCATCAATAATCCAATCATGTATAAATCTTCCGCATCCTCCACGGACAGAGCCTCCAGGCACAGGACTTGCCAGTTGTTCCATGCGTCCCTCACGTACCCTGCGGCAAAGGTCCCGTCCGGGCAGGTGGGTTCTCCCGGGGCACCCTTCCTTAGTGAGAAAATCTTGTCGATTGCGCTGATTGACCAGTTATATGCTCAAACAGCAACATTACACACTCACTAAAGTTAAACTAAAGAAATCATAATCAACCACACCTTTAAACAAATGCCGAACAGAGGAGAGTCTGCTGGCAAAAAGAGAACAAAACAGCTTGTAATAAAACCAGAATCCCATGCATAAACATAAACATAACTGTATTATTTTAATTTCCCAAAAATTATCTTTAAACATTCAGAAATAATATTGTTTTTATTATGTTATTTGGCAACGTTTTGGTCTCATGACCTTCATCAGGCATATACATATTACTCAAACTCCATCTCATTTAAAAAGGTAACATGTCATTGAAGAGAACCAATAATTAGTAAATCACACTCAATGACTGAATATTTCATTAGCAATATCATTAGTACCACATATAGCCTACATACATGCACAAGCACACATATATAAATACACATACATTCACTCACCTAAAGGATTATTAGGAACACCATACTAATACTGTGTTTGACCCCCTTTCGCCTTCAGAACTGCCTTAATTCTACGTGGCATTGATTCAACAAGGTGCTGAAAGCATTCTTTAGAAATGTTGGCCCATATTGATAGGATAGCATCTTGCCGTTGATGGAGATTTGTGGGATGCACATCCAGGGCATGAAGCTCCCGTTCCACCACATCCCAAAGATGCTCTATTGGGTTGAGATCTGGTGACTGTGGGGGCCATTTTAGTACAGTGAACTCATTGTCATGTTCAAGAAACCAATTTGAAATGATTCGAGCTTTGTGACATGGTGCATTATCCTGCTGGAAGTAGCCATCAGAGAATGGGTACATGGTGGTCATAAAGGGATGGACATGGTCAGAAACAATGCTCAGGTAGGCCGTGGCATTTAAACGATGCCCAAATGGCCTAAAGTGTGCCAAGAAAACATCCCCCACACCATTACACCACCACCACCAGCCTGCACAGTGGTAACAAGGCATGATGGATCCATGTTCTCATTCTGTTTACGCCAAATTCTGACTCTACCATCTGAATGTCTCAACAGAAATCGAGACTCATCAGACCAGGAAACATTTTTCCAATCTTCAAATGTCCAATTTTGGTGAGCTTGTGCAAATTGTAGCCTCTTTTTCCTATTTGTAGTGGAGATGAGTGGTACCCGGTGGGGTCTTCTGCTGTTGTAGCCCATCCGCCTCAAGGTTGTGCATGTTGTGGCTTCACAAATGCTTTGCTGCATACCTCGGTTGTAGCAAGTGGTTATTTCAGTCAAAGTTGCTCTTCTATCAGCTTGAATCAGTCGGCCCATTCTCCTCTGACCTCTAGCATCAACAAGGCATTTTCGCCCACAGGACTGCCGCATACTGGATGTTTTTCCCTTTTCACACCATTCTTTGTAAACCCTAGAAATGGTTGTGCGTGAAAATCCCAGTAACTCAGCAGATTGTGAACTACTCAGACCGGCCCGTCTGGCACCAACAACCATGCCACGCTCAAAATTGCTTAAATCACCTTTCTTTCCCATTCTGAGTTCAGGAGATTGTCTTGATCAGGACCACACCCCTAAATGCATTGAAGCAACTGCCATGTGATTGGTTGATTAGATACTTGCATTAATGAGAAATTGAACAGGCGTTCCTAATAATCCTTTAGGTCAGTGTATAAATATAGCCTATACATAAATACATATACGTACACATATACATGGTTACATAAACACATGAAAAAATTTTTTTTTATATATTGTAATGTCACATTAAATAATGCTTCATCGTTCATACCCATATGTGATAAAGTCTGAAGAGTAAAAATCCAAAACAACTCACGTCTCTGTAAGAGCAATTCAATAACACCTCTCTAGGTGGTGCACTCACTTTTTCAATCCCACAGAACCGTAAAGAGGACACATCGTGATTCAATGTACAAAAATGGGCCGCAACCGGAAACACACGTGATCACAGAATTAATTCTATATTTTTTACCAGTTCTTGAAAAAGTTGTTTTAATTGCATTGTTGCACTGAACACAGTTACCACAATGATAATTTCCATTCTGTATTGGTCTGAGTAATCTCTGAGACGGGCTCGGGCTGCGTCCTCACTCCACTTAGTGAAGCGGACAAGGGAAGTTTATATGGACAGACCCTTGCTCCCTTGATTTTAACTTCATATGTACACTTCAGGCAGCTTCATATACCACAATGCAACACGATTGTGACGTTACCGCATATCGCGTTTAATTTACTCCACCACAAACAGCTCTATGATATTTTAATTATTTTTTAAAAACATTTAAATCAACCCAAACACACCTATATACATATAGAATGTTGCATTAAACAATTTCGTAAAGGAAAAAAATTTATAATAAATCAACTCCATAGTGGATTCCAAGTGATCAAGGGCTTAGGACGTTCCAGTTCAGCCCATTGCAAAGGTTCCACCTGTAGTGGACACTTAAGGCAAGCAATGACGCACATCCGAGTGAACGAGACGGAGGGAAGTTAGCGAGTGAAGGGCATAGTAACAACGAACTGGAGCGCAGCGTCGGAGTCTCACTCTGAAAACGAGCATGCACTAAATTATGTTTTAGTGATATTGCTAATGAGATATTCAGTCATTGAGTGTGATTACTAATTAATGGTTCTCTTCAATGATTGGTCATGTTACCTTTTTAAATGAGATGGAGTTTGAGTAATATCTATGTATATGCCTGATGAAGGTCATGAGACCGAAACGTTGCTAATAAAAGGTTTTTGGATATTTTTGCAAGTACTGATAGTGTGCGGGATTTCCTTTTCATTTGTTGAGATTTTGGCATTTGGTTATCCTCTGTCCCACGCACCTATCTATTACCTACAGGTGTGCGATGGTAATTGTGTATTAAGTTATTTAATAAGCGATCTTTGAAAATACAGCAATAACATTGTTTTTATAATTAGTTATTGGCAGTAATAAGTATTCACACTCAAAATGTTTATTATGCTTACATAAAGCTTACATATAGCCAAGAATAATGTCTTGCATAACCAAGCACGGCTGAACATTAGACTCGTTTTTGTCTATTCCTCACACTTGACACACTGTCTCTTTTAAACTGTTTTTGGACAGATTTATTGCATGTGAGGATCATTTAGTGGTGACTGCTGATCCATTAAAGGCTAGATTCCTGTTTGTTTTTGTTTTTTTGCTCATGTAAGTGTTACATTTAGGCAAACGTGCAAACAATATCATATTGTGTGAAAATAAAAAGCTTACCTTTGACAGAAAACCAAAGTGTGAATCTTGTGACTTCCCCCATCATAAAGCTTGAGTGGATCTGTTAGGCAGATTAGGCCACAGACTATTGATTCCTGACAATTCCCTTCATTCTCTTCTAACACAGCATAATAATCAGAATTTGTGTGGGCTTTTTTGCATTGAAAATGTGACATTTAAAATCGTTAGGCAAGTTTATTGTTGCTAAATCAGATTGAGAGGCCATTCAACTCAATAACGGACATTATGAAGTGGCAACATGGGACTTTAGAGTGTCACATTGATTTCAGAGAAGCACAGATGCTTTTAAACAGCTGGAAACATGAAACGTGCACTAATAAGAATTTATATCCTCTAAACACACCAAGTGGGTTTCAGAACTGTGTCCTGCTTCTTTTGTGTATGACTGCATTTGTGTACATGTATCAAAATTGTGATATAAAAAGTCAAAGTTACCTTTTTTAATTGTTTTATTCCGTGGCAGAAACAAGCTTCCATCTGTGAAGCAGTTCTTAAGAAAAATGCTGCAAACTCTTTGGTTTCTCAAGCTTGCACATTTGATGCTCAGGAAGGCAACACAATTTGCTAAGAACCAGATAGATGTAACGATTGTATTAGGAGGATTGGTGTAAATTGTTAATATTTTATTGTGTGGGAAACATAGCTTCTGGAGGACAGAATGTACGCAGTATATTCATACACAGAGTAAAGCAAGCTTGAGGGATGTTGGACTGTGGTGGATCTGACTGATGAGTTCGCACAGAGGGGAAGGTTATTTATCAGAGGAGAGGAGAGGAGAGGAGAGGAGAGGAGAGGAGAGGAGGAGGAGAGGAGAGGAGAGAGGAGAGAGAGGAGACACCAGAGGAGAGAGAGAGAGGAGAGGAGAGGAGAGAGAGGAGAGGAGAGGAGAGGAGAGGAGAGGAGAGGAGAGGGAGAGGAGAGACACCAGAGGAGAGGAGAGGAGAGGAGAGGAGAGACCAGAGGAGAGGAGAGGAGAGGAGAGGAGAGGAGGAGAGAGAGAGAGAGAGAGAGGAGAGGACCAGAGGAGAGGGATGAGACACCAGAGGAGAGGAGAGGAGAGAGGAGAGGAGACACCAGAGGAGAGGAGAGGAGAGAGAGAGAGGAGAGGAGAGAGAGAGAGAGGAGACACCAGAGGAGAGGAGAGACCAGAGGAGAGGAGACACCAGAGGAGAGGAGAGGAGACACCAGAGGAGAGGAGAGGAGAGGAGACACCAGAGGAGAGGAGAGGAGAGACCAGAGGAGAGGAGAGGAGAGGAGAGGGAGGAGAGGAGACACCAGAGGAGAGGAGAGGAGAGGAGACACCAGAGGGAGAGGAGAGAGAGGAGAGGAGAGAGGGAGGAGAGAGAGAGAGAGGGAGAGGAGAGGAGAGGAGAGGAGGAGACACCAGAGGAGAGGAGAGGAGAGGAG